>JAQQAC010013566.1:361600-418893 GCA_029783875.1 Phataginus tricuspis | reverse complement strand
GGGGGGATATGTTCATGAAGAAGTCACTCATGTTTATGTCCAAGAGATTTTTGCCTATGTTTTTTTCTAAGAGTTTTATGGTTTCATGATTTACATTCAGGTCTTTGATCCACCTTGAGTTTACCTTTGTGTATGGGGTTAGACAGTAGTCCAGTTTCATTCTCTTACATGTAGCTGTCCAGTTTTTCAAACACCAGCTGCTGAAGAGGCTGTCATCTCCCCAGTGTATATCCAGGTCTCCTTTATCAAATATTAATTGACTGTAGGTGTTTGGGCTAATGTTTGGATTTTCTATTCTGTTCCACTGGTCTGTGGGTCTGTTTTTGTGCCAGTACCAAATTGTCTTGATTACTGTGGCTTTGTAGTAGAGCTTGAAGTCAGGGAGCGTAATTCCCCCTGTTTGATTCATCCTTCTCAGGATTGTTTTGGGTATTCGGGGTCTTTTCTGGTTCCATATGAATTTTAGAATTATTTGTTCCAGTTCATTGAAGAAAGGTGTTGGTAGTTTGATAGGGATTGCGTTGAATCTGTAGATTGCTTTAAGTAGTATAGCCATTTTGACAATATTGATTCTTCCTATCCAAGAGCATGGGATGCATTTCCATTTGTTAGTGTCTTCCTTAATTTCTCCTAGGAGTGTCTTGTAGTTTTGAGAGTACAGGTCTTTCACTTCCTTCGTTAGGTTTATTCCTAGGTATTTTATTCTTTTAGGTGCAATTGTGAATGGAATTGTTTTTATGATTTCTCTTTCTGTTAGCTCATCATTAGTGTATAGGAAAGCAACAGATTTCTGTGTGTTAATTTTATATCCTGCAACTTTGCTGAATTCAGATATTAGTTCTAGTAGTTTTGGAGTGGAGGCTTTAGGGTTTTTTATATACAGTATCATGTCATCTGCAAATAGTGACAATTTGACTTGTTCTTTACCAATCTGGATGGCTTGTATGTCTTTGCTTTGTCTGATTGCTGTGGCTAGGACCTCCAGTACTATGTTGAATGACAGTGGAGAGAGTGGGCACCCCTGTCTTGTTCCCGATCTTCGATGAAAAGCTTTCAGCTTCTCGCTATTAAGTATGATGTTAGCTGTGGGTTTGTCATATATAGCCTTTATGATGTTGAGGTACTTGCCATCTATACCCATTCTGTTGAGAGTTTTAATCAAAATCGGATGCTGAATTTTGTCAAATGCTTTTTCAGCGTCTATGGAGATGATCATGTGGTTTTTATCTTCTTTTTGTTGATGTGGTGGATGATGTGGATGGATTTTCGAATGTTGTACCATCCTTGCATCCCTGGGATGAATCCCACTTGATCATGGTGTATGATCCTCTTGATGTACTTTGAATTCGGTTTGCTAATATTTTGTTGAGTATTTTTGCATCTACGTTCATCAGGGATATTGGTCTGTAATTTTCTTTTTCAGTGAGGTCTTTGCCCAGTTTTGGTATTAGAGTGATGCTGGCTTCATAGAAAGAGTTTGGAAGTATTCCCTCCCCTTCTATTTTTTGGAAAACTTTAAGGAGAATGGGTGTTATTTCTTCTCTATATGTCTGGTAGAATTCAGAGGTGAATCCATCAGGTCCGGGGCTTTTGTTCTTGGGTAGTTTTTTGATTACCGATTCAATTTCGTTGCTGGTGATAGGTCTGTTTTGTTTTTCCTTTTCCTACTTGGTTCGTTTTGGAAGGCTGTATTTTTCTAAGAAGTTGTCCATTTCTTCTAGGTTTTGCAGGTTGTTGACATATAGATGCTCGTAATATTCTCTTATAATTCTTTGTATTTCTGTGGGGTCCGTCGTTATTTTTCCTTTCTCATTTGTGATTCTGTTTATGTGTGTAGATTCTCTTTTTCTCTTAATGAGTCTGGCTAGGGGTTTATCTATTTTGTTTATTTTTTCAAAGAACCAGCTTTTGGTTTCATTGATTTTTTCTATTGTTTTATTTTTCTCAATTTTATTTATTTCTTCTCTGATCTTTTATATGTCTCTCCTTCTGGTAACTTTAGGCCTCATTTGTTCTTCTTTTTCCAATTTCAATAATTGTGTCCTTAGACTGTTCATTTGGGAATGTTCTTCCTTCTTTAAATGGGCCTGGATTGCCATGTACTTTCCTCTTAAGACTGCCTTCGCTGCGTCCCACAGTAGTTGTGGCTGTGTGTTGTTGTTGTCATTAGTCTCCATATATTCTTTGATTTCTGTTTTGATTTGGTCATTAACCCATTGATTCATTAGGAGAATGTTGTTAAGTCTCCATGTATTTGTAAGCCTTTTGGTTTCTTTCTGAAATTTATTTCTAGTTTTATACCTTTGTGATCTGAGAAGTTGGTTTGTAAGATTTCAATATTTTTGAAATTACTGAGGTTCTTTTTGTGGCCTAGAATGTGGTCTATTCTGGAAAATGTTCCATGTTTATTTGAGAAGAATGTGTATCCTGCTGTTTTTGGGTGCAGAGTTCTGTATATATCTGTTAGGTCCATCTGTTCTAGTGTGTTGTTCAGTGCCTCTGTGTCTTTACTTATCCTCTGCCTGGTTGACCTATCCTTTGGAGTGAGTGGCGTGTTAAAGTCTCCTAGATTAATTGCATTGCTGTCTATTTCCTCCTTCACTTCTGTTAGTATTTGTTTCACATATGCTGATCCTCCTGTGTTGGGTGCATATATATTTATAATGGTTATATCTTCTTGTTGGACTGACCCCTTTATCATTATGTAATGTCCGTCTTTATCTCTTGCTACTTTCTTCGTTTTGATGTCTATTTTATCTGATACAAGTACTGCAACACCTGCTTTTTTCTCTTTGTTGTTTGCTTGAAATATTTTTTTCCATCCCTTCACTTTTAGTCTGTGTATATCTTTGGGTTTGAGGTGAGTCTCTTGTAAGGAGCATATAGATGGTTCTTGCTTTCTTATCCACTCTGTTACTCTGTGTCTTTTGATTGGTGCATTCAGTCCATTTACATTTAGAGTGATTATTGATAGATATGTACTTATTGCCATTGCTGGCTTTAGATTCGTGGTTACCAAATGTTCAAGGATTGCTTCTTTACTATCTAAGAATCTAACTTAACTTTCTTGTTAAGTTATTGTGAATACCGCCTGATGTTTCTTTATCTCTCCCTTCCTATTCTTCCTCCTCCTTTCTTTATATATTAGGTGTTTTATTCTTTGCCTTTAGTTGGTATTTGGATGGTCTGCTTTCTTTGCTATGATTTTATTTTCTCTGGTGACATCTTTTTAGCCTTAGGGGTGTTTCCCTCTAGATCAGTCCGTTTAAGATATCCTGTAGTGGTGGTTTATGGGTGGCAAACTCTCTCAACTTTCTTTTGTCTTAAAATTGTTTAATCCCTCCATCATATTTAAATGATAATCATGCTGGATACAATATTCTTGGTTTGACGCCCTTCTGTTTCATTACGTTAAATATATCATGCCATTCTCTTCTGGCCTGTAAGGTTTCTGTTGAGAAGCCTGATGACAGTCTGATGGGTTTTCCTTTGTATGTGATCTTTTTTCTCTCTCTAGCTGCCTTTAATACTCTGTCCTTGTCTTTGATCTTTGCCATCTTGATTATTATGTGTCTTGGTGTTGTCTTCCTTGTGTCCCTTGTGTTGGGAGATCTGTGGGCTTCCGTGGACTGTGAGACTAGTTCCTTCCCCAGCGTGGGGAAGTTTTCAGCAATTATTTCTTCAAAGGCACTTTCTATCCCTTTTTCTCTCCTTCCTCTGGTACTCCTATAATGCATATATTGCTCTGTTTCGATTGGTCACACAGTTCTCTTAATATTCTTTCATTCTTAGAGATCCTTTTATCTCTCTCTGCCTCAGCTTCTTTGTACTCCTGGTCCCTGTCTTTTAATTCCTTGATCGTGTCTTGAACCTGATTCAATCTGCTGTTGAGCCCGTCGATGGCTAGTCTCATTTCTGCATTATCTTTCCTCACTTCCCTCACTTCCTCCCTCAGCTCTTGCACATTTTTCTCTAGATTCATCAGCATGGCTATGACTTTTATTCTGAATTCTTTTTCTGGAAGACTGTGAATGTCCTTTCCTTCAGCTTCTTTTTCTGGGGTGGTGTTTGTCTGAAGCTTTGTCTGTATCATATTCTTCTGTCTTCTCATGACTATAGAATTGGTTGTTGGTAGCAAGGAGAGATAAGAAAGGAGAGAAGAGAAAAAAAGAAATATGTACTAGTAATAAAAATGTAAAAGGAGAGAGAGAGAAAGGAAAAGAAAAGAAAGAAAAAGAAAAGGTAGCAAAACGTAAAAGAAAACAGCAACAACAACAACAACAACAACAACAACAAAAATCAGAAAAACACCAAAACACCCACCGGGGGTGGTTTCTGTGTGAATGCTGTAGGTGGCGCTATTGCTCCACTCTTCCAGATTCAGGGCCACGTTGCTCCACATGGCCCTTTAAAGCTGTGGCCATGTGAGAATGAATGGGAGGCTGTTGAAAGAGATGGAAAGAAAAAAAGGAAAAGAAAGGGGAGAAAAACCAATAACAAAACAAAATGAAAAAAAGCCACTGAGAGTGGGTTCCGCACGAGTGCTGTAGGTGGCGCTGTTGCTCCACTATTACAGTGCCACTCTATAGTTCTGGCTGGGTTGGGAACGAATGGTAAGCTGTTGATCTCCGTGGGGGTCTCAATGGCGGGCACCCTTTCCCAGTCGCCATCCAAGGGGTCCAAAGCTCCCCAGGACTCCCAGCGTGCTGGGCTCAGTTTGCAGGGCTATCCGGCCCCTCTACTGAGCTCCCGTCTCTTTAAAACCACTGAGGTAGAGCGCCCGCTTTTCTTCCCTTTTTTCTCCTTTCTTTTTCCTTCCCGGAGCCTGCCGTGGGCAACTTGCACGTTCCGGGCTGGGACCCTGTGCCCTCTGTGTCTCCTATCTCCACTACACCGCAGGCTGTGTGTCAGCGCTCCCGGTGCAGAATTCCACTCCCTCCTGGCTCTGAATCCTCTCCTCCCGCTGGACCGCTGGGGGAGAGGAGCGCTCGGTCAGCTCGTGGCTCTGTACCTTACCTGCCTTGCCGGGACTCCCGCCGGAGTGCTGGGGTGGAGGGGCGCTCTGGTCTCACTGGATCGCATTTCCGTCTGCCTTGCGGGGTGCCGAGTCCTCTGTCTGGAGTGTCTGGCCGCCGGAGCTCTGGGGGGGAGGAGCGCTCGGTCCCACCGGGTCGCTGCTCCGTATCCTGTCTGCCTCACTGGCTGCCAAGTTCTCACAGGTGTAGCTGTATGCTGTGCACTTTCCTGTGTATTCTGGTCTCTCTTTTAGGGATAGTTGTATTTGCTGTATTTTCGTGAATAAATATAATTTTGGGAGGAATTTTTCTGCTGGTCCGTTCACGTCGCCATATTCTCGGAAGTCCGCAACATTTTTAATACATGGGCTTTTACAGAGTATTTTAAGTGTATCCCAGTGTGGTGAACAAAAATGTGATTTTATAAAATGTACTAAATGTGGTTTATTTCAGTAAAATAATATTACTAATGTACATACAATAACTCTTAGAAACATCTTTACATATGTATTTTCATGCTTTTTTTATGAACCACTTATGCTTAATCCACTAGTTAAATGAAAATAAATGTACATATTCCCATATTTAGAGAACATTATTAAAAACATCTTTCATACATGTGCCTTTAGGGAGTCCTCCAAATGTAGGAACACTACAACTAGCATATACTATTTCACATACCATTCTCAGAAACACCTTTTATGCATGTGTCTTTACAGAGAGTATTAACTGCAGCACAGTGCTTTTAAGATGCTCATCTACTCAGTTAATCCTGTACTTATTTACATATTTGACCATCATCTTCAGAAATATGTTTTAAACATGAGTTACCACACTATGTAATAAAGCAGCTGAGTACTGTAACATTCTTTTCCTGAAATACTACTGGACATCCCTAAAATCTGTGACTATTAGAAACATCTTCTACAAATCTGTGACTATTAGAAACATCTTCTACACATTTCTAATGTGTGGTAGATACAATCTTTCAATGAAATTATACTGTACTTAGTCATACATTCTCTAGAATCTTTAGAACACTTAGCCTTGTGCATTTGCAGTGTTTGAAATGTAGTCCTGTGAGATGAATGCATTCATTTACTGAAATCCCAGTATAGTTATTCATCTGTATAACCTGCTTTCTAAGAAACATAGTTTTGGCATGTGCTTGTACAGAATGTGTTAAATGTAGCAGTATTTTGAAGACTCTCATTCACTGAAAGTAAACTGTAACTATTCACAGAAAAACCCTCCATTCTGAGACATCTTTGATATTTGTGCCATCACAAAACATACTAAAGAGTACAGTATGTGAATGCATTATATCACTAAAATAATGTTACCTGAATACCTCAGTTTTATACATGTGATTTTTCATAGTATGTTCCATGCACCACACTGAGGATAATCACATTTTAGTTATGAAATAGACTGTAGTAAACATATAAAACTATCATTTAAAAAGTCATTTATATGTGTGTTTTTACAGAGTATATAATGAAAAGCACAATGTGTTACAAAAATTTATTCACTTCAATAACACTATATTTTTCATATATACAATCGGCATTCTTAGAAACTTTTTATAATGTGCTTTTCCAGAGGGTATTAACTGTGGCACTCTTCTTTGCACATTCATTCACTGCAGTAACACTATTTATTACCATATACATTTAGTATTCCAATAAACATGATGTGTTCCTGAGCCTTTACAACAGTATGAAATGCAGCACATTAAGTGAACACTTACTTCACTGAAATAACACTAACCATATGCAACAAAATTCAACTGCTCAGAAACATCACTTACTAATCGGATCTTCAGAATGTTATTTCCTGTACAAGAGTGTGTGCAGTGCCTCTTCTTATGAAACAGAACTGTACTTACTCAAATGTATTGCTGAATGCTTAGGCCTTGTTATATGTGTGCCTTTACAAAGGGTATTCATTACAGCACAGTGTGGTGGACATACACTTCCATGGAGATATTACACATATGGAAAAAGTCCTATTAACATAAACATCTGCACATAAGACTATAAAGAGTATATGCCATACATCACAGTGTGGTATGAACACATTCTTTCAATAAAAATAAATTCATAAGTCCAACTAACATTCTTAGAATCATTTCAACATGTGTCCTTATCAAATGTATTAAGTGTAGCACTATTTGTTGAACCCATTCATTTACTGAAATACCTTGTACTTATTCACATATATAACCTGTGTTTTTAAAAATATATTGTGTATGTTGCTTGTCAAAGTATATTGAATATAGAGTTGTATGGTGAACATTCTTTCACAAAAACATGTATTGCTTTGAACTAGTGAAATTTTGTCTCTTGCACATATCTTTATATTATTTTTATTAATTTTGATTGTTTCTTGGTGGATTATTTAGGGTTTTCTTATGTATAGTATCATGTTACCTATAAATATGGAGTTTTACTTATTGCTTACCAGTTTAGATACCTTTCATTTCTTTTTCTTGTCTGGTTGCCACGTCTAGGACTTCCTGTACTATGTTGAATAAAAGTGGTGAGAGGGCATTCTTTTCTTGTTCCTGATCTTAGAGGAAAAGCTTTCAGCTTTTCACCATTGAGTATAATGTCAGCTGTAGGTTTGTTGTTTATGGCCTTTATTATATTGAGCTATGTTTCTTGTATACCCACCTTGTTGAGAGTTTTTATCTTAAATGGATGTTGAATTTTATCAAATGTTTTTTCAGCATCTATTGATGTGATTATATGGTTTTTATCCTTCTGTTTTTTAAAGTGATGTATCACATTGACTGATTTGTGGATATTCTATCAACCTTGCTCCCTGGAGTAAATCCCACTTGGTTGTGATGAATGATCTTTTTGATAAATTTTTGAATTCACCTTGTTAATTTTTTTCTGAAAAATTTGCATCTATTCTTATCAGGAATATTGGTTTGTAATTTTCTTTTTTGCACTTTCTTTTTCTGATTTTGGTATTAGAGTGATGCCAGCCTTGTAGAGTGAGTTTGGAAGTATTCCATCCTCTTCTAATTTTTGAAATACTGTAGGAAGCAGAGCTAACAGCTTTTCTTTAAGTGTTTGGTAGAATTTGCACATGAAGCCATCTTGTCCTGGACTTTTATTTCTTGGGAGTTTTTTTTTTTTTTACCAATTCAATTCATTAGTAGCAATAGCTTTTTTTCCTTCTACATTGTCCGATGTATTAACATATAATTCTTCCTAGAATTCTCTTATCATTCTTTGACTATCTGTGGGGTGCAGGCTATAACTTCCTTTTGTGTCTAATTTTGTGTCCTCTCTCTTTTTTTATAAGTGTGGCTAAGGGTTTGCCCATTTTATTTATCTTATTGAAGAACCAGCTCTTGGTTCATTGACTTTACTCTTTCATTTTTGCTCTGATCTTTCTTATGTCCCTCCTTCTGTTAACTTTGGGGTTTATTCTTTTACTCATTCCTTTAGTTGTATGTTTAGATTTGAACATTTGAGATTGTTTTTTGTTTCTGTATTGCTTCAGCTTCCCTCTTAGAGCTGCTTTTCTGCATCACACACCTTTTGAACCATTGTGTTTGTCTTCATTTGACTCCATGTATTCTTTGAATCTCTCTGATCTGTTCCTTGACCCATTGAAGCTGGTTGTTCAGCCTCCATGTGTTTGTGTTTCTTCCAGTATTTTCTTCTAATTGGCTTGTAGTTTCATAATCTTGTGGTTTGAAAAGATGTTTGATACAATTTCAATCTTCTTATATTTTTGAGACTTGTTTTGAGTCCTAATATGTGACCTATCCTGGGGAACATTCCAGGTGTACTAGAGAAAAATATGTATCCTGCTGTTTTTGGGAGGAATGCTCTTTATAAATCTGTCAGGTCCATCTAGTCTAGTGTGTTGCTCAGCACTACTGTTTGCATATTGATTTTCTGTTGCTCAGCACTACTGTTTGCATACATATATCAATGATGTATCCATTGATGTAAGTGTGGTGTTATAGCTCTTGCTAATGTTGTGTTACTATAAATTTCTCTCTTTAGGTGTGTTAGTATTTGTTTTACATATTTAGGGGCTCCTTGGTTGGGGGTGCTCCCTCATATCTCTGCTCCTCCAGCACACTTCTCAGGGCTAGAAAATCTTTCAAACTGCTACCTCGGTGTGGGTCCCTTAGAGATCCAGTTTCATTCTTTTGCTTGTTGGTGTCCAGTTTTACAAATGCTATTTACTGAAGAGGCTGTGTTTATTCTATTATATATTCTTACCTCCTCTGTGGTTGATTAATTATGGACTCAGTTGTTTCATTTATCTATGTATCTGTTTTTGTGACAGTACCATAGTGTCCTGCTTAGTATAGTTTTTAGTATAATTTGAAATCAAGGAGCTTAGTTAGATGCCTCCAACTATGACTTTTCTCTAGATTGCTTTGGCTATTAAAGTTCTTTTGTGGCTCCATACAAATTTTAGGATTATTTGATCTACTTCTGTAACAAAGCCATTGATAGTCTAAGAGGGATTGCACTGAATCTCTAGTTGCTTTGCATAGCATGGACATTGTAATTATATTAATTTTGAAGTTGACAAGCATGGAATATTTTTCCATTTGTTTGTGTTGTTTTAAATTTATCATCAGTATCATAGTTTTCTCTGTATATATCTTTCATCTCAGTCAAATTTATGGCTATGTATTTTATTATTTTTGATGCAGTTGTAATTGGGGTTTTCTTAATTTCTGTTTCTGCTAGTTTATATTTATTGTATAGAAAACTCTAACAGATTTCTTTTTATTAATTTTGCATGCTGCAACATTACTGAATTTATTACTTAAATTAGTTTTTTGGTTGTAGTCTTTAGGTCTTTCTATATTATAGAATCATACTATCTGTAAAGGGTGACAATGTTACTTCTTCCTTACTAATTGGTGAGTGAACATTCTTGTCTTGTTTCTGATTTTAGAGGAAAAGCACTTTCAATTTTTCACTATTGAGTATGATGTGAGCTGTGGGATTATCATATATTGGCTTTATTATATTGAGGTATGTTCCCTCTGTAACCACTTTTTTGAGAGTTTTTAGTGTAAGTGGATGTTGAATTTTGTCAAATGTTTTTGCAGCATCTATTGAGATGGTCATATGGTTTTTATCCTTCCTTTTGTTAAATCATTATATTGACTGATTTTCAATTATTGTACCATCCTTGCATCCCAGGAATTATTCCCACATAGTCATGGTGAATGATCATTTTAATGTACTTTTGAATTTGATTTGCAAAGTTTTGTTGAGGAATTTTGTGCTATTTTCATCAAGGATATTGGTCTGTATTTTTCTTTTTTTGGAGTGTCTGGTTTTGGTATAGTGTGATGTTTCTCTATAAAATGAATTTTGAAGCTTTCCTACCTTTTCAATTTTTTGAAATAGCTTTTGAAAAACAACTCTTTTCTAAATATTTGGGAAAATTCATCAATGAAATTTTCTGGTTCTTCACTTTTATTCATTGGCAGTTTTTTGATTATGGATTCTATTTTGCTACTAGCAATTGGTCTGTTCAGATTTTCTCTTTCTTCCTGGTTGTCTTGGAAGGTTGTATGTTTCTAGGAATTTATGTATTTCTCCCACATTGTGCAATTTATTGGCATAATAATTTTCATAGTAATCTAATCATATTTCTGTGTTGTCAGTTGCATCTTCTCTTTCATTTCTGATTTTATTCATTGGAATTATCTCTTTTCTTGATGAGTCTATCTAAAAGTTTATTGATTTTGTTTACATTTTCAAAGAACCAAGTCTAAGTTTTATTTATATTTTATATTTTTAGTTTCTCTTTGTGCTCTGATCTTTATTTCCTTCCTTCTACTGTTGGCTTTGTTATTTTTCTAGTTTACTTTTGTGTAGGTTTGGATCGTTTCTTTGAGATTTGTGTGTGTGTTTGTTAGGCCTGTAACATGATAAATTTCTATCTTAGAACTGCTTCTGCCTGCTGTGTCTGAAAAATTTTGAACTTTTGTTTTAATAGTTTCATTATTATCAAGTAGTTTTTGTTTCCTCTTTGATTTCTTACTTGATCCACTGGTTATTCAGTAGTGTATTATTTAGTATCCACATATTTGTGGTTTTCCAGTCTTTTTATTGTAATTGATATGCAGTTTCATGCTGTTGTGGTTGGAAAAGATAATAATATTTAAATCTTAAATTCATTAAGACTAGTTTCATGGCCTAACATGATATGTCCTGGAGAATGTTTCATGTGCACTTGAAAAGAATGTGTATTGTGCTCTTTTGGGATGGAATGTTAGTATATCTGTTAAGTCCATCTTGTATATGTGTAATTTAAGGCCACTGTTTCCTTGTTAATTTTCTGGTTAGATGATTTATCCATTGATATAAGAAGGGTGTCAAATTCACCTATTTTTATTGTCTATTGCCTCTTTATTGGTTAATATTTGCTTTCTATAAATAGCTGCTCCTTTCTTGGCCACATAGATATTTACAATTGTTATCTTATTACTGGATTGAATCCTTTGTCATTCTTTAATACCCTTCTTTATCTTGTTATAGTCTGTTTTGTCTGATATAATTGGCGGTGCCTCGGGTGTTTTTCTTTTCCTTCCTATTTGCATTTCCTCTTTCCTTTTCCTATTCCTTCACTTTCAGTCTCTGTGTGTCATTAGGTGTGGAGTAAGTCTCTTATAGGCTGCATATAGATCAGTCTTGTTTTTATATCCATGCAGGCACCCTGTCTTTTGTTTGGAGCATTTATTCCATTTACAATTAGAGTAATTATTGATAGATAAGTACTTATAACCATTTGTTAAATGTTTCTTTTTTTTATAGTTCTTTAATCCTTTTTCTTCTCTTGCTCTCTTCCCTTGTGTGTGAAGACTTTAATTAGCATTATGCTTAGATTTCTTTATCTTTTAAAAAGTATGATATAGTTTTTTGGTTTGTAATTACCATGATACTCATACATGACATACTATGAAATAACGATGTCTGTTAAGTTTATGGTTGCTGAAGTCTGAATGCAGCCTAACAGCACTACACTTTTTGCTCTCCTCCTCCATGTTTAATGTATATCATGTCTCCATCAGGCCTTTTTATTTCTCATTTATAATTTTTTAGATGTAGCTGATTTTACTATTTTGTCTTTTAACCTGCATAGTAGCTTTTTAATTTTTTAAATGTGGAACGCTTCATGAATTTGCACATCATCCTTGCGCAGGGACCATGCTAATTTTCTGTGTATTGTTCCAATTTTAGTATATGTGCTGCCGAAGTGAGCACTGCATAGTAGCTTTTAAGCAGTTGATATACTAGTTCACTGTATATTTGTTTGGTTTTACCAGTGAATTTTTTTCCTTTCATGATTTTCTTGCTTCTAATTATGAACTTTTATTCTTAAACAAGTTCATTTTACATTCTTATATGTCTAGTTCAGTGGTGGTGAACTCTTTAAACATATTTATCTGAAACTCTATTTTATTTAGGTATAAATGGGAAAAGTGCCAGGTAGAGGATTCTTGGCTATAGGAATTTTCCTTTCCTTTGAGCACTTGGAATGTTTTATTCCAGTCCTTGCTGGACCATACAGTTTCTGCTGAGAAATAACCTGATAGCCTATGGGATCTCTATAGGTCCTACTAGTTGCATTTATATTCCAAGAATAAACCCACCCACAAACTTCTTGGCACATCTTGCCCATTGATAACCCCAAACTGGCTCACAGACACCACAGCACCCTTCATGTCTCATCCCCACACACCCTAACCTTGTTGCTAGCTTCCTTTATGTACACCCCAGGACTGCAACAGGAGCAGGATTTAGCAGTGGGTAGAGGAGCTCATGCAGAAAACTGCCCCAAATCTGCAGCCCAGGGAGAAACCAAAAAGTAGAACTTTAATGCCAAACTTGGGAAAACAACCCAAAATTTAAAAGCTAACTGTACACTAAATTTTTTTATTAAAGTGTTGATACACAACCTTATGATGGTTTCATATACACAAAACAGTGGGTCAACAGTCACCCATATTATAAAAACCTCACCCCGTCCACAGTAGTCACTGTCTATCAACATAATAAGAGGTTACATTTATTAATTGTATTCTTTGTGCTGTACTTATGTTGTGATTCAAATTATAGTTTCTCTTAATCAACTTCTCCTTTGCCTCCCATCCTCCTCAACCCTTCCCCTTTGGTAACCACTAGTCCCTCCTCGATGTCTATGAGTCTACTGATTTTTTTGTTCCTTCTGTTATGAAAAGTACACTAAATTTAAGATCTAAAAGTGCAAAATTATTGAAAATGAAACCAAGGTGTAGTAACATTTATCAATAGATTCTTAGGTATAAGTTTCAAAGCACAAGCAACAAAACATACAGTTGATCATTAGACTTCACAAATGCACCAGACTGTTGTTCAATGAAAGACTATATCAGGAGAGCCAAAACACAGGCCATAGATTGGGAGAAAATATTCACAAATTATATTATCTTCCAAGGTTCTAACATTCAGGACATATAGAAAGTGCTTACATTTTATGATGGTTAGTCTTATTTTTCAATTTGGCTTGGTTATATATATTTATTTTATTTATTTATTTTTAATAATTTATTTTGGTATCATTAATCTACAATCACATGTGCAATATTATGGTGATTAAACTACCCCTTCATCAGGTCCCCCCCACAAACCCCATTACAGTCTCTGTAAATCAGCATAGCGAGATGCTATAGAATCACTACTTGTCTTCTCTGAGTTCTACAGCCCTCCCTGTGCCCCACCAACATTACATCTGCTAATAGTAATGCCCATTTTCCCCCCCTGTCCCTCCTTTCCCACCCATACTCCCCGGTCCCTTTCTATTTGGGAACTATTAGTCCATTCTTGGGTTCTGTGAATCTGCTGCTATTTTGTTCCTTCAGTTTTTTTTTGTTGTTGTTCTAATACTCCACATACGAGTGAAATAATTTGATACTTGTCTTTTTCGGCTTGACTTATTTCACTGAGCATAAAACCCTCTAGCTCCATATATGTGGTTCCAAATGGTAGGATTTGTTTTCTTTTTATGGCGGAATAATATTCCAT
Source organism: Phataginus tricuspis (assembly GCA_029783875.1). Classification (NCBI taxonomy): domain Eukaryota; kingdom Metazoa; phylum Chordata; class Mammalia; order Pholidota; family Manidae; genus Phataginus; species Phataginus tricuspis. The sequence continues at coordinate 404,810 of JAQQAC010013566.1, read as the reverse complement.
TGTGTATATGTACCACATCTTCTTAATCCATTCATCTACTGATGAGCACTTAGGTTGCTTCCATTTCTTGGCTATTGTAAATAGTACTGCAATAAACATAGGGGTGCATATGTCTTTTTGAAACTGGGCTGCTACATTCTTAGGGTAAATTCCTAGGAGTGGGATTCCTGGGTCAAATGGTATTTCTATTTTGAGTTTTTTGAGGAACCTCCATACAGCTTTCCACAATGGTTGAACTAATTTGCATTCCCACCAGCAGTGTAGGAGGGTTCCCTTTTCTCCACATCCTCACCAACATTTGTTGTTGTTTGTGTTTTGGATGTTGGCCATCCTTACTGGTGTGAGGTGATATCTCATTGTAGTTTTAATCTGCATTTCTCTGATGATTAGCGATGTGGAACATCTTCTCATGTGCCTGTTGACCATCTGAATTTCTTCTTTAGTGAAGTGTCTATTCATGTCCTGTGCCCATTTCTTAATTGGATTATTTGATTTTTGTTTGTTAAGATGCGTGAGTTCTTTATACATTTTGGATGTCAACCCTTTATCAGATATGTCATTTATGAATATATTTTCCCATACTGTAGGATGTCTTTTTGTTCTACTGATGGTGTCCTTTGCTGTACAGAAGCTTTTAAGCTTGATATAGTCCCACTTGTTCATTTTTGCTTTTCTTTCCCTTGCTCGGGGAGATATGTTCATTAAGAAGTCGCTCATGTTTATGTCCAAGAGATTTTTGTCTATGTTTTTTTCCATGAGTTTTATGGTTTCATGACTTACATTCAGGTCTTTGATCCACCTTGAGTTTACCTTTGTGTATGGGTCTAGACTTGTTGAGAGTTTTAATCATGAATGGATGCTGAATTTTGTCAAATGTGTTTTCAGCATCTATGGAGATGATCATGTGGTTTTTGTTATTCCTTTTGTTGATGTGGTGGATGATGTTGATGGATTTTCAAAGTTTGTACAATCCTTGCATCCCTGGGATGAATCCCACGTGATCATGGTGTATGATCCTCTCTATGTATTTTTGAATTCCTTTTGCTAATATTTTGTTGAGTATTTTTGCATCTACCTTCATCAGGGATATTGGTCTGTAATTTTCTTTTTTGGTGAGGTCTTTGCAAGATTTTGGTATTAAAGTGATGCTGGCTTCATAGAATGAGTTTGTGAATGGGTATTATTCTTTCTCTATATGTCTGGTAGAATTCAGAGGTGAATCCATCTGGTCCGGGGGTTTTGTTTTTGGGTAGTTTTTTGATTACCGCTTCACTTTCGTTGCAGGTGGTTGGTCTGTTTAGTTTTTCTGTTTCTTTTTTGGTGTTTTGGAAGGTTGTATTTTTCTTAGAAGTTGTCCATTTCTTCTAGGTTTTCCAGCTTGTTAGCATATAGATGCTCGTAATATTCTCTTATAAGTCTTTGTATTTCTGTGGGGTCTGTCATTATTTTTCCTTTCTCATTTCTGATTCTGTTTATGTGTGTAGATTCTCTTTTTCTCTTAATAGGTCTGGCTAGGGTTTTATCTATTCTGTTTATTTTTCCAAAGAACCAGCTCTTGGTTATATTGATTTTTTCTATTGTTTTATTCTTCTCAATTTTATTTATTTCTTCTCTGATCTTTATTATATCCCTCCTTCTGGTGAATCTGGACCTCCTTTGTTCTTCTTTTTCCAATTTCAATAATTGTGTCTTTAGACTATTCATTTGGGAATGTTCTTCCTTCTTTAAATAGGCCTGGATTGCAATATACTTTCCTCTTAGAACTGCCTTTGCTGCGTTCCACAGAAGTTGTGGCTTTGTGTTGTTGTTGCCATTAGTCTCCATATATTCTTTGATTTCTGTTTTGATTTGGTCATTAACTCATTGGTTAATTAGGAGAATGTTGTTAAGTCTACATGTATTAGTGAGCCTTTTTGATTTCTTTCTAAAATTTATTTCTAGTTTTATACCTTTGTGATCTGAGAAGTTGGTTGGTAGAATTTTAATATTTTTAACTTTACTGAGGTTCTTTTTGTGGCCTAGTATGTGGTCTATTCTGGAAAATGTTTCATGTGCACTTGACAAGAATGTGTATGATGTTGCTTTTGGGTGTACAGTTCTATAGATGTCTGTTAGGTCCATCTGTTCTAGTGTGTTGTTCAGTGCTTCTGTGTCTTTACTTATTTTTTGTCTGGCTGATCTGTCCTTTGGAGTGAGGGGTGTGTTGAAGTCTCCTAAAATGAATGCATTGCTGTCTATTTCCTCCTTAAATTCTGTTACTATTTGTTTCACATATGCCAGCACTCCCGTGTTGGGTGCATGTAAATTTATAATGGTTATATCCTCTTGTTGTATTGACCCCTTTATCATTATGTAATGTCCTTCTTTATCTCTTGCTACTTTCTTCGTTTTGAAGTTTATTTTGTCTGATACAAGTACTGCAGCACCTGCTTTTTTCCCCTTGTTGTTTGCAGGAAATATCTTTTTCCATCCCTTCACTTTTAGTCTGTGTATATCTTTGGGTTTGAGGTGAGTTTCTTGTAGGCAGCATTTAGATGGTCTTGCTTTTTTATCCATTCTGTTACTCTGTGTCTTTTGATTTGTGCATTAAGTCCATTTACATTTATGGTGATTATCGATAGATGTGTACTTATTGCCATTGCTGGCTTTCGATTCGTGGTTACTAAATGTTCAAGGGTTGCTTCTTTACTATCTAACAGTCTAACTTAACTTTCTTGTTAAATTATTGTAAACACAGTCTGATGTTTCTGTATTTCTCTCCCTTCTTTTTCTTCCTCCTCCATTCTTTATATACTAGGTGTTTTATTCTTTGCCTTTAGTTAGTGTTTGAATGGTCTGCTTTCTTTGCTATGATTTTATTTTCTCTGGTGACATCTGTTTAGCCTTAGGAGTGCTTCCCTCTAGAGCAGTTCCTTTAAGATGTCCTGTAGAGGTGGTTTAAGGGAGGCCAATTCTGTCAGCTTTCGTTTGTATGGAAATTGTTTAATCCCTCCATCATATTTAAATCATAATCATTCTGGATACCATGTTCTTGGTTCGAGGCCCTTCTGTTTCATTACATTAAATATATCATGCCATTCTCTTCTGGCCTGTAGGGTTTCTTTTGAGAATTCTGATCATAGTCTGATGGGTTTTCCTTTGTAAATGATCTTTTTTCTCTCTCTAGCTGCCTTTTATACTGTGTCCTTATCTTTGATCTTTGCCATTTTAATTATTATGTATCTTGGTGTTGTCTTACTTGGGTCCCTTGTGTTGGGAGATCTGTGGGCTTCCGTGGACTGCGAGACTATTTCCATTCCCAGCATGGGAAAGTTTTCAGCAATTGTTTCTTCAAATACACTTTCTATCTCTTTTTCCCTCTCTTCTTCTCTGATACTCCTATAATGCAAATATTGTTCCGTTTGGATTGGTCACACAGTTCTCTTAATATTCTTTCATTCCTAGAGATCCTTTTATCTCTCTCTGCCTCAGCTGCTCTGTATCCCTGTTCTCTGATTTCTATTGCATTAACAGTCTCTTGCATCTCGTCCAGTCTGCTACCAAGCCCATCAATGGCTTGTCTCATTTCTGCATTGTCTTTTCTGACTTCCCTCACTTACTCCCTCAGCTCCTGCATATTTCTCTGTAGATTCATTGGCATGGTTATGACTTTATTCTGAATTCTTTTTCAGGAAGTTTGTGCATTTCCATCCCTTCAGGCTCCCTCTTGGTGTTATCTGGGTGAGGTTTGTCTGTACGATATTCCTTTGTCTTTACATGAAAATAGAAGTGGTTGCTGGCAGGTGCTGCGTATGTCATCTTGGCTCTTTAAGACTTAAAAAAAAGGAAGTGAAAGAAAAGCTAAAAAAGAAGGAAGAGAAAGAAAAGAGAAAGAAAGAAAAGAAAAGAAACGAAAGGAAAAAACCCCACTGGGAGTAGATTCTGTAAGGATGCTGTAGGTGGCGCTGTTACTCCACTATTCTGCAGCCACGGCCATGCCACTCTGCTGGAATTTGGCAGCTCTGGCCTGTGCAGGAACGAATGGGAGGCTATTTTCTGTGTGTGAAGTTTCAGTGCAGTTTTTCCCAGTTGCCATTCAAGGAGTCCGAAATTCCTCAGGACTCCCAGCCTGCTGGGTTGAGTGTGCTGGGACGATCGTAAGACCGCTGAAAAGTGTGCGCTTTTCTTTTGTCCTGGGAGGCGGCTGCAAGGACCCAGGTGCATTCCCAGGTCAAATCCTGCACCTTCTGCCTCTCCAATCTCCGCTACACTGCGCGATATGTGTCAGTGCTCCCGGTGCAGATCACCAGGGCCAGTTATTTTGCAGGCCTGTACTGCCACTCCTTCCCGGCTCTGAATCCTCTCCTCCCGCCAGTGCGCTGGTGTGGGGGAGTGCTTGGGTCCCGTAGGAATGCGGCTCCATATCTTACCTGCCTCGCGGGGTGCCGAGTCCTCTCAGGTGCAGATGAGGCTGTGCATTGTCCTGTGTATTCTGGTCTTTCTTTTAGGAATAGTTGTATTTGCTGTATTTTCATAGATATATGTGGTTTTGGGAGGAGATTTCCACCGCCCTGCTCATGCCGTCATCTTCCTGGAACCTCCGGCTTGGTTATATTTAGAGTTACTGAAACAAACACATCTATAGTTAATTGATTTTTGAAGTTATTATTCTTGCAATTATGCATGGGGCTTTGCTCAGGTGAAACCCTTCAGAGGAAAAATTAAGATTTCCTGGTGAAGAAGAAATGCCTTATAACACAGTATAAGTTCCTACTGAGTTTCTAGTCTGTTATCTTGCCCTACAGATTTTGAACTTGCCAGCCTCTATAATCACAAGAATGTTTCATAAAAGAAATACCTTTGCATGTTCCTATGTATACATATACATAGGCATAACATAAATACATGTATACATTCATGTATATTTCCTTTTATTTGAAGACCAAGACATACAGATTTTGGCAGGGAGGATGGGTCTTGATAAACAGAATCTTAAAGATGCATTTTTCTCAAGTGGTTCTGGGTTTCTAGAATTGGTTCTCTAATCTAATTAAATTTGAGGACACTAGTGACCATATTTCCAGTGTTAAAGAGGACACTTACGATCCATGGCAGGATATGGGAGAATATAAATTACAAAGTATCACCATTGGATATTCCCAATAAAATATTTATAGAAGGAAAGGTTCTGGGTTTTTAGTGAGAGAAAAATGAGCTCAGGGGCTCAAGCTCCACTTAATTGATAGGAAAGTTCTTTATCTTTCCTGAATGAATCTCTTATATTCTGTAGCTTCAGTGCTGAGATTTGTGAAAACCTAACTTAGAGTCTCATCCTTCAAGTGACTGAATTACAGCACAAATTTATTTTCATCCACACACTGGTGAAAGTGATAGAATGACTTAGAAGGAGTGGGGTCCTGAAAATTGGAATGGGCATATGGGCAGTTCCTGATTATGCTGGGATATTCGACTCCAGAATTGTGTAGAGTCTGCTTTGCCAGTAAATGAAGACCTCCCACCTCTGTCCTATTTCACTCTGCTTTGCCTGAATCCTGTAACAGCCTCCTCTGAGGTCATTACCTTGCAGAACACTGCTGATCCTCCTCTGGATCTACCCATATCAACCCTCTCAGCTTCTGGACCTATTAGTAGATACAATTCTGAGCTTGTACCCCAATCATAAGGTACAATATGTGATCCCTGAGAAACTGTGCTGCACTCCACAACAGCTGCCTCCTTTTCTCCAATCTCAATAGACAGAGGATTTAGGAAAACTGAAGAAATGGATAGTAAGTGTGCGGGATAATGTTGTAAAGACCATGCAGTTGGATTAGGTAGAACATACTGATTTGGACCAACTAAAGAATAATCTCTATTCAATATTGTATCTTGAGAATGTTACAAAAAACTCTTAAAAATTTGTTGAACTGAGTGGCTCCAGCATGCAACAAAAGGTGGAGTACACAAAATGAAATTGAACTTCTTGATATATTATAGAAGGCACCAAAATAATCATCATAAAGCAGTGCAGAGAGCTACAAGAGAACACAGACAAATAACTTAAGAAAAAGGGGAAGACAGTAGAAGACAAAGTGAGTTCAACAGAGAGAAAACAGGAAAAAAGAAACACATTTTGGAGCTGAGGAATGTTAGTGAAAAACAGACTTTGAATGATATGTGACCCTCAATGCAGACATGGGGCCCTTCTGGGTGACTGTCAGTGCACATTGGCTAATGGAAGCCCAAAGATGCACTAAATTGCCCCTGTCTGCCCTATGATAGGTCTAAGACTTATGAAATATCGCTACATGTGTATGTTTTCAGGAACTCACAGTCCTGCAGTGCCTTCCTTCCAGCCCTGATTAGTCCTGGGACCTGGCACCTCTCCCTTTGGGGGGAAAGTACAGCCTCTCTAGGATTTCCTTTAGCAAATAACTTTCCTGGATGGCTGTGCCATGTCAGCAAGAGCCCAGGCTGCTGTGACTAGAGTTTATTCTCAGATACTGGCTGTTCTGAAAAGGCCTTACTCACAGAGTCCAGCCTGCTGTGGTTCTGAGTGACACTGGCAGCCATCAGAAATGAGGGATAGCTCAGAAGTGCCAAGCAGTTCTTCTGGCCCTTGCTCTCATGGGGTGTTCCAGGGGCTGATGTTCAGAATGCCAGGTGGTAAGCGTTTGGCTCCTGATCATGGGGTAGATACACATGGTGAGCCCACAGTAGTGTCTGTTTACCTCCCAGATTGGATGCATTTCAGTATTTTAATTGGTAAGGCTATATCCAGGCATGTCCATGTATCCTCAGTTTGGTGTCATTCCCTGTCCCCTCACATCATCCCCTCATGCTTACATTTAAATTCTTTGAATGAGAAAAGTTTTAAACCCCCAATGACATAACCACAGTAGAAGAGTGTGCAAAAGAACACAGCCTTCCCAGGGGCTGCACAATATTTGGACTTGGGCTCAACTTTCCCTTCAGAGTGAGTCAGTAACAACCCAGTGGAGCATGTAAACTTGTCATTTCCCTGCCCATTGATCACAGAACCACAAGGGTTCAGAAGTCACCCCAGACAGCAAGGGTGTGAGACCATTCACTGGTCAGTGCTATGATCTGTTAAACTAAAAATTCCATGTGATTATACTCACCCCTGGTTTGTCAGGCACCAGCCAGGGAGGAGGAGTGAATGTACTTGATATAGGTGCTGGGGGCTGTCAGGGAGTTTCTGCCCTTAAAAGAATTGTGTGAGGCAGTGCAGGCATGCTGGAAACCCTAGTTCCCAGGGAGCAGTTATGCTTGTGGAATGAGGTGAATCGTAGCCTTAAAAGCTGCATCACAGTCTCCACCAGATAGGAACCAGGCAGGAAAAGGAATTTAGAGGTCATGGACAAGGCTTCAAGGAGGATTCAGATCTGGGTAAAGGGTGGCCCTGGAGCCCCTTGAGGGGCATGAGGAAGCAAAGTCCTGTTGCCTGCAGCCCATCTGCAGAGGCTCTTCCTCTGGCCTTATCCTCTCTACAGGCAGTTTGGACCTTTTGCATTGTTTTCCCGTCTTATAACTCTTGCAGTTTCAGAGATTGAACTCAGGAACTACAAGCTGCAAGTATTTGGTCAAACCTCAACAAGAGAAACCAAAAATTTTCCTTCCTCTTCCAAATAGCAGAAAGGCAGTCACTGTTCTGGGGCAGGAAATGGTCCTGGAAATTGCTATTTTTAAAGATATGGAAATTTCCATGGTTGCTGCTAAGCCTGTGAAAGTACTCTCCACCTCTGTGTCCCAGGAGTTCTTGGGGGCTGTCTGTACCTCTGACCCAGGTTCATGATACTGAAGTGAAATGTCCTCTGAGGAAGGGGGACTTGAGGGCGTCCTTCAGTAGCCAGGGTGGTGGCCTGACCCTTTCCTATTCTACACATACCACAAACTGAGGACTCTAGAAGGGTTCTTAGCTCAAGGAAGAATGTGGGTCATTCGTGTAACAGAATTTTAATGTCGCATTCAGATTTATAATTTACTATTTACAACAAAAATACTGTCCCTCCAAAAGAGAAATGGGTGTGGGAAGATCTGTGAGGGAGAGAGGGTGGTCCACCCCTCCTCATGGCCTTCAAGGGACCTCAGAAAAAGAGAAAGTTCTCTTAATCACAATGGTAGGAAGTGTCCCACTGTACTCTGAGTGCTACTGCTGTACCCATTGCTGATCAAGGAGCCACACTTCAGGTGGTCGTAGAGTGGAATCAGCCACTGGAACCGGGCTCGGAGTTGCGGATGTGGTTTCTGAATAGGAAAGTTGGATTATTTTGGAGGGCCTCCCCCTGTTCACCACCCCGTACCCGCCCTGCACTGTGGGCTTCAGTTCCTGTGCCAAGGGCCCAGTGAGCCAACAGCACCCGTTTGCCCTGCCAAGGGAGCGATCACTAGCACCACCATTTTACAGAGTAACCTGAGTCCAGAAGCCTGAGTGAATCCCCCCAGAACAGGACTGGTCAGTAACAGAGCTGGGATCCCAGCATCAACTGCTTGACTCCCCAGGACCATGAGTAGCCTAAAGCTTTGCTGAGACACTGGATTCAGCCACTGTGTCCCGGACACTCATGCAACCTGAGCTTGCTAATACTTTGTTCTTTGCCTTGAACAGTCATATGTTTCAGGCTATCAGGGTTCGGGGCTTCAGCTGGCAGGACAAACTGGCCAAGGACAGAGCAGTACCTGTGCAGTTGCCCAGACCCAAACATCCGGTGCCCCTCTCGTGGCCTGCCAGCAGCCAGAGGGCAGGTGCCCAGGGTCTCCATGCAAGGGGGCCTGGGGCTGACCAGGGACCCATGGCACAGGGTCTGTGGGCCAGACACCAGGGAGTGGCCCTGCCCTCACTCAGCTCTTGCAGCCTTACATCATCCTTCTGAGCTCCTCTGTGTTCCAAATTGTTCCTCAGGCTTGAGATTATAATTATTTGTAGCCACCATGAGCACCAGGATCTCCCTCATTACTTTGTATTTCTGGAGCCAGAAGGAAGACCAGGATGCTGGAAGGGATTGAGTGGGAGAGGCTGCCGGGCCTCAGGGGCGAGCAGTGGGTAGGGGACTAGCCTTAGGATTTGCTCACATTCTCATGCAGCCATCCATCTCCTGAGGTATGAAAACGACACACAACCAGGATTCCAACGTAAAAGCCTGCTGTGCCTAGGAAGGACCCGCCCACATCCCCTGCCTCCCTCCCACAGGACCCCCCACCTGCAGCACACAGTGAGGAGCTGGGTGGTGGAGCTGCCCTGCTGGGGTCATAGCTAAGGCTGGAACTGGCCAGGCTGCCCTGCTGCCCCTTGGTGCCTCCTCACAAATAGCCAGAGGCCTGAGGGCTGAGAGCTGAGCCAGTGTCTACAGTGTTGATAAAAGTTCCTTCCTCTGAGTTTTCTTCAGCCCAGAGCCTCTGAAAGTCAGGACACAGCAACAGAACACCTTGTTCCCTTGGAGGTCTCTGGTCACATGAGCTGCATGGGGGGCTGTCTCTAGCATGTGGGTGTCTGCTGACCAGAGTTCTAAGTTCTGTTGGGGCTTGTGACCAAGGAAATGTCACTTTTTCAAGATCCCATTACTTGGGGCCCTCTGAGCTGTTGACTGTACCCCTTCCCACATGTCATCTCCTAAACCACCCACAGTTGGCTGACCCAGCCTTCCTCACAGCTCCCTGGACATGTGACCGGGATCCTCACTTTGAGAAAGAGAGTTGAATTCAGATTATCTTTTTCTTACCAGTCCTGTGTCCTGGCCTCTCATTCAAAATCACTGTGCCTCTCATTCCTCCCCAGTCTCTCAACCTACACATTGGGGAATGGTCTAGAATACTTCCCATGAACATTGGGTGTATATGAGATAACATCTAAAACCTGTGAGTTTCTGTCATATGTATCTAAGGCACATCATTAGGGCTGAGAGGATTCCAAGAAGGGGCTGGTGTAGCTGGAGCACCCACACATCAGCCTGGGCCCAGCCTGGTGGGATCAGACCAGGTGTGCCCACTCGGACTCATTCTCAGGCCAGCAGCACAAAAGGGCTGTATTAATGGAAGTAGAGCTATTTTAATTCTCTGGCATAAAACCATTCAAGTGTTTCCTGTTACATTTAGAATGAAAACCAAGTGGGTCATCTTGGCCTATGTGGTGGGCAGACTCCACTGTGACTCCTGGTGACCCTTCTGGGGGCATGTCCCTGTGTCACTACTCAGTGTTAGTGGCTGACTTCTGACTGACAGTCCAGGGATGGGATGTTGTGTAAATGTTAGTCCAAAAGTCCCTCCCTTCCCTCTTCTCCCTCTCTTTCTTCTCTTTTATTTTTCTGTCATATCTTTGGAAGTGGGGAGTAAAACACTGTTTAATCTGCTTCTTATAGGGTGAGAACTACACAGGTTGGAACTGAGGCAGTTCCCAGGTCGCCAGGAGCTCAGCCTCCAAGTCCAGGCTGCATCCTGAGCCCTGTGAGTGAGTTAGGGAGCAAGGCCCCTGCCAGAGGAGCCTCAGCCTGTGAGTCACCTTGAGAAGTGAAGCCCCAGTTGCTGGTCCAAATTGTGAGATGTTAGATATTTGTAATCTTTAAATGGAAGGTTTTGGGGGCAGTGCAGTCAGAGAGGAAAAGACAAGGCCCCCGGGTCTGGCCGTGCTCTCCTCCCTCCCTCTTCTCCTCCAGCCACATGGGCCAAGCTTCCAACATCCTGTGGTCAAACTCCATTCCTGCCTGAACCAGTTGGGTGCCTTCTCCATGACACTCTGTCCAAAATCTGTGCAAAGCTGGCTCTCTCTTGCCATTCTGGTCCCAACAAATGTCAACCCCCAGCCCTCCCTGATGACCTGCTGCTTTTTCCCCAGAGAGGCTACTTTTTCACACATCTCTGCTTTCATGCTCTTGTTGATCTCCAACCCAGGCTCTGAGTTTCTGGCCACAGGGGCCACAAAGTCATTATCAGCTCTACACTGAGGCCCAGCAGGTCATGGTGAATGCCTGGTGCATGGTTGATGATAGAATGAATAAGATCTCATACCCTCCTCCTGCTTCTGACCAGCTCAGATTGTGGAGATTAAGATTAGTAATAGGTGCAAATTGTATCTGAGGACAGACAGAAAACCCTCACCATGAATCTTCTCTACCCCAGTAGCTCAAGCAAAACTCCGGGGATGCCACATACACTAAGGCGTACAGCATAATGACCTGACAACACACTGGAATGATTACCTCAGTCAGGTTAGCTAACATTTAGTGCTAAAAAGAATGATTTTATTGGGATGGGAAGTTTTAGAATCGACTCTCTTAGCGATGTTCAAATATACCACACAGCTGTGTTAACATATAAAGCACTGCATATCAGGTGTATCTCAGTAAAAAGGGAAACAGCCTCAGTGGGCACCATTGACACGGAGGCCAGCAGCCAGCACGAGCACTGTGGCCCAGGAAGGAGCACCATAAATGCTCCTTAAAAACGGGCATCTTAACCTGGATCCTTACGGCAGAGGCTCTCAGGGTCACAGGGTGAAGAAGCAGGACCTGCAGGCTTCCAGGGCTATGGCAGAGACTGAAGGGTTCTCCCTTGTCCCCATTTTCTGGCCTCCATGAGCTCTCCTCTTCACTCATGAGGCTCCCTTACCTCAGCAAGGACGATGATTCCACACCCCCAACAGACAGGAGGATGCTCAGTTCCTATAAGGACAGGTCTTGTCCCTGGATTCTGGGCTCAGGGCTCAGTTCTCTGTCATGTTCTGCCTTATACCAAGTTATCATCCACCCATATCACAAGCCTCTCCATTCTAAAGAATTTCTAGGGAATGGACAGGACATGATTCACTATATTAATTGTGTTCCCAGGGTCTCAGGGCACAGTACGCCATCAGTGGGAGAACTACTGTCAACCCATATTTCTTTACCATACAGAGCCTATGGAATAACTCACTAGAATCACCCCACTTTATACAGGAGGGCACTGAGGTCTTCTCTCCTGTCTACACAAGGGTGTTGGGCTCATCATATTTCCGGGTGTCCTTAGGGGTGGGCCTGTGCTCTGCAGTCTGGGTCAGGAGTGGCCCTGGATCAGGTAGAAACCTAGGAACATGAGGGACTCCCCCACCCATCTTAGGGCCCATGGCACATAGTGAGGAGAATGGGTACCCCTGCCCCATGGCAGAGCTGCTTCCTACCTGTTTCTTGCCTCTATATTGTCAGTTCCTGGTGTCTGCTCTTCCCCAGCTGCAACCCTACAGTCCCTACCTGAGATGTGAGAGAGTGTGTGCACCTGTCTGGTGTCGTGTTGGTAGGAAAGGATCTTAGGGTCTCTCGTTTCCAAAGGAAACCTGAAAGGAAGTGGGTGAGCCCTGGCCAAGGAAGCTGGAGCCTTCCCTAGTCTTCCAGATTCGGAGCATGTCTTGCCAATGGGTTTCAGCCCTGGGCAAGTTTGCTATGGATTCAACTTGACCAAAGAAATTGACAGAACGTTCTTGGAGTGAAAGGGTTATATCCAACTTTATTTCCAGGTGGCAGGTCAGTCACTAAAATCCTGTTCACTCAGAGCGAGTCTGCACGCAGCAAGTCAGTCTCTGCCTCTGTGCCCCTCTGTCTGCACAGCCATCCTCCTAGGCTTCTCTGCCTGCACAGCTGTCCCACACAGCTGTTCTCTGGGCCTCTCTGTGCAGCTGTTCCTCACAGCCATCCTCTGGACCTCTCTGCACAGTCATCCCATGCAGCAGTCCTCTGGGCCTCTGTCGTTGGCACTACCACCACTCCAGCCTCTGCTCTGCTCTCCTGCAGCCTTGCAGCTGTGCCACCATGTCGCATTCAGAGTACTGGGCAGAGCTCTTTATATAGTCAACAGCTATGTATTGCCTACAGGTGTGCAGTGAGCTAGTCAATCAAGTCCAGGTGAGAATCCTGGCCACAGGAAATGTCATTTTATCCACAGAGTGCCTCCTCTGATCTGGGTCAGTCCCTACTCTTTCTGGGCCACAGCTTCTCAATTGTACAATGAGGAGTAAGATGTAGGACATCATAAGCACGTGCTTGGCCAGGACAGTGGTCAGCCTCCATCAATACTCATGGGTGTCTGTGTGGGGTGACTCAGTTTATAGGTGCAGAATGCTTCCTATTACAGGGGACACAGACACCTCACTAGTCAACCAGGCAGATAAGTGAGCCATGAACCCACCTGAGGACAGCTGTGCCTTGTGATTCCAGCCTTGCTGAGCATGCATGGAGAGCACCTCTCTGGCTCTACCCATGAGGCAGGTCTCAGTGCCCTTGCACTTCCCCACCCCCTGCCACTCTTACTGTTCCCAGTAGAACAGGACATAGATGTCAGCCAGGCAAAAGCATCAGATATTGAGCCTCACATTATGCCTCTGCTACTGTGCACAAAGGGAAATGTCCTAGAGAAGGGCTTGTCTTGTCCGAGGTCACAGAGATTCCAATGGAGAAACACGTGCATGGGTTAGAATCAGATTTTGATACATTGTCTAGAAAACCCTAAATAGTGGCACAAACAGGAGACAGATGTTTCTTCCTCCTGTAAAAGGAGCCTAGAGGCAGGTGGTCCCAAACTAATCCGGAAATCCCAGAATGGCAGTTCATGGATCATCAGACTTTGAGCTCCAGAATCTTACTGTGTGGTTTCCATCCTCAAGCAGTCCTTGGTCTGGGATGACTGCTGGAGCCCAGCCTGGACCCACAGTGCTGTCTACATGGCAGATGGCAGGCAGGAGGGCAGAGGGACCTCAGAGCTGTGTCCTCCCTCCTGAGCAGCCTCCCTCTGTGCCACACCACATGCTGCTCCATCAGCGTCTGTGTCAACATCTGTTCACTGTTAGCTGCTGGAGAGGCAGGAAATTTACCTTTGAGTTCAGTTGATGCCTTAAAGAAAACTGAGACTCTGTTCTAAAGGTTCAGGGAGAGTGAAAACAGTGGAAACTCCCAGCACTGTCTTCCTACACTCACCATCCATAGGAGGAAAAGGTGATGCTATTGTCGGAAATTTGGACATTTATTCGTCTACCTCAGCCTCTCACTTCAGGTCATTTATTCATTCACAGAGACAACAAAATATCTTGCTTCAAAACTACTAAATATGGGTGGGACCAATCTGTCTGGAATTCATGAGCACATCTGAACAAATCTTTCTATTTCACAAGAGGAGGGGAAGCCTGAGGTAGTGGAGCCTTTTAGTAAAATGGCGTGTTCCTTAAGAGGTGGGTCAAAATTGAATCTATACAAATCAAAGAAGTGCAGTGCTTGATACATCCCTATATTTATATACTCCTAGGAGACAGAAAATTTATCATAAATTTCTCTAGTTAGGATAATCTACTAATATACACACAATATACTGATAATTGTTAAAATGGCATATAGCAAAGTTTATCATTGAGCAAACATTGATAGAAGAGATAAAGCACAAAAATAGCAAAATCTGTAGTCAGTGCTTCATGATGTAGATTTTTAAAAAATCAAGCCATTTGCATAAAAAATGATTTTGATAAAAATAACTTCAATTAAAAATAAAATGGATGAACTAGAATTGTCACACAGAAATTAAAATGTCTTATGAAGGTTTTTCTGAAAAATACATGTTAGGAAAAATGTGTAATTGTATAATTCTTATTTCATGGTTTTAGGTACAGAATAAAAACATTTTGATCATAATTTTCTCAGGTAAACTGGCTGGGTGAAGATAGCAGGGTCAAATGGAAGAGTACAGATGGCAAGACTAACTTGTCTTCTGCCCATTTCTTTGTATTTGCACTGGTTTAGTAAAATACATTTTTCATTGAGGTAAAATGTATATAATGTAAAATCTTAACCTTTTTTACATGTGAATGTCATGAAGTAAATTAAGTTCATTAACATTTTAAGAGAAGTAAGAACATGCATATTTTTCTGTAGCTGTTACCACAATCCATTTTCAACCACACCTTGAATATCTGAAACTCTACACCCATTCATCAATATTCACCTTTTCCCCTCCTCCCAACCAATGGCAGACACCATCTTACCTTCTGTCTCTATGAGTATGGCTGCCAGGTACTTCATATAGTGGAATCAAACAAGGTTTGTATTCTTGTCACTGGCTTATATAACTTGGCATAATATGCTGAAGATTCACCCTTATTGTAGCATATATCAGGATTTCCTTCCTTTTTAAAGAGGAATAATATTCTATTGTATGTATATGCAACTCCATTTATTAATTCATCCCTGGACACATACTTAGTTTGCTTCCATGTTTTAGCTATTATGAACAGTGATGCTGTGAGTTTGGGTAGTCAAACATGTCTTCAAGAACTTTCTGTCAATTATTTTGTGTATATACTCAGAAGTGGAATTGCCAGATCATGGTAATTATAGTTTTTATTTTCTTTAGAAAACACCATCCTGTTTTCCAAAGCCACTACACCATTTTATATTCTCACCACAGTGCAGAGTGCTTCATTTTCTCCATGTCTGTGGGGAAAGTTTGGGTTCATATGACCAGGATCCTCACTAAACCTAAACCACTTGATGATGTAACTGGCCTGTTGCTAGGCTACTGCTTCCACACCCATAGGCAATAAGCTATTATTGACTGAGTCACTATATAAAGAGCTTGGCCCAGTACCCTGGGCAGAGGCAGGGATTTTAGTGCTTGACCTACCACTGGGAGAACAGACCAGGTAATACATCCTTTTGCCCCAAAAACATTCTACTGTCATTTCTTTGGTCACAATGAATCCATAGTGAACTTTCCGGGGCTGAAACCCATTGGCAAGACAATTGGCAACAGTTGGCAGGGTTCATTGTTGACCAAGGAAAAAGACAGCCTGGCCTGTGTGAGGGGTGCTTCTGTGGGCTGCCCCTGTGAATCAGGAGACAGTGGATTGTCCCCCAATGGGTATGTAGTCTGAGGTAGCTTGCTTCCTAGAGGACTGGGCCCGACCCCAGGACTGGAGGCAAGTGGAGGTGATACCTGAGGCTCTAGGAGTAGCCCTTGGTATAGTAAGTAGGTCTTTTAAGAAACAGAGTGCCCGTGAGGCAGCAGGGACTGTGGTTGGCTGCTTCTCACAGTATTAAAAAAGCCTACAGAAGAGAAGGACATGCTCCTGAAAAAGACCCAAGAAATGGCAGCACAAGAATGCGAACTGCAAACTTCTGTGGATTCCCTGACGACGGAAATGGCATTGATGCCAAAGGAGGCAGCATGAGAACACCAGCAGCAAGGAACCATGGAAGTGGTAAAAGATTCCTTAAAGAACAAGATGGCAGCGCTGCCAGGTGCTCTGAGGGAGGAAAAGGCCATCAAGGAAAAAGACAAACACCTGAGGGAAGCAGAGGTGGTGGTGATATGAGACTGCCAGCTGAAAAGAATTGAGGTGTAGGTAAGAGAGATGCTGAAGACTGAGGTAGCATTGCTGCGAGGCATGGTAGGAAAGGTAAAGGTTTTAGCAGAAGAAGCACTAGGAGGAGGGGAGAGAAAGGTGCCATCAACCCCAGAGATAGAGGAGCTGGAGAAGGATGAAGGGGTGGTGCCAGAGGCACTGACTCCTCCTATATTGAAAGCATGCCCAGTGGTTGTAAAGAAAATAAATATCCTTCAGCTGAGAGTTCCCCAAGGAGAGGAGCAGCCTCCTCCCCAGGTTGTGGAGCACTCTATACTCTACCCCTATCCTCAGTCTGAGCTGGTGGATTTGGGCCTCTGGTTTAGGCAGAAGTCCTCGGAGTCAGTATCAGCTTGGCTCCTGCATCTGTGGGACTTAGGGGTGGATGAAATTGTTCTTTCTGGATCAGAGATGGGAAAGCTGGCTTCCCTGACAGTTCATCCCACCTTGAGGCAGCAGTTACACAGTGCATATCAGACCCCAGGGAATCACTCCCTCCTTGATTGGCTTATGGCTGCACTCAATGCTGTGTGGCCCAATCAGTGTGATCTACCATCCTCCCTTGCAATATGGAAGACGTATGCTGAGCTCCAACAGGTGTTACAGGAGCTAGGTTTAAGAAATGCCATTTATAGTCCAGAGAATCATGGCCCAGATGAAGATACTTTCACTACTGGGATGATAAATATGGTGCTTCAGATGGCTCCCACAATCCTCTTTGGGTCTCTAGTGGCCATTCTTTCCCATCACTTAGGGCAGCTCATAAGAGAGGTTACATGTACAGTAGTACATCTAGGAGAGGCTGAAGCAATGAGAACACAGAAAGAAATAAAATCTGCTACTCACTAGAATTTAAAGGGCCCCATGAAGGTTATGAGGACCCAGATGTGGGTTGATTTAATATGGGCAGGAGCAGATGGAAGGAAATTAGACAGGAAGTCAAATAGATCTTACTGGAGGTATCACAACAACTGAAACCAGAGCAGCAATTCCAGCCTTTAAGAACAAAGAGGTAGAAGCCAGAGTCAGAGCCACATGTCTGGTCTGTGTGTTTCCAAGACTCCCTACTGGAGAGTGAGTCAACCTCACCTGAACCCACACAGGAAGATGATTGGGGAACACAGTTTCAGTGAGAAGAAGGTCAAGGTACCTGCCCTGAGGGAGCAGGTGGGGACCAGAGGCCACATGTTGAAATAGTTATCCATTGGTCCCCAGTGAACATACAACGTGTCCTGGCTCTGGTGGACACAGGGGCTGAATGTTCACTGATTCATGGTAACCCTGAGTGGTTCCCCGGCACCCCCACTATCATAGATGGATATGGGGTTAAGGCTATCAGAGTGGAACAAGCCTATATCTCTTTGGTAATAGGGCGTCTACCCCCCAAAATGTATACTGTGTATATATCTCCTATCCCTGAGTATATTTTGGGGATTGGTATCCTGCAGGGTCTGTGGTTGCAGACCACTGCAGGTGAGTTCAGACTGAGAGTAGGTGTGGTGAAGGCAGTTCTGAGGGGACATGCTAGGCACCTTCCCATAGCTTTGCCTGTGCCTCTGTGGGTGACTAATACCAAACAGTACAAACTGCCTGGAGGGCATAAAGAGATTGGAGAAACTCTCCAGGACCTGGAAAAGGTGGGTACTATAAAGCCCGTTCATAGTCCTTTCAATTCCCCTGTGTGTCCAGTAAAAAAGCCAGATGGCTCATGCGTATGACCATGGATTATAGAGAACTGAAGAAAGTCATACCCCTATGCATACTGCTGTCTCCTCTATTGCAGGCCTGATGGATACCCTCAGCCATGAACTAGGAACATACAATTATGTGGTAAATATTGCTAATGCTTTCTTTTCCACTGACATTGAGCAGGAAAGCCAGGAACAGTTTGCCTCACATGGGGAAGATGGCAATGGACTTTCACCATCCGTCCGCTAGGATACCTTCAATGCCCCACCATCTTTCATTGACTTGAATCCCAGGACTTGGCTACATGGGAGAAACTGCCAGTGGTGCAGTTGTGCCATTATAATGATGATGTCATGTTCACGTCCAATTTTCTTTTAGACCTAGAAGGTGCAGCATCTAGACTGCTGCAACATCTACAGGAGAAAGGATGGTCTGTGAACAGCACCAAGGTTCAGGGACATTGTTTGTCTGTCAAATTCTTGAAGGTCGTCTGTGGGGTAAGACTAAAGTTATACCAGCATCAGTCATAGATAAAGTTCAGTCCTTTCCTACCCCTACAACTGTAGCATTGTTACAGGAGTTTTGGGGTCTTCTAGGCTACTGGAGAGTGTTTATCCTTCAGTTGGCATGAATTCTGAAGTCCTTATACCAGTTGGTACAAAAAGGCGTCAGGTAGGACTGGGATGAGACATGTGCACCTGCTTTTAATACAACAAAATGGTCAGTGTAAAAGACCCATCAAAGCTTTGTGAGCTAGATGTTCATGTGACTGAAGACGGTTATGGTTGGGGTCTCTGGCATCAGCTTGAACAAACTTGCCAACCTATTGGATTCTGGTCACAACTATGGAAAGGGGCAGAGGTAGCAAAACAACTTTGATAGCAAAACAACTGGCTGCTGTGTATTATGCCTTGCTGGCTATAGAACCCATCACTGGAATGGGCCAGATAAAAGTAATAACCACTATCCCATATTATGGTGGGTACAAGACTGGGACCCAAAAGCCAAGGAGTGGTGTGGAAAGGTAGGGTGCTTACCTACAGCAGCTTAATGCCCTCTCTAGTGGCCCCTTGAGTGAAGAACTCCGTTTATTGGGGCCAGTGACATATACTAGTGAAAAGCAGGAAGAATTTACTTTAGAACCATTGGTAGCAGAGAGTCCCTATCCAGAGGGAAGAGATCCTTTACTGGAAGATGCATGGTACACAGATGGTTCTAGCTTGGGGCAGCCCCCAAAATGGAGGGCCATAGCTTACCATCCTAAGACAGACAGTACGGTTGGAATATGGTGAGGGGAAGAGCAGTCAGTGGGCTTTGTTGCAGGTAGTGTGACGATCAGCCAACAGCCCTCCCCTATAGTTGTCTGCATTGACAGCTGGGCTGTCTATTGGGGCTTGACCCTGTGGCTACCAACTTGGTACCATGCCATCTGGCTGGATGGTGAATGACCATTTTGGGGGAAAGAATTGTGGCAAGACTTATGTGCCTATGGTCAGACTAAAATAATTACAGTATACCATATGACAGGTCATTTGCCACTGGCACCCCAAGGAAATGATGAAGCAGATAAATTGGCCCAGTTATGTTGGTTAGAAGGAAAGCCGGCCTCTGATATAGCCCAATGGTTACATCAGCATTTGATGTATGCGAGGCAAAAGACAATTTGGGCTGTAGCCTATTGTTGGGGCTTGCCTTTGACCTTTGAAAAGTTAGTAGATCCCCGCAGGAGTGTGTCATATGCTCTGAAAGGGGCTTACACCAAGATCCACAGCAATGTGGGACAATAGCTAAGGGGCCTATACCCCTCGTCAGGTGGCAGATAGACTATATTGGGCCTCTACCTGTGTCAGAAGGATATAAGTATGCCATGACTTGTGTGGACACAGCTACTGGACTTCTGGTTGCTTTTCCTATGCATTGTGCAGACCAGCAGATGACCAAAAGAGGACTGGAGTGTCTCTTTGCTGCCTATGGCCGACCACAGGTAATTGAGAGTGATCAGGGCACCCATTTTACTGGACATACACTACAAGAATGGGTGTGACAGCTGGGAATCAAGTGGAAGTTTCATGTGCCATACAATCCTACTGCATCAGGCATGATAGAGAGGCACAATGGCTTGTTAAAATCTGAACAGAAATCAGCTACCAATAGTCTGCGGGGATGGTCAGTCCACTTATGGACCATGCTATGGCGTTTGAATGAGAGACCCTTAAAGGGATACCTGAGCCCCGCAGACATGTTAACACATATGGCTACCTTCCCTATTCAACTGCAAGTACAAACCAAGGAAGAGTCATTGAAGCCAAGGTTTGGCCACCAGAATAGTATCTTGCTGCCAGCACCAACTGCACTAAACTCCAGATCCTCCATTCAGTGGACACATGGACCAATGATGGCTGGCTCTCCTGACACCTTGAGGATAAGGCCTGGAAGCTGGCCTTCTATGTATTCCTGGAATAACAGTAGAGTGGCCGCCAAAGATCACAGTAGTATATACGGAACAGTCAGAAGGTAGGAACATATTACCAGGGAGTTTTGTTTTATCTTTATGGCTAGTGCATGCACCTCCAGTAGCACTATATATAGACCCTTCAGTAACCCCCATTTAGTAAGGAGTAAAAGTATGGTGTACTAGACCTGGAAAGGACCCCATTATGCTACAGTCCTATCACAGACCACTGTCTTGCATGCATCCCACCTGATGGACAAGATTTGCCTATGTTGGTGGCATTGAAACATGTGTCTTATTGCCCCTAAGTTCTTTGTGGGTTGGGAACCTCCTCTGGCTTGAGGATTATTATAATTTTTGTTACCTGTATAAAAATATTTTTGTATCTTAATTTTTGTTATTATCTCTAAGTTGTTATCCTCTGTTGCTGTTGTGGAATTTGGTTACAGTGCTCCAGCTTTCTTGCACAGGGACCATTGCAGAAGATCGAGAGCATGTAGATTGTGATGTGAGAATCCTGGAAGGGTGGAGTGTGGGGAAAATTGTGGTTCCTATGGCCAGGATCTTCACTGAACCTAAAACACTTGATGATGTAACTGGCCTGTTGTTAGGCTACTGCTTCCACATCTACAGGCAATAAGCTATTATTGCACTATATAGAGAGCTCAGTCCAGTGTTCTGGATGGAGGCAGAGATGCTAGTGCTCAACCTACCACTGGGAGAACAAGCTTGGTAATAAACCCTTTCACCCCAATAATATTCTACTGTTATTTCTTTGGTCACACTGAATACATAGCAAACTTGCCTGGGGCTGAAACCCACTGGCAAGACACCATCTTTCCCCAAACTTGTTATTCCTGTTTTTCCCTTTTGATAGGTGTCATCTTAATGGATGTGAGGTGGTATCCAATCTTATGAAGGTTTCACATAAGCAACATTGTGGTTACTACATTCACACTTGTTATCAAGTCCCCCTCACATCACCCATTACAGTCACTTCCCGCACGTACCGGTTGGGGAGCCTGTGTGCGAGCGAGTGAGTGGACAGTTGCACCTTGATCCCTTGCCTGCTTGCTTGCCTGCCCATGCCGTCTGAGACACGACCTCAGATCAGATGTGGCAACCCCCTGAATTTAAGCATATTAGTCAGCAGAGGAAAAGAAATTAACCAGGATTCTCTCAGTAGTGGTGAGCTAACAGGGAAGAGCTCCAGGCCGAATCCCCGCCCCACGGTGTGGTGGGACGTGTGGTGTATGGAAGACTAACTCCCCTGTGCTTCTCATGGGAGACCCAAGTCCTTCTGATCGAAGCCCAGCCTGTGGATCATGTGAGGCCAGTAGTGGGCCCTGGCATGCCAGGCCAGGTTCTTCCTGGAGTTGGATTCTTGGGAATGCAACCCAAAGTGGGTGGTAATCTCCACCAAAGGCTAAATACTGGCATGAGACCTATAGTCAACAAGTACCATAAGGGAACGTTGAAAAGAACTTTGAAAAGAGAGTTCAAGAGGGTGTGAAACCGTTAAGAGGTAAATGGGTGGGGTCCACGCAGTCCACCTGGAGGATTCAACCCGGCAGCAGGTCCAGCCACGCTGGCGGCCTAGCGGATTTTTCCTGCCCCCATTCCTCCCAACCCCTCCACCCATCATCAGACCCCTGCCGCCCCCCTCTTCTTCCCCCTTTTCCCTGCTCCTCCTCCTCCCTCCAGGGAGGTTGGCGGATCGGGCTGAGGGTGGGGGGTCAGGGGTTTTGGGAGTGTGGGCTCCAGTGGGTGCAGGGTTGGGCAGGCAGAGCCGGGGGTGGGGTCTGGTGGGGGACCATCCCCCGGCCAGCGACCGGCCACCACCAGGCGCATTTCCACCATGGTGGTGCACCAAGACCGGCTCTGGGACAGCTAGGAAGTCCTGGCAGGGAAAGTGGCTTGATGGGCCCCGTGGCCTGCATCTTGCCTCCCATGGGGTGTGAGGTTGAGGGCTCATCCCCCAGGTATTACAGCACCCTGAATCCCAGGGCCAAGGGAGCAAGACCATCGCAGCGCTCTCATCCTTCCTGGCGCCCATCCCCACGGGTCTCACCCATGAGCGCGCCCTCCCCCACAGGGGTGCGCCAGTGCCTTGGGTGGGGGAGGCCGGGCCGCCCCTCCCATGGTATGACCGCTCCCCCACCCCCTGCAGTGGGGGTTTGGGGGTGGACTGTCCCCAGTGTGCCCCAGGTGCATTGTGCCTTCAGGTCCGGGGCGTGGTTTCTCCAGGTGCCTTGCCATGAGCTTCTCTCCGTCTCCCCCAAGCTTCTTGGGGGTTCAGGGGATGCCACAGCGAAGCAAGCACATGGGGTTGGTGGTGATGTCAGCCACCCACCCCACTCATCTTGAAACACTGACCAAGGAGTGTAATACCTGCGTGCGTCAGGGTTTCGCCCGAAAGCCTCCATGGCACAATGAAGGTGAAGGCTGGCTCGCCACCCAAGGTGGGATCCCGAGGCCTCTCCAGTCTGCTGAGGGCACACCACTGGCCCGTGGGGGTGGAGCATGAGCACACGTGTTAGGACCCGAAAGATGGTGAACTATGCCTGGGCAGGATGAAGCCAGAGGAAACTCTGGTGGAGGTCCATAGAGGTCCTGACATGCAAATAGGTCATCTGATTTGGATATAGGGGCAAGAGACTAATAGAACCATCTAATAACTGGTTCCCTCTGAAGTTTCCCTCAGGATAGCTTGTGCTCTGGCACGCGAAACCCACGCATGCAGTTTTAGCCAATCAACTGAATGATTAGAGGTCTTGGGACCGAAATGATCTCAACCTATTCTCACACTTTCAATAGGTGAGAAGCCCAGCTTGCTGGCGTGGAGCCAGGAGTGGAATACAAGTGCCTAGTGGGCCACTTTTGGTAAGCAGAAGTGGCGCTGTGGGATGAACTGAACGTCATGTTAAGGTGCCTGATGCCGACACTCATCAGACCCCAGAAATGGTGTTGGTTGATATAGACAGCAGGACAGTGGCAATGGAAGTTGGAATCCGCAAAGTGGTGTTTAACAACTCACCTGCCAAATCAACTAGTCCTGAAAATGGATGGTGTTGGAGAGTCGGGCCCATGCCCAGCTGACCCCAGCAGTTGAAGACCACGTGAGAGGGACAGGAGCTGGGCAGCATTGGGGGTGTGTGGGCAGGTGGTGGCGGTGTGGCATTGGTGGGCGGGGGGTGGTCAAGTATTCACTTCCGAGTCCCTCCTCCCGCCCCTGCTGTCTCCCACCCTGCCGCCCCCCAAATCCTGTGGATGCTATACTACAATGAGTAGGAGGGCTGCTGCCATGAGCCTTGAAGCCTAGGGTATGGGCCCAGGTGGAGCTGCCCCCAGTGCTGATCTTGGTGGTAGTATCAAATAGTCAAATGAGAACTTTGAAGGCCAAAGTGGAGAAGAGTTCCATGTGAACACCAGTTGAACATGGGTCAGTTGGTCCTGAGAGATGTTCGAGCACCATTCCAAAAGGACAGGTGATGGCCTCCGTTGCCCTCAGCCAATAAAAAGGGAGTCAGGTTCAGATCCCTGAATCTGGAGTGGTGGAGATGGGCACCATGAGGCATCCAGTGCGGTAATGTGACCAATCCCAGAGAAGCTGGCAGGAGACCTGGGGAGAATTCTCTTTTCTTTGTGAAGGGCAGGGCACCCTAGAATGGGTTCACTCCAAGGGATGGGCCCGTGTCTTGGAGAGCATCATGGTTCCAGTGGCATCCGGCGAGCTTTCACTGGCCCTTGAAAATCTGGGGGAGAGGGTGTAAATCTGGCACCAGGCCTTACCCATATTCTCAGCAGGTCTCCAAGGTGAACAGCCTCTGGCATGTTGGAGCAATGTACGTAAGGGAAGTTGGCAAGTTCGGGATAACGATTGGCTCTAAGGGCTGGGTTGGTTGGGCTGGGGCACAAAGTGGGACTGGGTGTGCGCTGCAGCTGGAGGAGGCACAGCTAGTCCCATGTGCCTGGTGCACACCCCACCTGGGCCTCTTCTGTGCCAGCAGAGCCCCCCCCACCCCTTCTGCACCTCCCTGTGCGGCTCGCCAAACCCCCCCTCTTCCCACCTGCTAACTGCCCTCCTCTCCCTGGGATACCCCAGGGAATGGGGGTTGTGGGTGCGGGGTGTATGGGGGAAGGGAAAGGAGGCTTGTGAGAGAGGTTTGGTGGGGAGGGGAGGGTGTCAGGTCTTTCCCTGCTGGTGTCGGGACCAGGGTCTGGTGCGGAAGGCCCCTCATCCTGGGAAATGGGGTGTGTCCAGAAATGAGGCTGCTCACACACCTGTCATGTAACACATGTTCATGGGGAACCTGGCGCTATACCATTCGTAGGCAACCTGCTTCTGGGTCAGGGTTTTGTACGTAGCAGAGTCACTCCCTTTCTGCGATCTATTGAAAGTCAGCCCTCGACACAAGGGTTTGTTGCTGCTCCCTCACTCGCTTGCTCTGCAGTCACCGCTGCCATCACTGGCTGTGGTGGCTGGTGAGGGAAGAGGGGGCTGGCTGTGGTGCGTGGTGCGTGGAGTGCGGCGTGTCTGTGGCCCGGCCTTAGCCTGCCTGCCTTCTTTTCCTCTTCCTTCTCCTTCCTTCTCCTTCCTTCTCTTTCCTTCTTCCTTTCCTTCTCTTCTCCTTCTGGCCTTACCTGCTAGCCCATTCCCTTCCTTCCTTGCCCCCACCATTCTGCGGAGGTGGTGGGAAGGCAGGGGAGGGGGCGGGCAGGATGCCAACTGCGTCCTCAGCTCACCCTGACTGCTTGGCGCAACAGGGAAGTGGTTGCGGGTCCCTTCCCTGTCCAATGGGTGTTCGGGTTGTGTGGTGACATTGGCATGGCACCCTCCCTCACTCAGCGTGGGAGGGTAAAAGGGGGTGCCACTAAGGTGTGTTCTCCTTTGCACTTCTAGCGGCGCGCGGGCTGTTCTGTCTCTGGTCAGCCGGCTGGGCACGTGCGCAGTCAGTGACCCGCCAATCACTTCCTTGTGCCCGCAGTCTGGGACAGGGCAGAAGGCGGGGTGCCGGGACGGCTGTGTGTGGCTGCGAGTCGCGATGGGGATTCGTGCCGATGAGCGTTCTGCGGGGCCTCACACGTGTCCCCTTCTTTTCTTCCCTCAGCCTCTGGGTCGACCAGCAGACCGGGTGGGAAATGGTCGCTGCACGTGCATTGTGGATGGTTGCTAGCAAGGAGAGGAGAGGAGAGGCGCGCCATGGGTGCAAGTGACACGTCGACCAAGTTCACCATGGGCCCGGGAGTGTTTGGTTTGGGAATGGAGTGAAAACTCCACGGAGTGATCATTCTCCCTTGCTTTCGGTGCCCTAGGAGATGTTACGGCCCCTCCCGTGCGACTGAGACAAAGTGACAGGAACTTTTCTCTCTCTCTATCTCTTTCTCTTTCTTTCAGGTCTTTCTGCATTTTTCTTTCTGTCTGTCTGCCTTTCTCCTTCCTTCTCCCCCCCTTCCCCCTCCCTCCATCTCCCTCTCTCTTTCTGTCTCTCTCCCCATCACTGCTTCTTTCTTTTTCTGTCTTTCTGTCTGTATTTCTTTCTGTCTGTGTCTCTCTCTTTCCCTCTCCCCCTCCCTACCGCCCTCTCTCTGTCTCTCTCCCCCTCCCTCACTCTCTCTTTCTGTTTTTCTCTTTTTCTTTCTGTATTTCTGTCTGTCTTTATATTTCCCTTGCTGTCTGTCTCTCCCCCATCCCTCTCCATGCCCCTCTTTCTTCCTATCTCTCTTTCTTTCTTCTTTCTATCTTTCTTTCAGGTCTTTCTGTATTTCCCTGTCTGTCTTTCTCACTCCCTCTCCCTCTCCCCCCTCTCTGTCTCTCTCCCCCTCCCTCACTCTTTCTTTCTGTCTTTCTGTCTGTCTTTTCTTTCTTTCTTTCTTTCTGTCTTTGTATTTCTCTTTGTCTCTCCCCCTTCCCTCTCCCCCTCCATCCCTTTCTCTCTCTCTCCCTCCCTCTTTCTGTCTTTGTCTTTCTTTCTGTATTTCTCTGTCTGTCTTTCTTTCTCCCTCCCTATCCCTGTCCTTCTCACTCTTCCCCTCCCTCATTCTCTCTTTCTGTCTTTTCTTTCTGTCTGCCTGTTCTATTTCTCTTCCTGTCTCTCTTCCCCTCCCTCCCTCTCTCCATCCCTCCCTCCTTCTTTCTTTGTCTGTCTTTCTGTATTTCTTTCTGTCTGTCTTTCTGTCTCTCCCTCCCTCTCCCTCTCCTGCTGTCTCTCTCTTTACTTCCTTGTGCCCGCCAATGCCCCCCAAAAATGCAATTATACTTTTTTCGTTCTGATTACCATTTTTATTGTGACCATTTTTGCACCCTGTCCGCACCATCTCCTCACTCTCCCTTACTTGGCTGCCAGTCCAGCTGCCTTAGCATGCCAAAAGGGTGATATTTTCAGTTCTTTTCCTGTCGACTGCAGGGTACAGGACAGGCAGCTCTAAGTGCTGCTGTCTGCACATGTTTTTTGATTACAAATATCTAACTAGGTTTGAAATGCTTTATAGAATAAGACAATATTCTTTTCAACAAACTTTGAAAAAAATGTATAGTTTTCTTGTTTGTTTCCACCGCCCCCCTCCCACCCCTGCTCGCACACCCTCCCCCCCCTCCCCGGGAACTCAGCCCCACCCCAACAGCCCCTGTTTTACTTGATTGTGTTTTGCGGGAGGGGTGCCTTGCACACCCAGAGATTCAGCTTCACGGCTGGCAGGCAGCAATGGCTGGGGGCTTCACCGATACCCTTGGTAACTGTAGT
Source organism: Phataginus tricuspis (assembly GCA_029783875.1). Taxonomy (NCBI): domain Eukaryota; kingdom Metazoa; phylum Chordata; class Mammalia; order Pholidota; family Manidae; genus Phataginus; species Phataginus tricuspis. The sequence continues at coordinate 377,578 of JAQQAC010013566.1, read as the reverse complement.
AGTTCCTGTAGTATTGGTCTCTGTCCTGGGGGTGGTGGTAGTAGTAATTCTGCCAATCTCGATTGTACTGTCTGTAATAGTCTCTGTATCTGTTGTACTTATAAACTCACCCGTAGAAATGATCATAATCTCCTCTGTATCAATCACAGAAATTACGGTAACACCCTGTTTCCAGACTGCCCCCAGTACTGCTGCCCGTAGGCTCGGTTGTTGTAGCCTCGGCGCTGCCCGCCCACATAGCCTTGGCCTCAGCTTCGGTTCCGCCAGTTGTGCTTGTTCCAGTTGTTTCGGCGGTTTGTCTGCTTCTCAGAGGGGGGCAGCAGCTTACTTGCCTCCTCCTTGTATTTTGTGACAAGGGGCTGAGCTTCCTCCTTCTCCAGCTCCCCATATGTCACCTCATCCATATAGTCACATTTTTCAGGTAGAGATAAGCTGGCTTTCATCTCTAGCATTATATTCAGGCACATCATCTCCTTCCACTTCCTTCCTCAACTCCAGTCTCTTCTTCCAATCTTCCTCATTAGGGACAACCATCACTACTTTCCGAGTCTTGAACAGCAGTAGCTTCCGCCATTGGCCAGAGCTGTATACATTACACTGATCAAGAATGAAGTTCCTCTTTGTCTGGGAAGCAATCTAGACCAGCTTACTAAGGCACTGGGAGGCTTGCTGAACTAAAAGGTCTCGGCTTTTGGGGCCTATCTCTGGCTCCTCGAACCCCTTCCTCCTCATTTGATTGAGCACGGTCTCAGCTCCCAGGACATTGTATCTTTTCTCAGGGTTTTCTTTTGCGTATTTCAGTGCCCACTGCGTCTTTCCAGACCCAGGCAGTCCCACCATCAGAATCCCTTCACACTCTTCTATAGTCTTGGGAGGAACTGCAGTGTGCACACTCTCCTCAACAGGCACAGCATGGATGAACACAAATTCTTCTGGTGGTGGGAAGAAGGGTTCCTCCTTCTGACTGAAGTTTAATTCTACAACTAAATTTTTGCAGAGGACATGGGGTAGGAGAGCCTGGTCTGCCAGGGATTCCTTGTTGATACAGAATGCCATACCTAGGTCTTCTCCATTCTTGGAAAAGGAAAGTTCTACTTGTTCAGTCCCACTAGCAAAGTAACCTATGACATCATTCTCCCCGAAAACGTGGCCAAATTCCTCAAACTGCCCGTTCTTAGCCTTGAGTCCTCGCCCATCGAAACCATAGGAGAATTAATCCTCACCAAGCTGCGGTTGGGAAGAAGCAATAGATCATCCAACTCGAAGGAGGGAAACCTCTGCGCAGCCTTCTTTCATTGGGAGGTTCTGGGTTACCTTGACCTCAAAACAGTCTTTCCCCTTTGACACTCCATAAGTACTCTGTGCCCCAGACCAAAGTGTGGGGAACTTCTCTGAGAAAAGTGGCTGCCCTCCACAGCAGTCTTTGCTCACTTGAAAATGAAGATCCATGGCATATGTGTCCAGGTTTACAAGAGTTTGATACTCCTCCTCCTCTTTTGTCTCCTCTTCGGGGGGTGGTGGAGACTTTGAGTGGCTGTGGTAAGCAGTAAGCTTGGCCATGTTCATCCTTCTCATCCTGTTGTCTCTTTACCCCCTGACGCTCACCATCTGAGCCTGCTGGTTTCGATTTTTCACTATCTTGGTAATCTCCCTGTTAATCCACGGCCTTGTCACCCGGCACCTTGGTTCCCGGCGTCTCGTCCCTGCTCCACTCCTCCAGCTCCTCTTCCTCTCCCTTGCTGGTGCCCTGCTCTTCACCACCATTTACCCCACCTGACTCAGCCTTGACCTCCTCCGCCGGCTTCTCAGAAGCATCAGGCTCAGCAGCGGCCTCCACGGCTGCTGCCTCCGGGGGCTCCAGTGGCAGCTGCACGGCCTGGCCCGCGCCTGGGCAGGGGATGGCTCTTTGTTCTCATCCTCAAGCAGAGCCTCCTCATCCTCTTCTTCCTACTCTTTGTCCTCCTCCTCGTCCCCGCCCGGGCCACCGCCCGGGCCACTGGCCGACGCTCCGCCTTGCAGGCCCCACTGGGCCCGGACCTGCCACCGCTGGCCTCGTCTTCGAGCATCTCGGCTTCCAGCGCCTCCTGCAGCCACTGCGCCAGATCCACCTTAATGCCGTGTGAGTCCAGGCCCCGCTACTGCAGCTCCGACCGCAGCTCAGTCACTTTCAGCCGCTCCACCTCCATCGCCGCCGCCGCCTCCTCCGCCTCCCGCCACCTCCTCCCCTGCGAACCCTCGTCCGAGCCCGACCACGCAGGTGCCGCCACCGCCCACCTCCACTTCACGCGCCAGCACTGAGCCCGCGCGCGACTTGCACGCACGTACCCACGCAGGCAGTGAGGGGTGTGCGCAGTCTCCACCGCTCTGTATTGTTTGTTTTTCTCTCCCCCTTCCCTCTCTCTTTTGGCCCACAGAACCCAAAACAACCCAGCGAGGAGCTGCTTCCTTCCCAGCCCCCTCAGTTCCCCCACAGTGGCAGTGAGGAGGAGAAGAAAAGCAATGGAAGGAAAGTAGACCAGGAGGAAAGGAAAGGAGAAAAGAGAAAAAACACTCAAGTCAAGTTTCTGCATGCAGAAACAGTGCCCCATGCAGGGGAAAGGATCGTTCTCGGTTTGCACCTATTTCTAGACTGGCAGTGGCGACAGCAGTGGCAGCATCCCCTCCTTACCTCTTTATCCTTCCTCTCGCCCATCCCCATCCCCATCCCCATCCCCAACTCCCAACTTCCATCTCCCATCTCCAGTCTCCCATCTCCCATCTCCATCTCACATCTCCTACCCATCCCCTTGACTACAGTGCCACTTTGTCAGGTGGCCCCCCTGCCTGGCACCAGATTTAGACTCTTCAATGGGGTCGACCAGAAGGCCAGCCAGGGATTTGGAGGACGGATTCGGGGACAGAGTCTTGTAGGGGTGTCATTTCAGAAAGTGGGCAGAGGGGTGGAAGCAGGGGTGGGGAGGAACAGTGATGGAGTAGGCATTCCAGTGGTGGATGGCAGTCTCAAGAGCAGTCGTTGTCATGGTTTTGGTAAGCATTTTCACCTAGTCACATGAATCATGATACAAGTCCTTGAAATACCTTTTCCATTCATTGACTCTCCATCCAATGGAAGTCGCATCCCTTTCCCTGGTGGGCGTGCCTATAGAGGTTGTGAGGGGAATCAGCGGGAGGATGACTGCTTCCTCACGATATGGTTCTCTCTCCCTCCATATCTATGGATGGATAGACAGATATCTAGACAGACAGATTGATTAGATTTGATTACATAGATACACGTTCAATTGAGTTTCTTCAGTGCGTGGTTTCTTGCATGGAAAGGTGGGGGAAGATGAAAATCCCAAACACACCTCACCAGGCAGCGATCCGCCCCAAATGTCTAGGGTCAGGACTGAATGGGAAATGACTGACATCTTCCCCCGTTTGTGACAACACCCCACCACCTGAACTTTGGACCCCAACACCCACTTGGGGCCAAGGGGGGGACAGAACCCAATAGGCTTACCCTTCACAGATGACCTACCCCGCCCCTCTCCCAAGTGCAAGTGGTTGTGGTGACTGAAGGACCCTCTAGTTACCCATTAGCAGTTATGGTTCTCATCTGCATGTGAGTGACCTCCATGTATCACCACAGAGGCTCTTAAGTTCAGAGAGCATAGAATGACACTCAGAAGAATACCCATGCAGAGCCTTCCCCCCTCCCCATACTCCTCTTTTATCTCTATTTGATCTGCTTTGGGGACAGTGGATGGGGCCCTGTGGGAACAAGCACTGGGCAGGTAGGTACATGGGACAAGCATCATGGCTCATATTTCCTGCCTAGGATGGAAATGGAAAGATAGAAATAGTACAGTAAGAACAGGAGGAACTCCATCTTAATTCCATTCCATAACATTTGATTCCATTCCATAATATTCTATCCCATTGTAATCCATAACATTCCATTCCATTCGTTAATATTCCGTTCTATTCCCCAACATTCCACTTCATACCATAACATTCCATTTGATTACATATCATTCCATTCCATTCCAAACATTCTATTGCATTCTCTTGCATAACACTGTATTACATTCCATAACATCACATTACCTTCCACTCCATTATATCCTAATATATTCCATTGCATAACATTCCATTGCATTCCATAACATTCTACCCCATTTATTATATAATATTCCTACCATTTGTTAACATTCCATTCCATTCCACAACATTCCATTACATTCCATAAGATTCCTCTCAATCCCACAATCCTCAACATTAAATTTGATTCCATAACATTCTAGCCCATTGTATTACATAACATTCCATTCCAGAACATCCTATCCCATTCCATTCCAAAGCATTCCATTCCATTCATTAACACTCCCTTTTGTTCCCCAACATCCCACTGAATTTCATTCATTTAAATAACATCCCATTCCCTTCTAGACATTCTATTACATTCTCTTGCATAAAGTTCCATTCTATTCCATTACATTCCACAATATTCCATTCCACTCCATAACATTTCATTCAATTCCACAACATTCCATTCCATTCCATAATAAATATTCGATTCCATTCCATAACATTCTATCCTGTTCTATTCCATAGCATACCATTCCACTTCATACCATAACATTCCATTCCGATTAAAACATTCTATTACATTCTATTGTATAACATTCAATTCCAGTCCACAACATTTCATTCCATTCCACAACATTCCATTCCATTCCATAACATTCCATTATATTCCATAACATTCTATCACATTCTATTCAATAACATTCAATTCACGTCTTTAATATTCCATACTATTCCTCAACCTTCCATTCCATTCCTTAATATTCTATTCCATTGATAACATTCTGTTCCATTCCAAAGTATTCTATTATGTTCTTTTGCATAACATTCCATTCCATTCCATAAAATTCCCTTAAATTCCACAGCGTTCCATTGCATTACAAAATATTCCATACCACACCATTCCATTCCCTTCCATGACATTATATTATATATTATTCCATAATATTCCATTTCACTCCATAATATTCTACCACATTTTTCAATAGTATTCCATTTTATTCGTTAATATACCCTTCTGTTCTCCAACATGCCATTCCATAACATTCCATTAAATTCTATAACAACATTCCATTTCATTCCATAACATTCTATCCTATCCTTTCCATATGATTGGATTCCTTTCATTATCATTCCATTGCATTCCCGAAAACTCCATCCCATTCCATAACATTACTTCCCATTAAATAACATTCCATCCTTTCCAAAACATTGTATTATTCTCTGCTGTGTATCATTTTATTTCATTCCATAATAAACAATTCTATTAAACAACGTTCCATTCCATTGTATAACATTCCATTACATTCTATTACATTGCATTTCATAACATTCCATTCTGTTCCACATTCTATCTCATTCTGTTCCATAACATTCTATTATATTCGTTAACATGCCATTCTAATCCCCAACATTCCATTGCTTTCCCTAACATTGCGTTCATTATATAACATTCCATTACACTCCAAAACATACGATTACATTCTATTGAATAACATTCCATTCCGTTACATAACATTCCACTCCATTAAAAAACACTCCATTCCATTCCAAAACATTTTATTACATTCTGTTGGATAACATACCATTCCATTCCATAACATTCCATACACTCCACAAGATTCCATTAAATTCCATAACATTCCATTCAATTCCAAAACATTGCATTCCATTCCATAACATTCAATTCTGTTCCATAATACTCTATACCATTCTATTCCATAACATTCCTTTCCATTCCATTCCTAAAAATTTGCTTCTATTCCCCAACTTTCCACTTCATACCATAATAGTCCATTTGATTCCATAACATTCCACTCCATTACAAAGATTCTATTACGTTCTATTGCATAACATTCCATTCCATTACACAATTCATTCCAATCCAAAACATTCCGTTCCATTCCAAAGCATTTTATTTCATTCCATAACACTCTATTTCATTGTATTGCATAAAATTCCACTACATTACATAAGATTCTGTTCCATCCTATTCCATAATATGCCACTCTATTTTACAAGATTCGATAATATTAAATAAAACAAAGTACGAATCCAAAATGTTCCAGTTTATAAAATTATATTCCATGCCACTACATTCCATTCTATTCCTTAACATTCTATGACATTCTGTTCATAACATTTCATTCTGTTCCATTTAATAACATTCTATTATATTCTATTGCATAATATTCCATTTAATTCCATAACATTTATCCTGTTATAATCCTAACATTCATTCCATTAGTTAATATACCATTCTATTATGCAACGTTCCATTCAATTAAAAAATATTTTGTTCCATTCCATAACATTCCATTCCATTAAATAACATTCCATTCCATTCCAAAGCAATCTATTGCATAACATTCCATTCCATTCCAAACCATTCCATTCCACTCAACATTAAATTTGATTCCATAACATTCTAGCCCATTCTATTACATAACATTCCATTCTGTTCGTTAACATTCAATTCTTTTCTGCAATATTCCCTTCCATTCCATAACATTCCATTCCATTCTATTCTAAAACATTCTATTACATTCTATGAAATAATTATTCCTTTCCACTCCATAACATCCCATTTCATTCCACAACATTCCAGAACATTCTATTACATTCTATTTTATAACATTCCTTTCAATTCCATAACATTTTGTTCCATTCTATTCAATAACATTTCATTCCATTCATTAGTATTACATTCTATTCCCAAAACCTCCATTCCATTCCATAACATTTCATTCCATTCCATAGCATTCCATTCCATTCAATAATATTATATTCCATTCCAAAATATTCTGTCATTATATTGCCCAACATTCCATTGCATTCCATAACTTTTCATTCCAATCCATACCATTCCATTACATTCCATAACATTCATAAAATTCTATTATATTCTACTGCATAACATTCTGTTCCAGTCCATTCTACTCCATTTCATTACATTCTATTATTCTATAAAATAACATTGTATTTCTTTCCAAAACATTTTATCCAATTATAATCCATTATATTTGTTCCATTTGTTAACATTCCATTGTATTACCTAACATTAATTTACATTCCATAACATTCCATTTCATAACATTCCATTCCATGCCATAAAATTCCATTCGATTAAACAACATTCCATCCCATTCCAAAACATTCTATTACATTCTACTGCATAACATTGCATTACAATTCACACAATTCTATTCAAATCCACACATTTTATTCTATTGCATGACATTCTAGCCCATTCTATTACATAATATTCCATACAATTCGTTAACATTCCATTCTTCCCACAACATTTTATTCCATTCCATTTAACAACATTCCATCTATTCCAAAACATTCAGTTACTTTCTATTGCATAATATTCCTTTCTATTCCATAGTATTGAATTCCATTTGACAACATTCAATTGCATTCTATAACATTCCATAATATTCTATTAAACTCTATTGCATAACCTTGTATACCATTCCAAAACATTATATTACTTTATATTGATAATGTTCCATTATTCAATAACATTCCTTTCCAATGCCTAATATTCTATTACATTCCACTGCATAACATACCATTACATTCTGAAGCATCCCTTTCAATTCCACAACATTCCATTCCATTCCATAAAATTCTATTCCACTCCATAACATTCTGTCATATTACATCCATTCCATTCCATTCCATTCATTAAAATTTGGTTCTATTCCCCAACATTCCACTTCATACCATAACATTCCATTCGATGACATAAAAATCCATTCCATTCGAAACATTCTATTGCATTCTCTAGCATAACATTCCATGCAATTCTATAACATTCCAATACCTTCCTAAACATTGGATTCCATTCCATAATATCCTAAGACATTCCATGCATAACATTCCATTATATTCCATAATATTCTACTCCATTTATTCCATAATATTCATTTCCGTTCATTAACATTCCATTCTTTTCCCCAACATTCTAATCCATTTCAAACACTTAATTCCATTCTTCAACTTTCCATTCCATTCCATAACATTCCACTCAAGTCCACAACATTCCATTCAATTCCATAACATTCTGTTCGATTCAATAACATTCCATTCCATTCCAGACATTCTATTACACTCTTATTTAACATTCCATTCCATTCCACACCATTGAATTCCATTTCATAACATTCTGTTCAGTTCCACAATATTCTATTCTATTCCATTCCATTATATCCTGTTCTATTACATAATCCATCCCATATGTTAAAATTCAGTTCTGTTGCTTAATATTCAATTCCATTACATAACATTCCATTCTATTCCCCAACATTACATTAACTTCAATAACATTTTACTCCATTCCATTACAATCTATCACATTTTATTTCATTCCATTCCATTCCAAAACATTCTATGACATTCTTTTCCATAACATACCATTACATTCGTTAACATTCCATTCTAAACCCCCACATTTCATTCCATTCCATAATATTGCATTCCATTAAATAACATTCCATACCAACCCAAAGTAATCTTTTACATTCCATTGCAAAACATTCTTTTCCATTCCACATTCCATTCCTTTCCTTAACATTCCAATCTGTTCCATAGAGGCATTTTATTACATAAAATTCCATTCAACATGTTAACATTCTGTTCTATTCTAAAACATTCTGTTGACATCCTTTCTACTCAAAATTCCATTCTATTTCATAACATTCTATTACATTCTATTGCATAACATTCCATTCCACTTAATTTCATAACATTATATCATATTATATTATGTAACATTCCATTCTTTCCATAACATTTTATCCCATTATAATTCATAATATTCATTCTATTCATTAATATTCCATTGTATTCCACAATGTTCCATTCTATTCCATGACATTCCATTTCTTTTAATAACATTCCATTCTATTCCAAAGTATTCTATTACATTCCATTGAACAAAACTCCTTTTTATTCCATAACATACTATTCCATTCCAAAACATTCCATTCCATTCCATAACATTCTATTAAACTCTATTGCATAACATTCCATTTAATTCTAAAACATTCTATCCCATTCTATTCAATAACATTCCACTCTAATTGTTAATAGTCGATGGTATTCCCAAAAGTTTCCTCCATTCCATAACATTATATTCAATTCCATAACATTCCATTCCATTCAATGACATTCCTTTCCAATCTATAATATATTTTATTCCACTGCATAACATACTATTACGTTCCACAACTTTCCATTAAGTTCCACAACATTCCATTCCTTTCTATAACATTACATTCTGTGCCACAATATTCCATTCCATTCCATAACATTCGATTCCATTCTGTAATATTCTATCCCATTATAATCCATAAATTCCATTCCATTCATTAATATTCCATTCGATTCCCCGACATTTCACTTCATACCATAACATTCCATTTGATTGCCTATCATTCCATTCCAAACATTCTATTTCATTCTCTTGCAGAACATTGTATTCCTTTCAATAAAATTACATTACATTCCAAAACATTCCATTCCACCCCATTATATCGTAATATATTCCATTGCATAACATTCAAATGCATTTCATAACATTCTTCCCCATTTATTCCATAATATGCTTGCCATTCATTAACATTCCATTCCATTCCCCAACATTCAATTCTGTCATTCCATTCCATAACATTCCATAATATTCCATAACATTCCATTATATTCCATAACATTCTATCACATTCTGTTCTATAAAATACCATTCAATTTCTTAAAATTCCATTCTATTCCTCAATATTCCAGTCCATTCATTAATATTCTATTCCATTGATAACATTCTGCTCCATCCCAAAATATTCTATTGCATTCTTTTGCATAAAGTTCCATTCCATTCCTTAACATTTTCCTCAATTCGACAGCATTCAATTTCATTACAAAATATTCCATTACACTCCATTTCTTTTTTTTTAATATTTTTATTTTTACTTTTTTACAATTTATTTTATTTTAGTATCATTAACCTACAATTACATGAGTAATATTGTGATGATTAAACTATCCCCTTCATCAGGTCCCCCCCATCAACCCTATTACTGTCACTGTCCATCAGTGTAGTGAGAAGAGAATCACTTGTCTTCTCTGAGCTGTACAGTCCTCCCCGTGCCCCCACACCGTATGTCTGCTAATCGTAATGCCCCTTTTACCCTCTTATTCCTCCCTTCCCGCCCTTCTTCCCCTGTTACTTTCCCTTTGGTAACTATTAGTCCGTCCTTGGGTTCTGTGAGTCTGCTGTTTTGTTCCTTCAGTTTTTTTTCCTTCTTCTAATACTACACATATGACAGAGATCATTTGATACTTGTCTTTTTCGGCCTGGCTTATTTCACTGAGCATAATACCCTCCAGCTCCATTCATATTGTTGCAAATGGTAGGATTTGTTTTTTTCTTATGGCTGAGTAATATTCCATTGTGTATATGTACCACATCTTCTTAATCCATTCATCTACTGATGGGCACTTAGGTTGCTTCCATTTCTTGGCTATTTTAAATAGTGCCGCAATAAACATAGGGGTGCATCTGTCTTTTTGAAACAGGGCTGCTGCGTTCCTGGGGTAAATTCCTAGGAGTGGGATTCCTGGGTCAAATGGTATTTCTATTTTGAGTTTTTTGAGGAACCTCCATACTGCTTTCCACAAAGGTTGAACTAAATTGCATTCCCACCAGCAGTGTAGGAGGGTTCCCTTTTCTCCACATCCTCGCCAACATTTGTTGTTGTTTGTGTTTTGGATTTTGGCCATCCTCACTGGTGTGGGGTGATATCTCATTGTGGTTTTAATCTGCATTTCTCTGATGAATAGCGATGTGGAGCATTATTTCATGTGCCTGTTGGCCATCTGAATTTCTTCTGTAGAGAAGTGTCTATTCATGTCCTCTGCCCATTTCTTAATTGGGTTATTTGCTTTTTGTTTGTTAAGGTGCATGAGTTCTTTGTATATTTTGGATGTCAACCGCTTATCAGATACATCATTTATGAATATATTTTCCCCTATTGTAGGATGTATTTTTATTCTACTGATGGTGTCCTTTGCTGTACAGAAGTTTTCAACTTGATATAGTCCCATTTGTTCATTTTTGCTTTTGTTTCCCTCGCCCGGGGAGATATGTTCATGAAGAAGTCGCTTATGTTTATGTCTGAGAGATTTTTGCCTTTGTTTTTTCTAAGAGTTTTATGGTTTTATGACTTACTCGCAGGTCTTTGATACACCTTGAGTTTACCTTTGTGTATGGGGTTAGACAGTAGTCCAGTTTCATTCTCTTACATGTAGCTGTCCAGTTTTACAAACACTAGCTGCTGAAGAACTGTTATCTCCCCATTGTATATCAAAGGCACCTTTATCAAATATTAATTGACTGTAGGTGTTTGGGCTAATGTTTGGATTTTCTATTCTGTTCCACTGGTCTGTGGGTCTGTTTTTGTGCCAGTACCAAATTGTCTTGATTACTGTGGCTTTGTAGTAGAGCTTGAAGTCAGGGAGCGTAATTCCCCCTGTTTGATTCCTCCTTCTCAGGATTGCTTTGGCTATTCGGGGTCTTTTCTGGTTCCATATGAAGTTTAGAATTATTTGTTCCAGTTCATTGAAGAAAGCTGTTGGTAGTTTGATAGGGATTGCGTTGAATCTGTAGATTGCTTTAAGTAGTATAGCAATTTTGACAATATTTATTCTTCCTAGACAAGAGCATGGGATGCATTTCCATTTGTTAGTGTCTTCCTTAATTTCTCCTAGGAGTGTCTTGTAGTTTTCAGAGTATAGGTCTTTCACTTCCTTCATTAGGTTTATTCCCAGGTATTTTATTCTTTTAGGTGCAATTGTGAATGGAAATGTTTTTCTGATTTCTCTTTCTGTTAGCTCATCATTAGTGTATAGGAAAGCAACAGATTTCTGTGTGTTTATTTTATATCCTGCAACTTTGCTGAATTCAGATATTAGATCTAGTAGTTTTGGAGTGGAGTCTTTAGGGTTTTTTCTATACAGTATCATATCATCTGCAAATAGTGACAATTTGAATTCTTTACCAATCTGGATGCTTTGTATGTCTTTGTTTTTTCTGATTGCCGTGGCTCAGACCTCCAGTAGTATGTTGAATAACAGTGGAGAGAGTGGGTACCTGTCTTGTTCCTGATCTTAGATGAAAAGCTTTCATCTTCTCGCTATTAAGTATGATGTTAGCTGTGGGTTTGTCATATATAGTCTTTATGATGTGAGGTACTTGCCTTCTATACCCATTTTGTTGAGTTTTAATCAAAAATGGAAGCTGAATTTTGTCAAATGCTTTTTCAGCATCTATGGAGATGATCATGTGGTTTTTGGTCTTTTTATTGATGTGATGGATGATGTTGATGGATTTTCGAATGTTGTACCATCCTTGCAGTCCTGGGATGAATCCCACTTGATCATGGTTTATGATCCTCTTGATGTATTTTTGAATTCGGTTTGCTAATATTTTGTTGAGTATTTTTGCATCTATGTTCATCAGGGATATTGGTCTGTAATTTTCTTTTTTAGTGAGGTCTTTGCCATGTTTTGGTATTAGAGTGATGCTGCCTTCATGGACAGAGTTTGGAAGTATTCCCTCCTCTTCTATTTTTTGGAAAACTTTAAGGAGAATGGGTGTTATTTCTTCTCTATATGTCTGGTAGAATTCAGAGGTGAATTCTTCAGGTCCGGGGCTTTTGTTCTTGGGTAGGTTTTTGATTACTGATTCAGTTTCGTTGCTGGTGATTAGTTTTTCTGTTTCCTGCTTGGTGAGTCTTGGAAGGCTGTATTTTTCTAAGAAGTTGTCCATTTCTTCTGGTTTTCCAGCTTGTTAGCATATAGATGTCTGTAATATTCTCTTTAAATTCTTTGTATTTCTGTGGGGTCCGTCATTATTTTTCCTTTCTCATTTGTGATTCTGTTTATGTGTGTAGATTTTCTTTTTCTCTTAATGAGTCTGGCTAGGGGTTTATCCATTTTGTTTATTTTTTCAAAGAACCAGCTTTTGGTTTCATTGATTTTTTCTATTGTTTTATTCTTCTCAATTTTATTTATTTCTTCTCTGATCTTTATTATGTCTCTCCTTCTGGTAACTTTGGGCCTCATTTGTTCTTCTTTTTCCAATTTCAATAATTGTGTCTTTAGACTGTTCATTTGGGAATGTTCTTCCTTCTTTAAATGGGCCTGGATTGCAATGTACTTTCCTCTTAAAACTGCCTTTACTGCGTCCCACACAAGTGGTGGCTTTGTGTTGTTGTTGTAATTAGTCTCCAAATATTCTTTGATTTCTGTTTTGATTTGGTCTTTAACCCATTGATTCATTAGGAGATTGTTGTTAAGTCTCCATGTATTTGTTAGCCTTTTTGATTTCTTTCTGAAATTTATTTCTAGTTTTATACCTTTGTGATCTGAGAAGTTGGTTGGTAGGATTTCAATATTTTTGAATTTACTGAGGTTCTTTTTGTGGCTTAGTATGTGGTCTATTCTGGAAAATGTTCCGTGTGCATTTGAGAAGAATGTGTATCCTGCTGCTTTTGGGTGCAGAGTTCTGTAGATATCTGTTAGGTCCATCTGTTCTAGTGTGTTGTTCAGTGCCTCTGTGTCTTTACTTATCCTCTGCCTGGTTGATCAATCCTTTGGAGTGAATGGGATGTTAAAGTCTCCTAAAATAATTGCATTGCTGTCTATTTCCTCCTTCAATTCTGTTAGTATTTGTTTCACATATGCTGAGGCTCCTGTGTTGGGTGCATATACATTTATAATGGTTATATCTTCTTGTTGGATTGACCCCTTTATCATGATGTAATGTCCTTCTTTATCTCTTGCTACTTTCTTCGTTTTGAAGTCTATTTTATCTGATATAAGTACTGAAACACCTTTTTTCTCTTTGTTGTTTGTATGAAATATCTTTTTCCATCCCTTCACTTTTAGTCTTTGTATATCTTTGGGTTTGAGGTGAGTCTCTTGTAAGGAGCATATAGATGGGTGTTGCTTTTTTATCCATTCTGTTAGTCTGTGTCTTTTCATTGGTTAATTCAGTCCATTTACATTTAGTGTGATTACTGGTAGATATGTACTTATTGGCATTCCTGGCTTTAGATTCATGTTTACCCAAGGTCCAAGGGTTGCTTCTTTACTATCTGAGAATCTAACCTTTCTTGTTAAGTTATTGTGAACGTCGTCTGATGTTTCTTTATCTCTCCCTTCCTATTCTTCCTCCTCCTTTCTTTACATAGTAGGTGTTTTATTCTTTGCCTTTAGTTAGTATTTGGATGGTCTGCTTTCTTTGCTATGATTTTATTTTCTCTGGTGACATCTTTTTAGCCTTAGGGGTGTTTCACTCTAGGGCAGTCCGTTTAAAATATCCTGTAGTGGTGGTTTATGGGACGCAAACTCTCTCAACTTTCTTTTGTCTTGAAATTGTTTAATCCCTCTGTCATATTTAAATGATAATCATGCTGGAAACAATATTCTTGGTTCGAGGCCCTTCTGTTTCATTATGTTAAATATATCATACCATTCTCTTCTGGCCTTTAAGGTTTCTGTTGAGAAGTCTGATGACAATCTGATGGGTTTTCCTTTGTAGGTGATCTTTTTTCTCTCTCTAGCTGCCTTTAATACTCTGTCCTTGTCTTTGATCTTTGCCATCTTAATTATTATGTGTCTTGGTGTTGTCTTCCTTGGGTCCCTTGTGTTGGGAGATCTGTGGGCTTCCGTGGACTGTGAGACTATTTCCTTCCCCAGCGTGGGGAAGATTTCAGCAATTATTTCTTCAAAGACACTTTCTATCCGTTTTTCTCTCTCTTCTTCTTCTGGTAGTCCTGTAATGAGAATATTCCTCCGTTTGGATTGGTCACACAGTTCTCTTAATATTCTTTCATTTTTAGAGATCATTTTATCTCTCTCTGCCTCAGCTTCTTTGTATTCCTGTTCCCTGTCTTGTAATTCCTCGATCGTGTCTTGAACCTGATTCAATCTGCCGTTGAGCCCATCGATGGCTTGTCTCATTTCTGCATTGTCTTTCCTCACTTCTCCCCTCAGCTCTTGCACATTTTTCTGTAGGTCCATCAGCATGGCTATGACTTTTATTCTGAATTCTTTTTCCAGAAGACTATGCATGTCCATTCCTTCAGATTCTCTCTCTGGGGTGGTGTTTGTCTGAAACTTTGTCTGTATCATATTCTTCTGTCTTCTCATGACTATAGAATTAGGTGTTGGTTGTCACGTATGTCTGCTGGGCTCTTTATGACTTTAAAAAGGAAATAGGAGAAAGGAAAGAAAAGAAAAAAGGAAACAAAGAGAAAAAATACTACTTCTAATAAAAAAACTAAAAAGAGAGAGAGAAAAAGGAAAAGAAAGGAAAGAAAAAGAAATAGCAGCAACACGTAAAAAAAAAAAAAAAAAGCCCAACGGGGGTGGTTTCTGTGTGAATGCTGTAGGTGGCGCTATTGCTCCATTATTCCAGAGCTGTTCCATGTCGCTCCTCATGGCCCTTTAAAGCTGTGGCCAGGGTGAGAATGAATGGGAGGCTGTTGAACTCTGTGGGAGCCCCACATATGTCTACCCTTTCCCAGTCACCCGTTATGGAGTCCAAGGCTCCCCAGGACTCCCAGCCTGCTGGGTTGAGTGTACCACTCTGATGAGGTTCTCTGCTCTACTCCTGTCTCTTTAAGACCACTGAGAAACAAAGCACATGCTTTTCTCTTTTTTCCCCTTTTCTTTCTTCTCTCTTAAGCTTGGCTGTTTATGACCGCCTCGCTGGGACTCCTGCCGGAGTGCTGGGGTGGAGGAGTGCTCGTGTCTCACTGAGTCGTGGCTCCGTATCTTACCCGCCTCACCAGGTGCCGAGTCCTCTCTCTGGTGTGTCTGACCGCCGGAGCTGTGGGGGGG
>JAQQAC010013566.1:344513-361100 GCA_029783875.1 Phataginus tricuspis | reverse complement strand
GGGGGGGAGGAGCACTCGGTCCCGCAGAGTCGTGGCTCTGTATCTTATACGCCTCACCGTCTGCCGAGTCCTCTCAGGTGTACCTGTATGCTGTGCACTTTCCTGTGTATTCTGGTCTCTCTTTTTGGGATAATTGTATTTTCTGTGTTTTCGTGAATAAATATAATGTTGGGAGGAATTTTTCTGCCTGTCTGTTCACGTTGCCATCTTCCCGGAAGTCCTTGGTTTTCTTTCTTAAGTAATCTTCAGAATCACTTTCAAGGGAGATCAGATCTTCTTTGTCATTTTTATTAGTGGTATCCTTTTGATAGCCACCTCTCTGATCATCTTCAAGAGACTCAATGTTACAATGAGAGACCTCTTTTATTTTTCGCAAAACGGTTTCTCCCTTTTCCACTACGGCTGCTATTTCTGGGTCAACATGCCTAGCTGAAATTATCTTATCAATTAAGTTCCAGTAAAAAAAATGCACTTACTGGGACCTTCTTGGGTCCAAAAGCAATGTAATGGTCTTTAAAGGCATCACCCACTCTTTTCAACATTCTTTCATCTATCATTCTCTCTCGTGGGAACCAAGGACAGAGCTCTTGAAAAGACTGAAAAAATTCAAGCAGTTGCTTTTTTTAACCTTTACTCCTCGTGTCTTTAAAGCCTGTTTTAAACTTTCAATAAAGTGTTCTTTAGCGCTTAATGCTTGTCCCATACACACAGAAAGTCTTACCGGACTCTTTCATCTGGGCAGGCTCCCCAGACAGTGTCGCTAATTTTTTCTTTATTCTTCTCTATTTATATTTCTTCCTGAGGGCACTCCTTCGATCTGTGTTCCTCACGGAGTCCCCTGTGCTTCAGGCCCCACATTAGGTGCCACTTGTCCTGGGCATGGCCCGTCCCGACCCACAGGATGGCAACGAAGAACCTGGAGAGAGGGGCACGGGAATTGGGTAGGAGACAAGAGACACAAGAAATGGAGACAAGATACTTTCCTGATCAAGTCTCATTTATTTTCAGAAAAAGCAGGGAATATATAGCATTCAAAGGGGTGTGGTAGGGCATGGTTTCTTCTGACAGGTTGCCCATTATGCAAATGAAGCAGTCTACAAACTTCAATCATGCACCAAGTTGTGGACATGCGCAGTTGCCTCTGACATAAGCAGCGGACCGGAGTGAGAACATGGAGGCTGAAGACTACTGAAACTGAAACTTAAGCTCATTTCTTAGAATGTGAAACTGAAACTTATCATGCACTTTCAAAACTCAACTTCTCAAGATGGAGTTACTATGGCTATTGCATATCCAGCTCCCCACAATTCGCACCATTCCATTCCACTTCACAACATTCCAATCAATTACATGACATTCTAGCTCATTGTATTACACAATATTCCTTAAAATTCGTTAACATTCCATTCTTTCTCACATTTCCTTCTATTCCAAAACATTACATTCCAGTTTATAACATTGCGTTCTATTCCAAAACATTCTGTTACATTCTATTGAATAATATTCCTTTCTTTCCATAACATTGCATTCCATTTGACATTCCATTGCATTCTATAACATTCCATAGTACTCTATTATACTCTAGAGCTTAAACATATTCTATTCCAAATCTTGCATTTCTTCATATTGCTAATATTCTTTTAGATTCTATAACATGCCTATCCAACCCATAATTTTCTATTCCATTCCATGGCATAACATACCATTACATTCCAGAACATCCATTTCAATTCCCCAACATTCCATTCCATTCTATAACATTCGATTCCATTCTGCAACATACTACTCCATTCTAATCCACAACATTCCATTCCATTCATTAAAATTCCATTCTCTTCCCCAACATTCCAATTTGTGCCTTAACATTCCATTCAATGATGTGAAATTCTATTCCATTCCATTCTACTACATTCCTCAGCATAACATTCCATGCCATTCCATAACATTCCAATACCTTCCAAAACATTCGATTCCATTCCATAATATCCTAACACATTCCATTGCATAACATTCCCTTATATTCCAAAATATTCTTCTCCATTTATTCCATAATATTTATTTCCTTTCATTAACATTTCATTCTATTCCCTAACATTCTATTCCATTACACTGCACTCCGTAACACTCTTCAACATTCCATTCCATTTCATATTCTCCTCAAGTTCAAAACACTCCATCCATTTTATAGCATTCAGTTTGATTAAATAACATTCCACTCTTTCCATACATTCTATTGCATTCTCTGTTTCAATTTCTATTCCACAGAATTGTTTTCCATTTCATAATATTCTATTCAATTCCACATTTCTTTCGATTCCATAATAATAGATTCCATTCCATTTTGTCCTGTTCTATTACCTACTAATCCATTCCACACATTAAAATTCAGTTCTATAGCATAATATTCCATCCATTACATAACCTTCCCTTCTATTCCCCAACATTATGTTAACTTCAATAACATTCCACTCCATTCCATAACAATATATCACATTATATTCAGTAGATTACATTCCATTCCACAACATTCTATCACATTCTATAACATACCATTACATTTGTTAACATTCCATTCCATTCCAAAATATTCTTTTACATTCCATTGTAGTACGTTCTATTCAATTTCACATTCCTTTCCTTTAAACAACATTCCTATCAATTCCATATCATTTTAGACCTTTGTATTACATAAAATTCCATTCCATATGAAAAAATTCCATTCTGCTCCACAGCATTCCATTCCATTCCATAACATTCCAATAAATTAAGTAACATTCCATTCTATCTAAATCTTTCTGTTCAAGTCCTTCCTATTCAAAAATATTGCATTCTATTCCATAATATTCTATTACATTCTATTGCATAACATTCCATTCCACTCAAATATATAGTATTCTATTACATAACATTCTATTTCTTTCAAGCACATTTTATCCAAATATAATCTGTAACATTCATTCTATTCGTTCATATTTCATTGTATTCCACAATTTTCCATTCCATTCTATGACATTCCTTTCCTTTTAATAACATTCCGTGTTATTAAAAATATTCTACTACATTCTATTGAATAATATTCCTTTCTGTTCCACATTATATTTCATTCCAAATCTTTCCATTCCATTCCATAACATTCCATAACATTCTATAAAACTCTATTGCATAACATTCCATTTTGTTCTAAAA
The DNA here is from genome assembly GCA_029783875.1 of Phataginus tricuspis. Taxonomy (NCBI): domain Eukaryota; kingdom Metazoa; phylum Chordata; class Mammalia; order Pholidota; family Manidae; genus Phataginus; species Phataginus tricuspis. The sequence continues at coordinate 357,914 of JAQQAC010013566.1, read as the reverse complement.
CATTCTGTGCCATGCTATTCCATAACATTCCACTCCATTAATTAATAATACGAGTTGATCATAAAAGTTCCATTCCATTATATTCAATTCCATAACATTCCATTCCATTCAGTAACACTCATATTCATTACAAAGCATTCTTTTACTTTACAGTGTTAACATTCAATGACATTGAATAACATTCCTTTCCCATCCATAGTATTCTGTTATATTCCACTGCACAACATACAATTACGTTCCATAACTTTCCATTAAGTTCCACAATATTCCATTCCATTTCATAACATTCCATTCTATGCCACATTCCATTCCATACCATAACATTCAACTCCGTTCCATATTCTATCCCTTCCGAATCCATAACATTCCATTCCATTCATTAATATTCCATTCTATTCCCCACATTCCACTTCATACCTTAACATTGCATTTGATTACATATCATTCCATTTTATTCCCATTCTATTACATTCTCTTGCAGAATATTGTATTCTATTCCATAATATTAAATTACCAATTACCATCCAAAACATTCCATTCCACTCCATATTATCCTAACCTATTCCATTGCATAACACTCCATTGCTTTCCATAACATTCTACCCCTTTCTTCCATAATATTCCTACCATTCGTTAGCATTCCAGTACATTCCCCAGCATTCCAGTCCATTCCCCAACATTCCATTCCATTCCATAACATGCCTCTCAAGTCCACTTTCATAGCATTCAATTCCATTCCAGATCATTCTATCCTCTACATTCCAAAGCATTCCACAAAGCATTTAAAATATCATTAAAATTCCCTTTTATTCCCCAACAATACACTCCATTCAATTCATTTAAATAACATTCCATTCCCTTCAAGACATTCTATTACATTCTCTTGCATAACGTTCCGTTCTATTCCATTTGCATTCCACAACATTCAATCACATTTCATTTAATTCCACAACATTCCATTCGATTCCATTCCACAACATTCTACCCCTTTCTGTTTCATAGCATTCCATTCCATTCATTAAAATTCGGTTATATTCCCCAATATTCCACTTCATACCATAATATTTCATTCTATTCAAAAGATTCTATTCCTTTCTATTTTATATCATTCCATTTCTGTCCAAAACATTCCATTCCACTACATTCCATTCCACTTCATAACAGTCCATTCTATTCCATAACATTCTGTCACATTCTATTCCATAACATTCTGTTCAATTCTTTAAAATTCCATTCTATTCCCTAATATTCCATTCCATTGAAAGCACCCCATTCCATTCCAAAATATTCTATTATATTCTTTTGCATAACATTAAATTCCATACCATAACATTCTCTTCAATTCCACAGCATTCCGTTGCATTCCAAATATTCCATTCCATGACATTATATTATCTGTTGCCTAACATTTCATTATACTCCATAATATTCTACAACATATTTCAATAGCATTCCATTTGATTTGTTACCATTCCATTCTATTCTCCAACATGCCATTTCACACCATAATGTTGTATTAAATTCTATAACATAAAATTCCATTTCATTCCATAACATTCTATAAAATTTATTCCATATCATTGAATTACTTTCCTTATCTTCTATTCTATACCACAATACTCCTTCTCATTCCATATCTTACATTCCATTAATTAACTTTCCATCCCATTCCAAAACACTGTACTACTGTCTATTGTGTATCATTTTATTTCATACCATAATATTCGATTCAATTAAACAACATTCCATTCCATTCCATTCCATTCCATTTCGTAACACTCCATTCTGTTCCACATTCTATCACATTCTGTTCCACCTCATTACATAATATTTGTTAACATTCCATTCTAGTCCCCAACATTCCACTGCATTCCATAATATTGCATTGGTTATATAACATTCCATTACACTGCAAAACATTATTACATTCTATTGTATAACATTCCATTCCATTTCACAACAGTTCATTCAATTGCCTAATATTCCACTCCATTCCATAACATTACATTCCATTAAATAACACAACATTCCATTCCAAATCATTCTTTTACATTCTACTGTATAACATATCATTCCATTCCATAACATTCCACACATTAAACCAGATTCCATTAAATGCCATAACATTCCAATCAATGCCAAAACATTGCATTGTATTCCATAACATTTATTTCAACTGCATCACATTCCATCCAGTTCTATTCTATAACATTCCTTTCTATTCCATTAATTAAAATTCGCTTCTATTCCCCAACGTTCCACTTCATAGCATAACATTACATTCGATTGCATAACATTCCATTCCACTCCAAAGCATTCTGTTGAATAACATTCCATTCCATTTCACAACATTCCAGTCCACTCCTCAATATTCCATTCGATTCCATAACATCCTAGCTCATTGTATTACATAACATTCCATTCCGTTCATTAACATTCCATTGTTGTCTGCAATATTCCCTTCTATTACATAACATCTCATTCAAGTCTATTCTAAAACATTCTATTACCCTCTATTGAATAATATTCTTTTCCATTCCATAACCTCCCATTTCATTCCATAACATTCCAGAAAATTCTATTCCATTCCATTTTATAAAATTATGTTCTATTCCATAACATTTTGTCCCATTCTCTTCAATAACATTCCATTCCATTCGTTATGATTCTGTTCTATTCCCACAACTTCTATTCCATTCCATAACACTCCATTCCATTCCGTGGCATGCCATTCCTTTCAATAATATTGCATTCCTTTCCAAAATATTCTATTTCATTAAATTGCCTAACATTCCATTGCATTCCATAACTTTTCATTCCAATCCATAACATTCTAATACATTCCATGGAATTACATATTATTCCATTACAATCCATTACATTCCATATAATTCTGTTACATTCTAATGCATAACATTCTGTTCCAGTCCCTTCCACTCCATTTCATTATATTCTATTACATTCTATCACATAACATTCCATTCCTTTCCAAAATATTTTATCCAATTTTAATCCATAATATTTGTTCCATTTGATAACATTCCATTGTATTACCCAACATTCAATTGCATTCCTTAACATTCCATTCCATTCCATTAAACTACATTCCGTCCTGTTCCAAAGCATTCTATTACATTCTATTGCATAACACTACATTACAATTCACACCATTCTATTCCACTCCACATTTCAATGAATTACATGACATTCCAGCTCATAGTATTACATAATATTCCTTAAAATTCGTTAACATTCCATTCTTTCCCACATTTCACCCTATTCCCAAACATTCTATTCCATTTTATAACATTGCATTCTATTCCAAAACATTCTGTTCTATTGAATAATATTCCTTTCTTTCCATAACATTGCATTCCATTTGACATTCCATTGCATTCTATAACATTGCATAATATTCTATTAAACTCTATTATTTAAACTTATATTCTATTCCAAATCTTGTATTACTTCATATTGCTAATATTCCTTTAGACTCTATAACATGCCTCTCCAATTCATAATTTTCTATTACATTCCATGGCATAACATATGACTACATTCCAGAATATGCATTTCAATTCGTCAACATTCCATAACATTCGATTCCATTCCGCAACATTCTATTCCATTCTAATTCATAACATTCCATTCATTAAAATTCCATTCTCTTCCCCAACATTCCATTTCGTACCTTAACATTCCATTCGATGATGTAAATTTCCATTCCATTCCAAACATTCTACTATATTCCCCAGCATATTCCATGCCATAACATAACATTCCAATACCTTCCAAAACATTAGATTCCATTCCATAATATCCTAACACATTCCATTGCATAACATTCCCTTATATTCCAAAATATCCTTCTCCATTTATTCCATAATATTTATTTCCTTTCATTAACATTTCATTCTATTCCCAAACATTCTATTCCATTCCAAAACACTCCATTCCTCTTCAACATTTCATTCCATTTCATAATATTCTCCTCAAGTCCAAAACACTCCATCCATTTTATTACATTCTGTTCGATTAAATAACATTCCATTCCTTTCCATACATTCTATTGCATTCTCTTGTTTCAACTTCCATTCCATTCCACGCAATTGCATTCCATTCCATAACATTCTATTCAATTCCACATTTCTTTTGGTTCCATAATATTTGATTCCATTCCATTTTATCCTGTTCTATTACCTAGTATTCCATTCCACACGTTAAAATTCAGTTCTATAGCATAATATTCCATCCATTACATAACCTTACATTCTATTCCCTAACATTATGTTACCTTCAATAACATTCCACTCCATTCCATAATGATATATCACATTATATTCATTAGATTACATTCCATTCCACAACATTCTATCACATTCTATAATATACCATTACATTTGTTACCATTCAATTCTAATCCTCCACATTTCATTGCAATCCATAATACTAAATTCCTTTAAATGACATTCCATAATATTGAATTCCTTTAAATGATATTCCATTCCATTACAAAATATTCTTTTACATTCCATTGTAATACATTCTATTCAATTCCACATTCCATTCCTTTCCACAATATTCCAATCCATTCCATATCATTTTAGACCTTTGTATTACATAAAATTCCATTCCATATGATAAAATTCCATTCTGTTCCGCAGCATTCAATTCCATTCCATAACATCCAAATAAATGATCATTCCATTCTATCTAAATCTTTCTGTTCAAGTCCTTCCTATTCAAAAACATTGCACTCTATTCCATAATATTCTATTACATTCTATTGCATAACATTACATTCCACTAAGTTACATAACATTCTATTCTATTCTATTACATAACATTCTATTCCTTTCCATAACACTTTATCCTATTATAATCCATAACATTCATTCTATTCGTTAATATTCCATTGTATTCCACAATTTTCCATTCCATTCTATGACATTCCTTTCCTTTTAATAACATTCCATTTTATTAAAAATATTCTACTACATTCTACTTAATAATATTCCTTTCTATTCCACAACATTCCATTCCATTCCAAAACTTTCCATTCCATTCCATAACATTCCATTAAACTCTATTGCATAACATTCTATTTCATTCTAAAACATTCTATCCCATTCTTTTCCATAACATTCCATTCCATTCATTAATAATACAAGTTGATCGTAAACGTTACATTCCATTATATTCAATTCCATAACATTCCATTCCATTCAATAACACTCATATTCATTACAAACCATTCTATTACCTTACAGTGCTAACATTCAATTGCATTTAGTAACATTCCTTTCCAATCCACAGTATTCTGCTATATTATACTACGTAACATACAATTACATTCCATAACATTCCATTAAGTTCCACAACATTCCATTCCATTCCATAATATTGGACTCCTTTCCTTAATATTCTTTCCCTTTCTAATCCATAACATTCCATTTCATTCATTAATATTCCATTCTAATCCCCACATAATACTTCCTACCATAACATTACATTTGATTACATATCATTCCATGCTATTCCCTACATTCTATTACATTCTCTTGCAGAACATTGTATTCTATTCCATAATATTAAAATACCGTCCAAAACATTCCATTCCACTCCATATTATCCTAACCTATTCCATTGCATAACACTCCATTGCATTCCATAACATTCTACCCATTTATTCCATAGTAACCCTTCCATTCATTAACGTTCCAGTCCATTCTCCAACATTCTATTCCATTCCCCAACATTCCATTCCATAAAATGCCTCTCAAGTCCACTTTCATAGCATTCAATTCCATTACAGAACATTCTATCATTTACATTCCAAAGCATTCCACGCCTATCATTAAAATTCCCTTTTATTCCCCAACATTCCACTCCATTCTATTCATTTAAATAACATTCCATTCCCTTCCAGACATTCTATTACATTATCTTGCATAACCTTCCATTCTATACCATTGCATTCCTCAGCATTCGATCACATTTATTTCAATTTCACAAGATTCCATTCTATTCCATATCATTTGATCTCATTCCACAATATTCTACCCCATTCTGTTCCATAGAATTCCATTCCATTCATTAAAATTCGGTTATATTCCACCAAATTCCACTTCATACCATAAAATTTAGTTCCATTCAAAACATTCTATTCCTTTCTATTTTACATCATTCCATACCAGTCCCCAACATTCCATTCCATTCCGCTACATTGCATTCCATTTCATAACATTCCATTATATTCCATAACATTCTGTCACATTCTATTCCATAACATTCCATTCCATTCCAAAATATTCTATCACATTCTTTTGCTTAACATTCATTCCATACCATAGCATTCCCTTCAATTCCACAGCATTCCGTTGCATTCCAAATATTCCATTCCATGACATTGTATCATTTGTTTCCTAACATTCCATTACACTCCATAATATTCTACCACATATTTCAGTAGTATTCCATTTGATTTGTTAACATTCCATTCTATTCTCCAACATGCCATTCCACACCATAATGCTGTATTAAATTCTATAACATAAAATCCCATTTCATTCCATAACGTTCTACCCAATATATTCCATATCATTGTATTACTTTCCTTTTCTTCTATTCTATTCCACAATACTCCTTCCCATTCTATCTCTTACATCCCATTAATTAACATTCCATTCCATTCCAAAACATTGTAATACTGTCTATTGTGTATCATTTTATTTCATACCATAATATTCGATTCTATTAAACAACATTCAATTCATTCTATAACATTTTATTACATCATATTACATTCCATTTAGTAGCACTCCATTCTGTTCCACATTCTCTCACATTGTGTTCCACCTCATTACATAATATTTGTTAACATTCCATTCTAATCCCCAACATTCCCCTGCATTCCATAATATTGCATTCGTTATATAACATTCCATTGCATTGCAAAACACTATTACATTCTTTTGCATAACATTCCATTCCATTTCACTACAATCCATTCAATTCCCTAACATTCTACTCCATTCCATAGCATTCCATTTCATTAAATAACATCACATTCCATTCAAAATCATTCTTTTACATTCTACTGTATAACATACCATTCCCTTCCATAACATTCCACACAGTAAACCAGATTCCATTAAATGGCATAACATTTAATTCAATGCCAAAACATTGCATTTTATTCCATAACAGTCAATTCAATTGCATAACATTCTATCCAGTTCTATACCATAACATTCCTTTCTATTCCATTCATTAAAATTCGCTTCTATTCCCCAACATTCCACTTCACACCATAATATTCCATTCCACTCCTAAGCATTCTGATGCGTAACATTCCATTCCATTTCACAACATTCCATTCCACTCCTCAATATTCCATTCGATTCCATAACATTCTAGCCCATTCTATTACATAACATTCCATTCCGTTCATTAACATTCCATTGTTTTCTGCAATATTCCCTTCTATTCCATAACATTTCATTCCATTCTATTCTAAAACATTCTATTACCCTCTGTTGAATAATATTCTTTTCCATTCCATAACCTTCCATTACATTCCAGAACATTCCAGAACATTCTATTTCATTCTATTTTATAAAATTACATTCAATTCCATAACATTTGCCGCATTCTCTTCAATAACATTCCATTCCATTCGTTAGTAATCCGTTCTATTCCCACAGCTTCTATTCCATTCCATAACACTCCATTCCATTCCGTAGCATGCCATTCCTTTCAATAATATTGCATTCCTTTCCAAAATATTCTTTCATTAAATTGCCTAATATTTCATTACATTCCATAACTTTTCATTCCAATCCATAACATTCTAATACATTCCATGGCATTACATATTATTATATTACAATACATTCCATTCCATATAATTCTGTTACATTCTATTGCATAACATTCTGTTCCAGTCCCTTCCACTCCATTTCATTATATTCTATCACATAAAATTCCATTCCTTTCCAAAATATTTTATCCAATTTTAATCCGTAATATTTGTTCCATTTGATAACATTCCATTGTATTACCCAACATTCAATTGCATTCCTTAACATTCCATTCCATTCTATTCCATTAATCAACATTCTGTCCCTTTCCAAAACATTCTATTACATTCTATTGCATAACACTACATTACAATTCACACCATTCTATTCCACTCCACAACATTCCAATCAATTACATGACATTCCAGCTCACTGTATTACATAATATTCCTTAAAATTCGTTAACATTCCATTCTTTCCCACTATTCACTCTATTCCAAAACATTCCATTCAATTTTATACCATTGCATTCTATTCCAAAACATTCTGTTATGTTATATTGAATAATATTCCTTTCTTTCCATAACATTGCATTCCATTCGACATTCCATTGCATTCTTTAACATTGCATAATATTCTATTAAACTCTATTGCTAAAACTTATATTCTATTCCAAATCTTGTATTACTTCATATTGCTAATATTCTATTAGATTCTAAAACATGCCTCCCCAATCTATAAGTTTCTATTCCATTCCATGGCATAACATACCATTACATTCCAGAACATCCATTTCAATTCCCCAACATTCAATTCCATTCCATAACATTCGATTCCATTCCAAAACATTCTATTCCATTCTAATCCATAACATTCCATTCCATTCATTAAAATTCCATTCTGTTCCCCAACATTCCACTTCTTACCTTAACATTCCATTCGACAATGTAAAATTCCATTCCATTATAAACAATCTACTTCATTCCCCAGCAAAACATTCCATGCCATTACATAACATTTCAATACCTTCCAAAACATTCGATCCCATTCCAAAACATCCTAACACTTTTCATTGTATAACATTCCCTCATATTCCAAAATATTCTTCATTTATTCCATAATATTTATTTCTTTTCATTAATATTTCATTCTATTCCCCAACATTCTATTCCATTTCACAACACTCCGTTCCACTCTTCAACATTCCATTCCATTTCATAATATTCTCGTCAAGTTCAAAACACTCCATCCATTTTATAACATTCTGTTCAATTAAATAACATTCCACTCCTTTCAATACATTCTATTGCATCCTCTTGTTTCAACTTCCATTCCATTCCACACAATTCCATTCAATTTCATAACATTCTGTTCAATTCAACATTTATGTTGGTTCCATAATATTTGATTCCATTCCACTTTATCCTGTTCTATTATCTACTAATCCATTCCACACATTAAAATTCTGTTCTATAGCATGATTCCATCCATTACATAACCTTCTATTCTATTCCCAAACATTATTTTAACTTCAATAACATTCCACTCCATTCCATAACAATATATTATATTATATCCACTTCAGTCTCTAGGCTCTTCCTGCTCCGGCCACAGGGGACTTCACGTCACTGTGGTACCTCTGGCTCCCTCTGAGCACGTGGACAGAGTCATGTGGAAATAGCGTCGATCCAACATGGAAACGTTTTCCAAAGACTTTACTTGTGGGCTTTCCGGTGGCCATGACCTCGGGCCATGGGAAAACAACACAACAGAGCAGACCTTTGAGTGTCTCACGCCAAGTGATCTGGGGAAAGGGCTGGCCCGATATTGTGATGCCCGGTTATCAGGTATCCAAGTTCTGTTGGGCTCCATCGTCAAGGAAGTGAGGTCACTGTCTGCGGTCCCCTTTCTGGGGCTACAACTGGAAAATCCATCTTCATCATACAGCACATCAAAAAAAAAGGACAAAAACCCCATGATTATCTCCATAGATGCTGGAAAGGCATTCGACAAAATTCAACATCCATTTATGATAAAAACACTCAACAAAATAAATATAGAGGGAAACTAACTCAACATAATAAAGGCCATATATGACACACACACTGCCAACATCATACTTAACACAGAGAAACTGAAAACTTGTCCTTTTAAGATTGGCAATAACACAAGGACACCCACTGTCCCCACTTTTAGTCAACATGGCTCTGGCGTCCTCATAAACGGCAATCAGTCAACACAAAGAAATATAATGCAACCATATTGGTAATGCAGAGGATAAAATGTCCCTTTTTGCATTTGACATATTGTACATAAAAATCCATAAAGAATCCACTCCAAAACTACTAGATCTAATATCTTATTTCAGCAAAGGTGCAGGATACAAAATGAATACACAGAACTCTGTTGTATTCATACACTAATCATGAACAGGAGAAAGAAACCAGGAAAAAATTCCATTCACAATGGCATCAAAAACAATAAAATAACTTCAAATAATCTTAACCAAGGAAGTTTAACACATATAACTATGAAACCTTCAAGACAATTATGAGAGAAATTAAAGATTCCTATAAATGGAATACATCCCGTGCTTATCGATAGGAAGAATTAGTCTTGTCCAAATGGCCATTGTGCTTAAAGCAATCTAGAGATGATTCAATGCAATTCCTATCAAAAAATCAGCAGCATTCTTCAAAAAGCTAGAGCAGATAGTTCAAAAATTCATATGAAACCACAAAAGACCCCAAAGAGCCAATGTAATCCTGAGAAAAAAGAATAATAGCTGGGTGGATTACGTGCCCAACTTCAAGCTCTACTACAAAGCCAAGGACAATTTGGTACTGGCACAAGAACACACCCACACACAAATGGAACAGAATAGGGGGACCAGATATAAACACAGCGTATATGGACAATTAGTATACAATAAAGGAGCCATGGATATACAATGGGGAAATGACAGTCTCTTTAACAACTGCTGTTGTAAAAATTGGAAAAATACATGCAAGACAATTAAACTGGAATATGGTTAAGCCCACACACAAATGAAAACTCTAAATGGATAAGAGACCTGAATAAATGTCAGGAAAATATGAATCTCTTTGAAGAACACATAGGCAAAAGTCTCTTGAGTATAAAAATGAGAAACTATCCTGAACGAATCACCTTGGCAATGGAGAAAAATGCAAAAATAAACAAATGGGATAACATCATGCTAAAAAGCTCCTGTACAGCAGAGGGCACCATCAGCAGAACAAAAAGGCAACATAGAGTATGGGAACACATATTTGTAAATATCATATCCAATAAGGGCTTAACATCCAAAATATATAAAGAAGTCACATGCCTCAACAGCAAAAAAGCAAATGACCATATTACAAATGGTCAGAAGATATGAACAGAAACTTGTCCCCAGAAGAAGTTCAGATGCTCAACAGGCACATTTAAAGATGTGGCATGTCGCTTGGTAATTATTAACGAAAAGCACATTAAAACCAGGATACTGTATCACCTCACACCAGCTAGGATGGGCAACATTCAAAAGATTAGAAACAACAAATGTTACATAACGCTCCTACACTGCTGGTGGGAATATGAAGTTCATGCATTGTAGAAAGCAATACAGAGGGCTTCCTCAAAAAACAAAAAATGGAAATACCATTTTGACCCAGAAATTCCACTCCTGGAATTTACACAAAGAAAACAAATTCTCAGATTCAAAACCACATACGCATCGTTTTGTTTATTGCAACGCAATTTACAATAGCCAACATATAGAAGAAACCTAAGTGTCTGTCAGTCTATGAATGGATAGAGAAGAGATGGTACATATACACAATGGAATGCTACTGAGACCAAGAAAGAAACAAACCCTACCATTTGCAACTACACTGATGGTGCTAGAGGGTATTATGCTCAGTGACATAATTCAGGCAGAGTAAGACAAGAATCAAATGATTTCACTTATCTGTGGAGCATAAGAACAAAGAAAAAACTGAAGGCACAAAACAGCAGCAGACTCAAAGAAACGAAGAATGGACTAACAGTTACCAAAGAGAAAGGGACTGGGGAGGAAGGCTGCGAAGGGAGGGATAAGGGCAAAAAGGGGCATTATGAAGAGCACATATAATGTATGGTGGGGGACACGGGGAAGGTAGTATAACACAGAGAAGACATGTAGAGTTTCTTTAGCATCATGCTACACTGATGGGCAGTGAGTGTAAAGGGGTATGCGGCAGATATTTGGTAATAGGGTGTGCTAGTAACCATAATGTTGTTTACATAATTGTGCATTAATAATAGAAAAATAAAAAATGGAAAAGTGAAAGAAAATGAGAGCTTGTATAGGCATTCCCTCAGATACCTGTTAATGACCACAAGGGGCAGGCACTGAAATATGTCTTGTGGAACTAGGAGTGAACAATTCAGGCTAGGCTCTAACCCTTAAGGGGTCAAAGCCAATGGTTTAAACAATTAATAGCTGAGAAACATACACATAAACCGGTGCCTGCCATCAATTCCTGGGGAGACAGCTCCCATCCCTTAGCGGGCAGAGGTATGGACAGCATGGTACATCACTGAACCAACAAAGCCTATGCAAATCCCTTACCTCAAGACCCTCATGTCAAGCTCAGATCCACTTCAATCTCTGGTCTCTTCCTGCTCTGGCCACCGGGGACTTCACCTCACTGTGGTACCTCTGGCTCCCTCCGAGCACATGGACAGAAGCATGTGGACATAGCGTTGATCCAACATGGAAACGTTTTCCAAAGATTTTCCTTGTGGGGTTTCCGGATGCCATGGCCTCGGGCCATGTGGACACAACACAACAGAGTGCACCTGTGAGTGTCTCACACCAAGTTATCTGGGGAAAGGGGTGGCCTGACATTGTGATGCCCAGTTTTCAGGATTCCAAGTTCTGTTGGGCTCCATTGTCAAGGAAGCGAGGTCACTGTCTGCGGGCCCCTTTCCTGGGCTATACCTGGATAATCCATCTTCATCATACAACACATCAACAAAAAAGGCAAAAACCCCATTATCATCTCCATAGATGCTCGAAAGGCATTCGACAAAATTCAATCCATTTATGATAAAAACACTCAACAAAATAAATAAAGAGGGTAACTAACTTAACATAATAAAGGCCATATATGACAAACGGACAGCCAATATCATACTTAACACAGAGAAGATGAAACCTTGTCCTTTAAGGTTGGCAATAACACAAGGATGCCCACTTTTAGTCAACATAGCTCTGGCGTCCCCAGAAACGGTAATCAGTCAACACAAAGAAATATAATGCAACCATATTGGTACCAAAGAGGATAAAATATCCCTTTTTGCACTTGACATATTGTACATAAAAATCCATAAAGAATCCACTCCAAAACTACTAGATCTAATATCTTATTTCAGCAAAGGTGCAGGATACAAAATTAATACACAGAACTCTATTGTATTCATACACTAATGATGAACAGGAGAAAGAAACCAGGAAAAAATTCCATTCACAATGGCATCAAAAACAATAAAATATCTATGAATAATCTTAACCAAGGAAGTTTAAGACATATAACTATGAAACTTCCAAGACAAT
>JAQQAC010013566.1:326800-344013 GCA_029783875.1 Phataginus tricuspis | reverse complement strand
CTCTAAATGGATAAAAGACGTGAGTAAATGTCAGGAAACCATAAATCTCTTTGAAGAACACGTAGGCAAAATCTCTTGAGTATACATATGAGAAACTATCCTGAACGAATCACCTTGGCAATGGAGAAAAATACAAAAATAAACAAATGGGATAACATCATTCTAAAAAGCCTCTGTACAGCAGAGGGCACATTCAGCAGAACAAAAAGGTATCCTAGAGTATGAGAACATATATTTGTAAATATCATATCCAATAAGGGCTTAACATCCAAAATATCTAAAGAAGTCACATGGCTCAACAGCGAAAAAGCAAATGACAATATTAAACATGGTCAGATGAACAGAAACTTGTCCCCAGAAGAAGTTCAGATGCTCAACAGGCAAATGTAAATATGTGGCACGTCGCTTGGTAATTATTAAGGAAAAGCACATTAAAACCAGGATGTTGTATCACCTCACACCAGTTAGGATGGTCAACATTCAAAAGATTAGAAACAACAAATGCTGCCCAACACTCCTACACTGCTGGTGGAATATAAAGTAGTTCATGCATTGTAGAAAGCAATACCGAGGGCTTCCTCAGAAAACAAAAAATAGAAATACCATTTTGACCCAGGAATTCTACTCCTGGAATTTACACAATGAAAACAAATTCTCAGGTTCAAAAACACATATGCATCGTTATGTTTATTGCAACACAATTTGCCATAGCCAACATAAAGAAGAAACCTACGTGTCAGTTTATGAATGGATAGGGAAGACATGGTACATATACACAATGGAATGCTACTGAGCCCAAGAAAGAAACAAACCCTACCATTTGCAACAACACTGATGGTGCTAGACAGTATTATGCTCAGTGACATAAGTCAGGCAGAGTTGTCCCGGACCCTGGGACATCAACGAGGACCTGGAGAGAGGGAGTGGAAATTTGGACGGAGACAAGAGACACGGAGAATGGAGACAAGACAGATTCTTGATCAAATCTCATTTATTTGCGGAAACAGCAGAGTATATATAGCATTCACGGGGTGAGGTCTCTTCTGACTGGTTGCCCTTTATACTAATGATGCGATCTTCAAATTCCAATCACGCACTGAGTTGTGCGCATTTGCAGTTGTCTGACGTAAGCAGCAGACCTAAGTGAGAACACTCGATGGGAAGCTGGCATGAAAGTAATCGAAACTGAAACCTAAACACGCTTCTCGGAATGTGAAACCATTTATGCACTTTCGAAACTTAGTCTCCAAGATGGAGTCTGGGAACCTAAGATGGAGTTATTATGGCTGTTGTATATCCTGCTCCCCACAGGTCCCCCTTTTTAATTTTATTTAAAGATCAGGGGAGCAGTGCAGAGTGCGCCTGTCTTAGGTTGATATAGCACAGGAAGGCCCTTACCCATCATTGGTACACAGACAGCAATGGTCTTTGTCCTGTCTTAGGTTGCTACCTTCCTTGCTATTCTTACCCATCTTTGACTGTTCAATCTGCATTGTCATTAGTGGGGTCTATGCACAGCCATATATAGGCCTCTTTGTCTTTCATCATTCTCTAACTGCTGATAGTGCACTTGGATTTCACGAATCTTAATAGATTTTACTTGGTGCCTAATGACCTGTAGGAGTTGGCTGATGAGGCATGTATAGGTTTTAAAAAATGTAGCATGATTCTGAAGCACTACAACTCTCACTTCTCTTAGCTCCTGATTGACTTTGGATAATACAGAAGCAGCTAAATTTGTTGTCTCATGGTATGCACAGGCCGGCTTAGATATTTCTTTTTGCATTCTAATGATAAGTCCAGCAGGATGAATGCCGCTGTAACTGCCTCAGAGGTGGGATCCAAAGCCTCAAGTTGTTATCACAATCAGATGGCAGAGCTCGGAGAAGTCTTCATGATTTTCACGATAATATATTAGAGCAGGAAGGATGCATCTCGCACCATGAAACTATCTGTAGTTTACTTAATCTTATGTAATTAATACTTGTTCTGCTGAAATCTAGTTCTTCACCAGTTCAGAAGCAATAAAACATTGACTATAAACGACAAGACTTACAAATGACAATGGCAAAAGATCTGATGAGAGCTTACTACAAGACAGTTGACATAAGGAAACTTGGACACCTTTGCAATATAAAATATTCAGTAACAAAGTTTGGCATCATTCTTTTAGACAGTGCCTTTCAGGCAATTCATTCTTTTAGACAGTGCCTTACAGACAATTATATATCAGATAAATAAGCCAAATTAGCCAAATACTTTCTCTAATGAAGAGAAAATTCCTCTGACATTTTTCAGGGGCCCCCTGGAAAATATCAGAGTTAATTAGGTGTAAAAAGCACCTTTTTGAATTTGATCCTGGAAAGCCGTCAATAGAAAGCTTTTAAGGCACTTGCCTAAACAGAATTATGGGTTATTAATACTTATTATTTAACTAGAGTGACAGTAAAAAGGTTTAAAGGCAAATACAGGTTACTCAGTTGTTAACAACACTTAGGTTACAGTCTTTTTAATATGAAGAGTTCATTTTCTTAAACACTCAGAAAACAATTAGAAAACCTTTTGCAATCTTAAAATATTAAAGGCAGACTACTAAACTTCTGTTCTTTTAACAAAAACTTCTAGTTTTGCTGTGTACTTGTTATTGAGACTCATTTGCTTTAATTTCACATAGCACGACTATATCAACCCTTCTACAGTTTCTATAATTTTCTTTTTACATTCAGTGTTCCCCTTCTTCAGATAAACAGCTGCACTTCAGAACAGTTACCTTCTTTCACCTTCAACAAAATGAATTTCTATTCCTTATACTTTCTCTTATAAAACACACCTCTTTTTTAGCAAGCAAAGATGTCTTCTTTATTATATTAAGCAGTTTTAATTAGAACTTAAAACAGGTACTTTAACTTTCAATGAACACTGAAAAACAGGCTATTGTAAACTGTAACACTAGCATTACTCAGATTGATACATTTGTGAACATTTTTTATCATTACTGGAAATGTGCCTTAGAGCACAATTTCTTACTGAGCACAAAACATCTTCATATAACTTAGCAAAACTCTTAAGAATTTCTGTTACTACAAAAATTCTCATTCTGTTTGCAGATATACATAGTTATACATTAATATACTATTATTATTATTAAGATATTCATTTGTTATACTTGTTTACACACTCTTTAGCAATTATGCTAGATTACTTATAAAACTTTTATTAGACATTTAACAAAGTCAAGCCTTTTTTTAAGCATCTTTTTGAAAGATTTCACAGATAACATCAACTTAAATGACTTTGGTAAACAGGCAGCTGATAACCATAGGACACGTCTGTTTCAGATAAACTTAAATTAGCATTAATGCTTAATATCTTTTATTGGAATTTTTTGGAAGTTTTAGAATGTCCAATTTTCACAAGTGCTTGTTTTTAAATTAATTTGTATTAATATCATCCGGAGGTAGGAAAACATTTTTCATTTACACACTTAGACAAACAAACATACAGACTGAGACATAATGATTACAGGTAGCAACACTTTTCATAAAAGAACATATATTCAGATAGGTAAACTGATACAAAGATTTGAGTTACTAATATTCAATTGCCCTCTTTCTTTTTAGCTTACTTGATTAAAGGTATCTCAATTTGCAAGAATACATTTTAAGGGTGAGTAGTTCACATAACTGGGTTAAGGTTTAGATGGTCTCAGAGTAAAAGGAGCCGATGAAGGCTCTGTACTGATAGGGACTGTGTGTGTGTAAAACAGTTTGTCCCTTTTCCACTATGGCTGCTATTTCCAGATTAATATGCCTAAATGAAATTATTTCATTAATCAAATTCCAGTAAGAAAATGCAGTTACCAGGACCTTTTAGGTCCAAAAGCAGTGTAATTATCATTTAAGGCATCACCCACTCTTTTCCACGTTCTCTCATCTATTGTTCCCTCTGGCGGGAACCAAGGACAGAGCTTTCGTAAAGACTGAAAAAAATTCAATTAATTGTTTTCTTTTAAACCTTTACTTCTCACACCTTTGGAGCATCTTTTAAACAGTGAACAAAAGTTTCTCTACTACTTATTTCTTGTCCCATAATCACAGATCACTTACTGGACCTCTTCGTCTGGGCAGGCTCCCCCGACGCGGTTGCTAATGTCAGTTTACTCTTTGGGCCTTCCTCCGATCTGTGTTCCTCATGGATTTCCCCGTTCTTGAGCCCCACGTAGGGCGCCACTTGTCCCGGACCGTGGGACATCAACAAGGACCAGGATAGGGGGAGTGGGAATTTGGAAGGAGACAAGAAACACGAAGAATGGAGACAAGACAGATTCCTGATCAAGTCTTGTTTATTTGCAGAAACAGCAGAGTATATATAGCATTCACGGGGTGCGGTCTCTTCTGATTGGTTGCCCTTTATGCTAATGATGCGATCTTGAAATTCCAAACATGCACCGAATTGTGTGCATGTGCAGTTGTCTGATGTAAGCAGCAGAACTAAGTGAGAACATTCGATGGGAAGCTGGCGTGAAAGTAATCGAAACTGAAACCTAAACACGCTTCTCGGAATGTGGAACCATTTGTGCACTTTCGAAACTTAGTCTCCAAGATGGAGTCTGGGAACCTAAGATGGAGTTATTATGGCTGTTGTATATCCTGCTCCTCACACAGAGTAAAGACAAGAATCAAATGATTTCACTCATCTGTGGAGTATAAGAACAAAGAAAAAACTGAAGGAACAAAACAGCAGCAGACTCACAGAAACGAAGAATGGACTAACAGTTACCAAAGGGAAAGGGACTGGGAAGGAAGGCTGTGAAGGGAGGGATAAGGGTAAAAAGGGCATTACGAAGAGCATGTATAATGTATGGTGGGGGACACGGGGAAGGTAGTATAATACAGAGAAGACACGTAGGGTTTCTTTAGCATCATACTACACCAATGGACAGTGACTGTAATGGGATATGTGGTGGAGATTTGGTAATAGGGTGTGCCTAGTAACGATAATGTTCTTAACATAATTGCGCAATAATTATAGAAAAATAAAAAATAGAAAACTAAAGAAAATGAGAGCTTGTCCAGGCATTCCCTCAGATGCCTGTTAATGACCACAAGGGGCAGGCACTGTAATATGTCTTGTGGAACTAGGAGTGAAGAAGTCAGGCTTGGCCCTAACCGTGAGGGCTTAAAGCCAATGGTGTAAACAATTAATACATGATAAACATACATATAAACAGGTGCTTGCCATCACTTCCTGGGGAGACAGCACCCATCCCTTACCGGACAGAGGTATGGACAGCACCGAACATCACTGAACCAACCAAGTGTGTGCAAATCCCTTACCTCAAGACCCTCATGCCAAGCTCGGATCAACTTCAGTCTCTAGTCTCTTCCTGCTCTGGCCCCCGGGGACTTCACCTTACTGTGGTACCTCTGGCTCCCTCCGAGAACATGGAGAGAGGCATGTGGACCTAGCGTAGATCCAACATGGAAACATTTTCCAAAGACTTTACTTGTGGGCTTTCCGGAGGCCATGTCTTCGGGCCATGGGCACACAACACAACAGAGCGCACCTTCGAGTGTCTCACGCCAAGCAATCTGTGGAAAGGGCTGGCCCGACATTGTGGTGCCCAGTTACCGGGATTCCAAGTTCTGTTGGGCTCCATTGTTGTGGACGTGAGGTCACTGTCTGTGGTCCCCTTTCCTGTGCTACAACAGGAAATGCCATCATCATCATCCCACACATCAAGAAAAAGGACAAAAACCCCATGATCATCCCCATAGATGCTAGAAAGGCATTCGACAAAATTCAACATCCATTTATGATAAAAACACTTAACAAAATGGATATAGAGGGCAACTAACTGAACATAATAAAGGCCATATATGACAAACCCACAGCCAATATCATACTTAACACAGAGAAGCTGAAAACTTGTCCTCTTAAGATCAGCAATAACACAAGGATGCCCACTCTCCCCACTTTTAGTCAACATGGCTCAGGCGTCCCCAAACTGGCAATCAGTCAATGCAAAGAAATATAATGCAAACAGATTGGTAACAAAGAGGATAAAAGTTTCTTTTTTGTAGCTGACATTATATTGTACATAAAAATCCTTAAAAAATCCACTCCAAAACTACCAGATCTAATATCTTATTTCACCAAGGGTGCAGGATACAAAATTAATACGCAGAATTCTGTTGCATTCATATACACTAATGATGAACTAGGAGAAAGAAACCAGGAAAAAATTCCATTCACAATGGCATCAAAAACAATAAAATACCTAGGAATAATCCTAACCAAGAAAGTTTAAGACATATAACTATGAAACTTACAAGACATTCATGAGAGAAATTAAAGAATCCTATAAATGGAGATACATCCTGTGCTTATCGATAAGCTTATTGATAAGGGAGAATTAGTCTTGTCCAAATGGCCATTGTGCCTAAAGCAATCTACAGATTCAATGCAATTCCTATCAAACTATCAGCAGCATTCTTCAACAACAAGAGCAGATAGTTCAAACATTCATATGAAACCACAAAAGACCCCAAAGAGCCAATGCAATCCTGAGAAGAAAGAATAAAAGCTGGGTGGATTACGCTCCCCGACTTCAAGCTCTACCACAGAAGCCACAGACAATTTGGTACTGGCACAAGAACACACCCACACACCAATGGAACAGACTAGGGAGACCACATATAAACACAGCATATATGGACAATTAATATACAATAAAGGAGCCATGGATATACAATGGGGAAATGACAGTCTCTTTCACTACTGCTGTTGTAAAAACTGGACAACTACATACAAAAGAATCAAACCGGATTACTGTTTCAGCCCACACACAAATGAAAACTCTAAATGGATAAAAGACGTGAGTAAATGTCAGGAAACCATAAATCTCTTTGAAGAACACGTAGGCAAAATCTCTTGAGTATACATATGAGAAACTATCCTGAACGAATCACCTTGGCAATGGAGAAAAGTGCAAAAATAAACAAATGGGATAACATCATTCTAAAAAGCTTCTGTACAGCAGAGGGCACCAAAAAGGCATCTGACAGTATGGGAAAATATATTTGTAAATACATATCCAATAAGGGCTTAACATCCAAAATATACAAAGAAGTCACATGCCTCAACAGCGAAAAAGCAAATGGAATTTCGGAAAGATGGCAACATGAGCAGGGTGGCAGAAATCTCCTCCCAACATTATATTTATCAACGGAAACACAGAAAATACAACTATTCCTAAAAGAGACACCAGAATACACAGGAAAGTACCCAGCATGCAGCTACACCTCAGAGAACTCGGCATCCCATGAGGAGGTCATTAAGAGCCCAGCTGACATATGTGGCAACTACCAGTAACCACTTCTATAGCCATGAAAAGACAGAGGAATATGTTACAGACCAGGCTTCAGACCCAGACAACCCCAGAGAGGGGACGTGAAGCGATGGACAAACACAGTCTTCCTGAAAAAGAATTCAGAATAAAAGTCATAACCATGCTAACGAATCTACAGAGAAATGTGCAAGAGCTGAGGGAGGATGTGAGGGAAGAGAGGAAAGACTATGCAGAAATCAGACAATCCATCGACAGGCTTAACAGCAGACTGGATGAGGTGCAAGAGACTATTAATGGAATAGAAAACAGAAAACAGAAATACAGAGAAGCTGAGGCAGAGAGAGATAAAAGGATCTCTAGGAAAGAAAGAATTTTAAGAGAACTGTGTGACAATTCCAAAAGGAACAATATTCGCATTATAGGATTATGAGAGGAAGAAGAGAGAGAAAAAGGGATAGAAAGTGTCTTTGAAGAAATAACTGCTGAAAACTTTCCCACGCTGGGGAAGGAAATAGTCTCGCAGTCCAAGGAAGCCCACAGATCTCCCAACACAAGGGACCCAAGGAAGACAACACCAAGACACATAATAATTAAGATGACAAGGATCAAAGATAAAGAGAGAGTATTAAAGGCAGCTAGAGAGAGAAGAAAGATCATCGACAAAGGAAAATTCACCAGACTATCATCAGACTTCTCAACAGAATCCTTACAGGCCAGAAGAGAATGGCATGATATATTTAACGTAATGAAACAGAAGGGCCTCGAACCAAGAATATAATATCCAGCACGATTATCATTTAAATATGATCGAGGGATTAAACAATTTCCAGACAAATGAAAGTTGACAAAGTTTGCCTCTCTTAAACGACTACAGGTTATCTTAAATGGACTGCTCTAGAGGGAAGCACCCCGAAGGCTAAAAAGATGTCACCAGAGAAAATAAAATCATAGCAAGGAAAGCAGACAATCCAAATACTAACTAAAGGCAAAGAATAAAACACCTAATATATAAAGAATGGAGGAGGAAGAATAGGAAGGGAGAGATAAAGAAACATCAGACAGTGTTCACAATAACTTAACAAGAAAGTTAAGTTAGATTCTTATATAGTAAAGAAGCAACCCTTGAAACTTTGGTAACCATGAACCTAAAGCCAGAAAGTCAATAAGTACATATCTATCAATAATCACCCTAAATGTAAAAGACTGAATGCACCAATCAAAAGACACAGAGTAACAGAGTGGATAAAAAAGCAAGACCCATATATGTGCTGCTTACAAGAGACTCACCTCAAACCCAAAGATATATACAGACTAAAAGTGAAGGGATGGAGAAAGATATTTCATGCTAACAACAAAGAGAGAAAAGCAGATGTTGCAGTACTTGTATAAGACAAAATAGACTTCAAAAGGAAGAAAGTAACAAGAGATAAAGAAGGACATTACATAATGATAAAGGGGTCAGTCCAATAAAAGGATATAACCATTATAAATATATATGGACCCAACACAGGAGTGCCAGCATATGAGAAACAAATACTAAGAGAAAAGAAGGAGGAAATAGCAATGCATTAATTTTAGGAGACTTCAACACACCACTCACTCCAAAGGACAGATCAACCAGACAGAGAATAAGTAAAGACACAGAGGCACTGAACAACACACTAGAACGATGGACCTAACAGATACTACAGAACTCTGCACCCAAAGCAGCAGGATACACATTTTTCTCAAGTGCACATGGAACATTTTCCAGAATAGACCACATACTAGGCCACAAAAGAACCTCAGTAAATTCAAAAATATTGAAATCTTACCAACCAACTTCTCAGATCACAAAGGTATAAAACTAGAAATAAATTTTAGAAAGAAATCAAAATGGCTCACAAATACATGGAGACTCAGCAACATTCTCCTAATTAATCAATGGGTTAATGACCAAATCAAAACAGAAATCAAAGAATATATGGAGACTAATGACAACAATAACACAAAGCCACAACTTCTGTGGGATGCAGCGAAGGCAGTTCTAAGAGGAAAGTATATTGAAATCCAGGCCTATTTAAAGAAGGAGAACATTCCAAAATGAACAGTCTAAAGACACAATTACTGAAACAGGAAAAAGAAGTACAAATGAGGCCTAAAGTTACCATAAGAAGGGACATAATAAACATCAGAGAAGAAATAAATAAAATTGAGAAGAATAAAACAATAGAAAAAATCAATGAAACCAAGAGCTGGTTCTTTGAAAAAATAAACAAAATAGAGAAACCCTTATCCAGACTCATTAAGAGAAAAGTGAATTTACACACATAAACAGAATCAGAAATGAGAAAGGAAAAATAATGACGGACCCCACAGATATACAATGAATTATAAGAGAATATTATAAGCATCTATATGCTAACAAGCTCCAAAACCTAGAAGAAACGGACAACTTCTTAGAAAAATACAACCTTCCAAGACTGACCAAGCAAGAAACAGAAAAACTAAACACACCAATCACCAGCAACGAAATTGAATCGGTAATCAAAAAAGTACCCAAGAACAAAAGCCGCGGACCTGATGGATTCACCTCTGAATTCTACCAGACATATAGAGAAGAAATAACACCCATTCTCCTTAAAGTTTTCCAAAAAATAGAACAGGAGGGAATACTTCCAAATTCTTTCTATCAAGCCAGCATCACTCTAATACCAAAACTGGGCAAGACCTCACCAAAAAAGAAAATTACAGACCAATATCCCTGATGAACGTAGATGCAAAAATACTCAACAAAGTATTAGCAAACCAAATTCAAACATACATCAAGAGGATCATACACCATGATCAAGTGGGATTCATCCCAGGGATGCAAGGATGGTACAACATTCGACAATCCATCAACATCATCCACCACATCAACAAAAAGAAGAACAAAAACCACATGATCATCTCCATAGATGCTGAAAAAGCATTTGAAAAAATTCAGCATCCATTCATGATTAAAACTCTCAACAAAATGGGTATAGACGGCAAGTACCTCTACATCATAAATGCTATATATGACAAAACCACAGCAAACATCATACTTAGTTCAGCAAGAAGCTGAAAGTATTTCATCTAAGATCGGGAAGAAGACAGGGATGCCCACTCACTCCACTGTTATTTAACATAGTACTGGAGGTCCTAGCCACAGCAATCAGACAAAACATAGACATACACGGCATCCAGATTGGTAAAGAAGAAGTCAAATTGTCACTATGTGCAGATGACATGATACTGTACATAAAAAAGCCCTAAAGACTCTATTACAAAACTACTAGAATTAATATCTGAATTCAGCAACGTTGCAGGATACAAAATGAACACACAAAAATCTGTTGCTTTCCTATACACTAACGATGAAGTTAAAGAAAGAGAAATCAGAAAAACAATTCCATTCACAATTACATCAAAAAGAATAAGATACCTGGGAATAAACCTAACCAAGGAAGTGAAAGACCTGTACTCTGAAAACTACAAGACACTCCAAAGAGAAATTGAAGAGGACACTAACAAATGGAAATGCATCCAATGCTCTTGGCTAGGAAGAATAAATATTGTCAAAATTGCTATAGTCCCTAAAGCAATCTACAGATTCAACACAATCCCTATCAAACTATTTTATTCAATGAACTGGAACAAATAATTCTAAAATTCATATGGAACCACAAAATAATCCGAATAGCCAAAGCAATTATGAGAAGGAGGAATCAAACATGGGGAATTACGCTCCCTGACTTCAAGCTCCACTACAAAGCCGCAGTAATCAAGACAATTTGGTATTGGCACAAAAACTGACCCACGGACCAGTGGAGCATAATAGAATACCCAAACATTAACTGAAACATTTACAGTCAATTAACATTTGATAAAGGAACCTTGGATATACAATGGGGAGATAACAGCCTCTTCAGTAGCTGGTGTTGGAAAAACTGAAGAGCTACATGTAAGAGAATGAAACTGGACTACTTGTCTATCCCACACACAAAGGTAAACTCAAGGTGGATCAAAGACCTGAATGTAAGTCATGAAACCATAAAATTCATCAAAAAAAATCCTAGGCAAAAATCTCTTGGACATAAACATGAGTGACTTCTTCATGAACATATCTCCCTAGGCAAGGGAAACAAAAGCAGAAATGAAGACGAGGGACTATATCAAGCTGAAAAGCTTCTGTATAGCAAAGGACACCATCAGTACAACAAAAAAAATCCTACGGTATGGGAAAATATATACCTAAATGATGTATCTGATAAGGGGTCGACATCCAAAATATATAAAGAACTCACACTCCTTAACAACAAAGAGCAAATAATCCAATTAAGAAATGGGCAGAGAACATTACTAGACACTTCTCTAAAGAACAAATTCAGATGGCCAACAGGCAAATGAAAAGGTGCTGCACATCACTAATCATCAGAGAACTGCAGATTAAAACCACAATGAGATAACACCTCACCCCAGTGAGTATAGCCAACATCTAAAACAAAAACAACAACAAATGATGGCGAGGATGTGAAGAAAAGGGCACCCTCCTACACTGCTGGTGGGAATGCCAGTTAGTTCAACCATTGTGGAAAGCAGTATGGAGGTTCCTCAAAAAACTCAAAATAGAAATACCATTTGAACCAGGAATTCCACTTCTAGGAATTTACCCTAAGAATGCAGCAGCCCAGTTTCAAAAAGACGAATGCACCCCTTTGTTTATTGCAGCACTATTTACAATAGCCAAGAAATGGAAGCAACCTAAGTGTCCATCAGTAGATGAATGGATTAAGAAGATGTGGTACGTATACACAATAGAATATTAACAGCCATAAGAAGAAAACAAATCCTACCATTTGCAACAGCATGGATGAAGCTACAGGGTATTATGTTCAGTGAAATAAGCCAAGCCGAAAAAGGCAAGTATCAAATGATTTCACTCATATGTGGAGTATAAGGAGAAAGAAAAAAACTAAAGGAACAAAACTGCAGTAGACTCACAGAACCCAAGAATGGACAAATAGTTACCAAAGGAAAAGAGACTGGGGAAGATGGGTGGGAAGGGAGGGATAAGAGGTTAAAAGGTGCATTACGATTAGCAGACATAATGTTGAGGGGGCACGGGGAGGACTGTACAACTCAGAGAAGACAAGTAGTGATTCTATAGCATTTCACAACACTGATGGACAGTGACTGTAATGTGGTGGTGGGGGGGACCTGATGAAGGGGGTAGTTTAATCACCATAATATTGCACATATAATTGTAGATTAATGATACCAAAATAAATTATAAAAAAAAGAAAAGGCAAATGACCATATTAAAAATGGTCAGAAGATATGAACAGAAACTTGTCCCCAGAAGAAGTTCAGATGCTCAATAGGCACATGTAAAGATGTGACACGTCGCTTGGTAATTATTAAGGAAAAGCACATTAAAATTAGGATGTTGTATCACCTCACACCAGTTAGGATGGTCAACATTCAAAAGATTAGAAACAACAAATGCTGCCCAATGCTCCTACACTGCTCGTGGGAATATAAAGTACTTCATCCTTTGTAGAAAGCAATACCGAGGGCTTCCTCAAAAAGCAAAAAATAGAAATACCATTTTGACCCAGGAATTCCACTCCTGGAATTTACACAAAGAAAACAAATTCTCAGATTCAAAAATATATATGCATCGTTATGTTTATTGCAACACAATTTACAATAGCCAACATATA
Organism: Phataginus tricuspis; assembly: GCA_029783875.1. Classification (NCBI taxonomy): domain Eukaryota; kingdom Metazoa; phylum Chordata; class Mammalia; order Pholidota; family Manidae; genus Phataginus; species Phataginus tricuspis. The sequence continues at coordinate 330,933 of JAQQAC010013566.1, read as the reverse complement.
GAAGAAACCTAAGCATCTGTCAGTCTCTGAATGGATAGAGAAGAGATGGTACATATACTCAATGGAATGCTACTGAGCACAAGAAAGAAACTAACTCTACCATTTGCAACAACACTGATGGTGCTAGAGGGTACTATGATCAGTGACATAACTCAAGCACAGTAAGACAAGAATCAAATGATTTCACTCATCTGTGGAGTATAAGAACAAAGAAAAATGGAAGGAAAAAGCAGCAGCAGACTCACAGAAACGAAGAATGGACTAACATTTACCAAAGGGAAAGGGACTGGGGAAGAAGGCTGCGAAGAGAGGGATAAGGGAAAAAAGGGGCATTATGAAGAGCACGTATAATGTACGGTGGGGGACACGGGGAAGGTAGTATAACACAGAGAAGACACGTAGAGTTTGTTTAGCATCATACTACACTGAAGGACAGTGACTGTAATGGGGTATGCGGTGCAGATTTGGTAATAGGGTGTGCCTAGTAACCATAATGTTGTTAACATAATTGTGCATTAATTATAGAAAAATAAAAAATGGAAAACTAAAAGAAAATGAGAGCTTGTCCAGGCATTCTCTCAGATGCCTGTTAATGACCACAAGGGGCAGGCACTGTAATATGTCTTGTGGAACTAGGAGTGAACAAGTCAGGCTAGGCCCTAACCCTTGACGGCTCAAAGCCAATGGAGTTAACAATTAATACATGAGAAACATACACATAAACAGGTGCCAGCCATCACTTCCTGGGGAGACAGCTTCCATCACTTACCGGGCAGAGGTATGGACAGCACTGTACATCATTGAACCAACCAAGCCTGTGCAAATCCCTTACCTCAAGACCCTCATGCCAAGCTCGGATCCACTTCAGTCTCTGGGCACTTCCTGCTCTGGCCACCGGGAACTTCACCTCACTCTGGTACCTCTGGCTCCCTCCGAGCACATGGACAGAGGCATGTTATACCTAGCGTTGATCCAACATGGTAACGTTTTCCAAAGATTTTCCTTGTGGGCTTTCCGGAGGCCATGGCCTCGGGGCATGGGGACACAACCCAACAGAGCACACCTTTGAGTGTCTCATGCCAAGTAATCTGGGGAAAGGGCTGACCTAACATTTTGATGCCCGGTTACCAGGATTCCAAGTTCTGTTGGGCTCCATCCTCAAGGAAGTGAGGTCACTGTCTGCGGTCCACATTCCTGGGCTACAACTGAAAAATCCATCATCATCATCCAGCACATCAAAAAAAAGGACAAAAACCCCATGATCATATCCACAGATGCTGGAAAGGCATTCGACAGAATTCAACATCCATTTATGACAAAAACACTCAACAAAATGGATATAGAGGGCAACTAACTGAACATAATAAAGGCCATACATGACAAAACCACAACCAACATCGTAATTAACACAGAGAAACTGAAAATTGGTCCTTTTAAGATTGGCAATAAGACAATGATTCCCACTCTCCCCCCCTTTTAGTCATCATGGCTCTGGCGTCCCCGGAAATGGCAATCAGTCAATACAAAGAAATATAATGCAACCATATTGACACCGAAGAAGATTAAATGTCGTTTTTTGCAGTTGACATGATATTGTACATAAAAATCCGTATATAGAAAATAAAGGGATAGAAAAAGACATACCAGGTAAATACTAAAAAACAACAAAAAATTTGTGTAGCAGATTAATTATCAAAAGTATTCTTTGAGTAACATTAACAAGGACATTTATGGGGCATCTTATTGCATCCCAAAGAAAAATCTAGGAAAACATTAAATCATGAACATATATGTAACTAATTGCATGGTCTGGAAAAATTTGAAGCAATAATAAATAATTAAAAGGTAAAACTAACAAATCTGTAATGGTGCGAATTTTTTTAAATAGCAATCTCTCTCAGAGTAAACAAATTAGCAGCATGGATGCATTGTGTGGGTAGACATGCATGCTTACTGCATTTATATTTGCATATATGGTTATATGTCGCATTTATATATGTATATAAAATCCTTCAACCAAAACAAGAGAAATACACATTCTTTTAAAAACTGTTGGACATTCATAAAATTAATTGTAAAGCCACAAAATAAATTTCAATAAAGGCCTATGTACTCATTTCTAAAGGATATTTAGTCTTTCTAATTTTTGAACTTTATATAAATGTTCAAAATGTTTATGTAAATGAAGCATGTGCTTTCTTTTATGTTTTGCTTTTATATAGTTGTGGTACACTCTCTAGAATTTAATTGGGTGAAAATACACAGTATACCGGGCTGTTTATACTCTGAACCCTGATTCCAAGCACTAAGCTGCCCCATGAGGACATCTGGGCCCAACAGCTTGGGAGGAAGAATGATTATTTACTAATTAAAAAAAGTATTTCCAGTTTATTCCCTAGTTCTTACTTTTTTCAATGATGTCAATTAAAAAATTTTAAATTATTTAGCTAACTTTTAATATCACATATTTTCCTAAAATATTATGTTACTGTACCTTTTTTCTTATTCCTACTTTTTCACTTATTCCTACCACATACACTTTTTGTCCCTCTTGACTAGATTTGCTTTCACAGCCATCTATCTTTACGGATCTATTTATCTTTACACTTTTTCAAATATTAACCAATTCATTAATTTCTAATCTTAATGTCACTTATTCCTTCCACCAGCTTTTCTGAGGTTTATATTATTTGTTCTTCTTTCTAATTCTACAATAAAGTGTTAAATTAAAAAAAATACATGGTATAATTTATTTTAATAATTATGTTTGCAGTATGGTGATAATACAAATAATGCCACTATGTACATTTTTGTAAATGTGTAGAGGTGCATGGGTATAAGTTTCATTCATATATCTCATCAGCAGGATGAGTTCTCCTTGTTCTGTAAACTCACCACACTTCATATTGTCCAACTTTTCAATTCTAGGTAATCTGGTGGGTTTATAGTGATGTCTTATAGAGGTCTTAATTTGCTTTTCCTTCATTGACAATCACCTTATTTATGTTTATTGTTCACTTGAATTTCTTCTTTTGTGGGATATATGTTTTTCTAATGAATTATCTTCTTCTTAAATTGATTTCTAAGAGTTCTTAATACTTTGGGCACCAGTTGTCTGTCACTTATTTGTGCTATAGATATATTTTCCACTTCTTGGCTTTTCTTTTAGGTATATTTTTATCTACAAAACCATTACTATTAGGGTAATTCAGTTTATCAGTCTTTTCCTTTTTGCTTAGTGCATCGTATTTCTTAAGAAATGATTCCCTACTCTGAGGTTACATTGGTACTGTCAGACACTATCTTCTGAAGGGTTAATGGTCATGCTTTTCACAGGCCCATCAGAAATTCGTTCTATGCATGAGGTGATAGAGGCTCTTGGAATAATCCTGTGAAGCAAGCCTGGCCTTGTCCCTCTCCTCTGAGTGCTGGGCTCTTCTTGGCAATTTGAACTTAAATATAAAATCTTAAATGTCGTGTTTTACAAAAATACTTTTGGGATTTTAATTGGGAAAATAGTCAATCTCAACTTAAGAAGAAATTGACAGTTCTACAATATTGAGTCTTCAAATCTATTAACAGGTTATGTCTTTCCATTTATTTAGGTCTTCTTTAATTGCCTCTAAGTAAATTTATATTATTGTTTCCATAAAAATCTTGTAAATTTTTGTTAGCTTTAGCCTTAGGTGCTGCTCAAGTTTTAATGCTTTAATAAGTGTTCTCTTTCTTAATTTGATTGTCCAATTGTTTGTTGCTCGTATATGTAAGTATAATTGTTTTTTATATATTGTATTTTAAATTCAGAGACCTTGCTAAACCCTCTTATTAATTACAATAGTTAACTCATAACTCTTTGGGATTTTTCATGCAGACAGTTATATCTGTGAATAAGGAGAGCTTTATCTCTCCTTCCCAGTCTTTTTCCCACTCTTTTCTTCCCGTGCTGCCTTACATCAGGTAGAACATCCCTTGAGATCACAGGCTTCCTTGTCTTCTTCCTCATCTTAATGGGAAAGCTTTCACATTTTCATTGTTAAGTATAATTTTTTACTGAAGGTTTTGGGTAAGTGCATTTTATTCAATTAAATTTTCCCCCCATAATTTTTAACTTGCTAAATGGATAAAGAGTTTTA
>JAQQAC010013566.1:157466-326790 GCA_029783875.1 Phataginus tricuspis | reverse complement strand
TTTACTCAGATTCTGTTTAGGACTTTTGCACCTATGTTCCTAAGTGAGATTGGCCCATTACGTTCCTTCTCACAGTGTGTTTATTTGAGACTTCTTTAATAAAGTTTATATTATAGAAGATGTTGGAAAATACTCTTTCTCTTCTATGGGGGAAAATTTGTCTCGGCTTGGAAATACTTCTTTCTTGAATGTTTGGTAAAATTTGCTGGGCCTAAATTTTCTTTTTTCAAAGAGTTTTGACTAGCACTTCAGTTTCCTTGATGTTTGTAGATATACTCAGTGTTCTATTTTTTCTTTTGTTAATTTTCCTGTTATGTTTTTCTAAGAATTTACTTATTTCCCCTGAATTTTAAAATATATTGGCTTAAAGTTGTCACACTGTACTTACTACATTTTTCTTCTCATGTGAAGCATCTGTAGTGATGACTGCTTTATCTTTTCTGGTATTAGTGTGACTTTGATCTCTGGTCTTTCCCATTTTCACCAGAAGTCTGTCATCTTTGACTTTTCAAAAAGAAAAATTTTACTTTTGTTCCTCTCTCTTTCATCATTCCTGGCATTATTTTTATTATTTCCTTTCTTCTACTTTCTTTGCTGTACTCTTTTTCTAACTTCCAGAGAAGTTAGATGCTTAGTTCAATTAATTTTCCAGCTTCTTATCTTTTCTTAGATGTTTACTTAAGCCTATAAATCTTCCTTTTACTATTGCTTGCCAACATCTCACAGGTTTCAGAAAATAGAATATTCACTCTCATTTAAAGTATTTTCTTATTTCCATGTTTACTCCTTTCTAGTTAAAGTTTTATTTAGAATGCATTTTTAATTTTACAAAATTGGGGATTTTTCTAATTATATTTTTTAAAGTAATTTATAACTTTATTTTATGGTCAGAGAACCTGCTTTATATCCTCTTACATTTGTTAAAACTTGTTTTATGGCCACAGCTTTATAGTCAATTTGTGAAATTTATAAAGTATTTGAAAAAAATTCTATTCTGCAGTTTGTGGGTACAGACGTTAAATATATGCACATTAGGCCAACTTTTAGATGGCATTGTTCAAATATTCTACGTTGTTTTTAAACTACCTGATTAGTTAGTAGAGTCCTGATTTATGTCTGATTTCTCTTGGTCCGTCTTGGTCTCAAAAATGTGTCTTAAGGTGATAAATCATAGGATGTAACTTCATGTTAAAGTTTAGAACCACTCTTGTTAAAGTCTGAAATGAGGGTATAATTTCTACTAAGTCAACAGTCAACATTTTACTTGAGATCATATCTCATTATATAAGACTGCCGTTCCTGCCCAGCTACAAAAAGAAAAAATAAAAAAAGGATAAGAGCTATGACTATTGAAAAAGAAGAGGTAACAATTTTTGTATTTTTTAAGAAAATATCTATATGAAAAACTTTTGAATCATTGGTCAAGGTAGCAAACTAATAGGAAGTAAGTATAAGGTTTGGAAAGAGATATAATATCTATAAACAATAAAAATTAATAGAAAAATGTGTCCATTTACAAATCACTCAAAAATTATAAAATTCATAAGAATATATCTAAAGATATTTATGTTATTATGGGTAAAATTCTGAAACTTTATAAATACATACAAGATCTGAATAAATAGAGGAATATACCAATTAATGATGGGAATGTCCAATATGGGAGCTACAATCACCCCAAATTAATTTTAACGTCATTCAATTTCAATTCAGATCAACAGGATTTTTACAGAACTTGACAAATTTATTCTAAAATGAACACTGACGTTTATCTCTACAAATTCTAAAGATGAATAAAGACATGGGGACTTGCCTTACCAATTACAAATACTAAGTATAAAGCTACAATAATTAAAACTATAGTTTTGGCACAGAAATGGGCAAATCAGTGGACATAAATGGAGAGTCTAGAAAGAGACCCATGCTTATATATGAACTTGGCATATAAGAGTGGAGTATTCCAACTCAGTGGGGAAAATGGTAGTAGACAATTAGATTTATACCAAAAATCCTAACAATAACCATACCATCCCTACCTCCCAACAACAACAAAATTCTAAATGAGTGAAAGAAATAAAGATGAAAAACAAAGAAAACAATGAAAATTAATGTTTGTGTCTTCATGGAAGAGTGGATTACTTAAACCAGAAAGGAACAAATAACAATAGAAAAGATGAATGTAATTATACTTAATTTTTCAAAATAATTAAGACACCATAAATTCAAGTGAAGGTGGTGGCGTGGAAGGATGTATTTGCTACAATACAATAGATAGAGAATTAGAATCCCAAATATTTAAAAATTTTATAAATCAGAGAGTTCCAGGAAGACGGCAGCATGAGCAGGGTGGCAGAAATCTGCTAAAACCATACATATTTATGAAAATACAGCAAATACAACTATTCTTAAAAGAGAAACCAGAAGATAGAGGACAGCACTCAGTGTGCATCTACACCTGAGAGGACTCAGCACGCCGAAAGGCAGGTAAGATATGGAGGCATGACCTGGCAGGACCCAAGCACTCCCCCACCCCAGCACTACAGCGGGAGGAGAGGATTCAGAGCCAGGAGGGAGTAGAAATACAATCCCACAAAATAACCATCCATGGTGATCTGCAACAGGAGCACTGACACACATCACATGGTGTATTGGAGATTGGAGAGACAGAGGGTGCAGGATCTGAGCCAGGGAATGCAACAGGTCCTCCCAACCAGCTCCCCGGGAAAAAGAAAAGCATGCACTTACGTTAGCGGTCTTAAACAGACATGGGCCCAATGGAAGAGGAGGATCACCCCAGCACACTCAGCCCAGCAGGATGGGAGTCCTGGGGAATTTTGGACACTTTGGCTGGCGACTGGGAAAAGTAGCAGCCCTGAGATTCCCACAAAGATTAGCAGACTCCCATTCGTTCCCACCCCAGCCAGAGCTAAACAGGCTGCAGCTGTGGAATAGTGGAGCAACAGCGCAACTTAGAGCATCCTCACAGAATTTACTCCTGGGAGGCGTTTTTTGTTTTGTTTTGTTTTGTTTTTCTCTTTTATTTTCTTTTCTTTCTCTTCTCTTTTTTTCTTAAAGTATTAAAGAGCCCAGCTGACACACGTGGCACCTACCAGAGACCACTTCTATTTCCATGAAAAGACAGAGGAATATGTTATAAACAAAGGGTACCAAGACCCAGATTCAAGAGAGGGAGTCTGAAGATATGGAAATGCACAATCTTCCTGAAATATAATTCAGAATAAAAGTCATAACCATACTGATATACAGAGAAATATGCAAGAGCTGAGGGAGGAAGTGAGGAAAGACAATGCAGAAATGAGAGTGGTGATTGATGGGCTTAGCAGCAGAGGGGAAGAGATGAAAGAGACTGTTAATGGAATAGAAATCAGAGAACAGGAATACAGAGAAGCTGAAAAGGATCTCTAGGAATGAAAGAATTTTAAGAGAACTGTGTGATCAATCCAAATGGAACAATATTTGCATTATAGGAGTATCAGAGGAGGAAGAGAAAAAGGGATAGAAAGTGTCCTTGAAGAAATAATTGCTGAAAACTTCCCCAAGCTGGAGAAGGAAATAGTCTCTCAAACAATGGAAGCCTACAGATCTCACAACAGAAGGGACCCAAGGAAGACAACACCAAGACACATAATAATAAAATGGCAAAGTTCAAATATAAAGACAGAGTATTAAAGGCAGCTAGGGAGAGAAGAAATATCACCTACAAAGGAAAATTCATCAGACTATCAGACTTCTCAACAGAAACCTTACAGGCCAGAAGAGAATGGCATGATATATTTAACTTAATGAAACAGAAGGGCCTCAAACCAAGAATATTGTATCCAGCACGATTATCATTTAAATATGAAGGAAGGATTAAACAATTTCCAGAAAAGTAAAAGATGAGAGAGTTTGACTCCCATAAACCACCTTTACAGGATATCTTAACTGGACTGCACTAGGGGGATGCACCCCTAAGGTTAAAAATATGTCACCAGAGAAAATAAAATCATAGCAAAGAAAGAAGAATATCCAAATACTACCTAAAGACAAAGAATAAAACACCTAGTATATAAAGACTGGAGGAGGAAGAATAAGAAGGGAGAGAAATAAAGAAACATCAGACTGTGTGTACAATAACTAACAAGAAATTTAAGTTAGATTGTTAGATCTAGTAAAGAAGTAATCCTTCTACCTTTGGCAACCATGAATCTGAAGCCAGCAATGGCAATAAGTACATATCTATGGATAATCACCCTAAATTTAAATGGACTGAATGCACAAATAAAAGACACAAATATGTGAAAGGATAAAAAAGCAAGACCCATCTATACGCTGCTTACAGGAGACTCACCTGAAACCCAAAGATATACACAGACTAAAGGTGAAGGGACGGAAAAAGATATTTATGCAAACAACAAGGAGAAAAAAGCAGGTGTTGCAGTACTTGTATCAGACAAAATAGACTTCAAAGTGAATAAAGTAGCAAAGATAAAGTACATTACATAATGATAAAGGGGTCAATCGAAAAAGACGATATAACCATTATAAATAAATATGCACCCAATACAGAAGCACTGGCATATGTGAAAAAAATACTAACAGAATTGAAGGAGGAAATAGACAGCAATGGATTCATTTTTGGTGACTTCAACACACCACTCACTCCAAGGTACACATCAAGCAGACAGAGAATAAGTAAAGACACAGATGCACTGAACAACACACTGGAAGAGATGGACCTAACAGACATGTACAGAATTCTGCACACAAAAGCAGCAGGATACACACTCTTCTCAAGTGCACATGGAAGATTTTCCAGAATAGACCACATACTAGACCAAGAAAAGAACCTCAGTAAATTAAAAAATATTGAAATTCTACCAACCAACTTCTCAGATCACAAAGGTATAAAACTAGAAATAAATTTCAGAAAGAAATCAAAAAGGCTCACAAATACATGGAGACTTAACAACATTTTTTCTAATGAATCAATGGGTTAATGACCAAATCAAAACAGAAATCTAAGAATATATGGAGACTAATGACAACAACAACACAAAGCCACAACTTCTGTGGGATGCAGAAAAGGCAGTTCTAAGAGGAAAGTATATTGCAATCCAGGCCTATTTAAAGAAGGAAGAACATTCCCAAAGGAACAGCCTAAAGACACAATTACTGAAATTTGAAAAAGAAGAACAAATGACGCCCAAAGTCACCAGAAGGAGGGACATAATAAAGATCAGAGAGGAAATAAATAAAATTGAGAAGAATAAAACAATAGAAAAAATCAATGAAACCAAGCGCTGGTTCTTTGAAAAAATAAACAAAATAGAGAAACCCCTAGCCAGACTCATTAAGAGAAAAAGAGAACCTACACACATAAACAGAATCAGAAATGAGAAAGAAAAATCACGACATATCCCACAGAAATACAAAGAATTATAAGAGAATATTATGAGAATCTATATGTTAACAAGCTGGAAAACCTAGAAGAAATGGACAACTTATTAGAAAAATACAACCTTCAAAGACGGACCAAGAAAGAAACAGAAAAACTAAACAGACCAATCACCAGCAATGATATTGAATCGGTAACAAAAAACTACCCAAGAACAAAACCTCCGGACCAGATCAATTCACCTCTGAATTCGACCACACATATACAGAAGAAATAACACCCATTCTCTTTAAGTTTTCCAAAAAGTAGAAGAGGAGGAAATACTTCCAAATCCATTCTATGAAGCCAGCATCACTCTAATACCAAAACCAGGTAAAGACCTCACCAAAAAAAAAAAATGACAGACCAATATCTCTGATGAATGTAGATGCAAAAATACTCAGCAAAATATTATCAAATCGAATTCAAAACTACATCAAGAGGATCATACAGCATGATCAAGTGGAATACACCTCAGGGATGCAAGGATGGTACAACATTCGGAAATCCATTAACATCATCCACCACATCAACATAAAGAAGAACAAAAACCACCTGATCATTTGATAGATGCTGAAAAAGCATTTGTCAAATTCATCATCCATTCATGATTAAAACTCTCAAGAAAATGGATATACAGGGCAAGTACCTCAACATAATAAAGGCCATATATGACAAACCCAGAGGAACATCATACTTAACAGCGAGAAGCTGAAAGCTTTTCATCTAAGATTGGGAACAAGACTGGGATGCCCACTCTCTCCACTGTTATTCAACATAGTACTGGAGGTCCCAGCCACGGCAATCAGACAAAACAAAGATATACAAGGAATCAAGCTTGGTAAAGAAGAAGTCAAATTGTCACTATTTGCAGGTGACATGATACCATACATTAAAAACCCTAAAGACTCCACTCCCAAACTACTAGAACTAATATCTGAATTCAGCAAAGTTGCAGGATACAAAATTAACACACAGAAATCTGTTGCTTTCCTATACACTAATGATGAACTAACAGAAAGAGAAATCAGAAAAACAATTCCATTCACAATTGCATCAAAAAGAATAAAATACCTAGGACTAAACCTAACCAAGGAAGTGAAAGACCTGTACTCTGAAAACTACAAGACACTCCTAGGAGAAATTAAAGAGGACACTAACAAATGGAAATGTATCGCATGCTCTTGGCTAGGAAGAATAAATATTGTCAAAATGGCTATACTACCTAAAGCAATCTACAGATTCAATGCAATCCCTATCAAACTACCAACAGCTTTCTTCAATGAACTGGAACAAATAACTCTAAAATTCATATGGAACCACAAAAGACCCCGAATAGCCAAAGCAATTCTGAGAAGGAGGAATCAAACAGGGGGAATTACGCTCCCTGACTTCAAACTCTACTACAAAGCCACAGTAATCAAGACAATTTGGTACCAAAACAGACCCACAGACCGGTGGGACAGAATAGAAAATCCAAACATTAACCCAAACATTTACAGCCAATTAATACTTGATAATGGAGCCTTGGATATACAATGGGGAGATGACAGCCTCTTCAACAGCTGGTGTTGGAAAAACTGGACAGCTACATGTAAGAGAATGAAACTGGACTACAGTCTAGCCCCATAAACAAAGGTAAACTCACGGTGGATCAAAGACCTGAATGTAAGTCATGAAACCATAAAACTCTTAGAAATAAACATAGGCAAAAATCTCTTGGACAGAAACATGAGCGACTTCTTCATGAACATAGGGAAACAAAAGCAAAAATGAACAAGTGGGACTATGTCGAGCTGAAAATCTTCTGTACAGCCAAGGACATCATCAGTAGAACAAAAAGACATCCTACAGTATGGGAAAATATATTCATAAATGACATATCCGATAAGGGGTTGACATCCAAAATATATAAAGAACTCATTCACTTCAACAAACAAAAAGCAAATAATCCAATTTAGAAATGGGCAGAGGACATGAACAGACACTTCTCTAAAGAAGAAATTCAGATGGCCAAAGGCAAATGAAAAGGTGCTCCACATCGCTATGCATCAGAGAAGTGCAGATTAAAACCACAATGAGATATCACCTCACACCAGTGAGGATGGCCAACATCCAGAACACAAAGAACAACAAATGTTGGCGAGGATGTGGAGAAAAGGGAACCTTCCTACACTGCTGGTGGGAATGCAAACTAGTTAACCATTGTGGAAAGCAGTATGGGGGTTCCTCAAAAATCTCAAAATAGAAATACCATTTGACCCAGGAATTCCACTCCTAGGAATTTACCCTAAGAATGCAGCAGCCCAGTTTGAAAAAGACAGATGCACTCATATGTTTATTGCAGCCCTGTTTAGAATAACCAATGAAATGGAAGCAACTTATGCGTCCATCAGTAGATGAGTGGAACAAGAAGATATGGTGCATATACACAATGGAATTTTATTCAGCCATAAGAAGAAAACAAATCCTACCATTTGCAACAACATGGATGGAGCTAGAGGGTATTGTGCTCAGTGAAACAAGCCAAGCCGAAAAAGACAAATATTGAATGCTTTCCTCACATGTGGAGTATAAGAACCAAGAAAACAATTGATGGAACCAAACAGCAGCAGACTCACAGAACCCAAGAATTGACTAATAGTTCCCAAAGGGAACGGGACTGGGGAGGATGGGTGGGAAGGGAGGGACAAGGGGGAAAAAGGGGCAGTACAATTAGCAAACATAATGTTGGGGGTGCACGAGGAGGGCTGTCCAACTCAAAGAAGACAAGTAATGATTGTATAGCATCTCACTGCGCTGATGGACAGTGACTGTAATGGGGTTGGTGGCAGGGAGCTGATGAAGGGGGTTGTTTAATAATCATGGTATTGTACGTGTAATTGTGTATTAATGATACCAAAATAAATTATAAGTAAAAAAAATTATTGAGCTCCTAAGAATGTTGATGAATTTTCCCTCTATTAGTTGTGAAATGAATAGGTTTGAAAGTAAGGAAATGTGGATTTTGTTCCCAGAGTCATTACTGACCAACTCTGGGCTTTGGATAATGATTTTTGCTTTCTGACACCAATTATACTAATTTTCACTCATACAAATCTACGTGTCACCATACCCCACCTCTCTGATTTGTAACCTCACATGAGAGATTTTCTTTCATTCAGTGTCTTATTTTTCTTTCTGTGATGTGTAGTGTTCTAAAAATTAATTGATACATGCATTATAACATTCAAGTAGTTTATCCTCATGGCTACTTTGCTCCATGGGTAGTGCAATACCCTGTCAGGGCCCTGCAAGTGGGACATAGAGGTAAAAGATGTAATGTATCCTTTTGGTTCTTAAAGACCTGCTGACTGAAAAACAAACAGCCACATGGTTTGGAGGCCTGCAGTCTGACAGAGTGAAGGTCACGGCTGACAGAGCTGCTGTGCCAGTGTTTCTCAAGCTTCTGGTTTCCTAAATAACATCTGTTTGGGGGAAAAAGGCAGATTCCTAACCCCACACACCTCATTATAGCTGGTAAGTCTAGGATGAGACCAAAAGACTCATTTGAATAAGCTTTGCAGATGATTCTGAATTCAGAGTCCACTGTTCCGGGAAGCTGTGACATTTCCCAGGATGCAGGGCTTTCTGTCACAGGCAGGCTGGGATGGGTGGTCCCTGGGATGCCAGTGCAGATGATCAGGTTGGCACTTTCTAAATACTGTAGGAATTTTGGTGTGGTTATGAGTTTGGCCCAATTTAGGATTGAACAAGGAATTTAGGATGTTTGACGGTTAGCAGTTCTCCAAAGCTATAGACCTTGGCCTACTTACTATCTATAGGTGAGTATGGGTATATGCATTTTAACAAGATTCACAGGCAAACTGCAGTTCAGTGGTCACCATCGAGCCTCAGAACCAGAGCTGGTTAGCTTGAGAACAAGTGAAATTACCAACTAGCTCCTTGGGTGAGGGTGAGAAGTTGTCTGTGATGGTTTCTGAGTGGAGATGCATTTGTTCTACAACTCCTGAGAGTCTGCTGCCAGGATCCTGTCTTCCACCCTAAAGGCTAAGATGGTTTGGGGATTTGTTTTGGATTTTTTTAATGAATGAGGTCCCTTTTTGGGGTATAAAGTCCTCGCTGGGCCACTGAAAGTTTGTCTCTGTCTTTGAGACAATTTAGCCCTGGAGTGAAACCTGAAAAAAAAATCAAATTAAAATGATTTTAAAGAACACCCTGACAAATTTATAAGTTACTCTCCTTTATTTCCTATTCTGTCCCATTTCTTTCTTCTATCTGCAAATAATATATCTGCTCAAGAAACAGAAGGCAAATATTATAAATATGGAGCACAGTGGAAAGGAGTTCTAACTATATGACACTTCTGGGCTGACTTAGATGACCTGGCCAGAAAGCAAAAGTTCCTCTTGGTTCATAGGATATGAATTAGAGTGTGGATATTAGGGTCTGGAAACAGGCTATTAGATTGTCAGTTCACTTTCCTCTCCAAGCAGCAATTAAATCTATTTTCTTTTTCTCAGCTCACTTCTTGCTAAAAAAAAAAAATGAGCATTTCAGCTCCTCTTAGAGAGTAGGCCCAAACATAGAGCACTTCTCTCTTAACATGTGTGACGATTGGAGGGTGGAGGCAGGAAGGAAACAGAAGAGAGAAGGGAGAAGCTCAGGTAACCTGAAGGAGGGCCTGACTGCTCTCTTCCACTCATGTGAACAGTTTGGCAGTCAAATGTCCCTCCGAGAAACACCCGCATATATCCCAAGGATGTGCTCCAACAGTTAGTCCTAATGTCCATCACACCCTGCAAGGAGTGTGCTGTTACCATGGTGCAGGATAACAGAGATTCCCCCACAAGCTCTGCGCCAGGACTCAATATGGGAATGAGAAAACTGCAAGGACAAAACCAGAACATTGGAAAAGAACAGAACAAAACAAGCCACAGTTTCACTGGAGCCTTCAGGGATCATCTCTTTGAATTCTTTTATAAAATCTCTCGTAATCACCTCAGGGCAGGAGACACACATGTACTACATATGTGATTTCTTACCTAGCTTTGAGAGTTTCTGTCTCTCTCCTGCACTTACTCTTTTCCCTTAGCTGAGTATTACCTCAGTGAGCAGCTCCCCAGATTTCCTACGTTCTGGAAAGGGAGCTAACCTTGCGGAGTTCCGTAAGTTTTCTTCATTATGTCCACATTTCCTGTGAACACTACATCCCCTGGAACATTGCAAAAGCTACAGAATTGCCTTTTGCTGGATCTATGTTCTTACATCCTTTTCTACCTCCTACTGACCTCCTTCAGCAGGCTCTGTGCTGACACTGTGCATTTGGAGAGGTTTTCTGTGTTTGCTGAGCTGCCAGCACACCCATAACTCCCTGATTTTTTCCAGTGGGGCAGTTTGGATCATAAGCTAATTGTACATTCCAGAGATAAGCATGTAATAAGCCCTTTCTACCACCAGAGCAGGATTTCATTTTAGTAGTCTATTAAGTAGACAACAGGCATTGAGTTCTAAGTAGATATAAGTTGTTAAGTAGATCTGCTTACATCTAAAAATACTGAAACCATAGTTTGTGATTTTTTTCACTGCCTCAATTTGATCGTTGTTTGGCTTTTGGCTTGGATTTTGACTTTTCAGTTGGGTCTGTTAACTTCTCTGAATGACGGACTTGATTAGTTCATTACATGAGTTTTTCTGCATTTCTTTCCCTTTAAACAATTCAATAACTAAGAACATCTCTGGAAACCTGAGACATACTTCCAGGTAAATATCTTTGAATAAAACAAATACTGTGCAGTGCTGCTGACAAATACAGCACCTGTCAGGGTGTGGTTATCTTTTATAGTCAGTGCTATGATCTGATTGATTGATTGAGTCCCACCTTTTTAAAAATTGAGTTACTTAGAGTAAAATGTGCAACTCTTAGCATACATCTCAGTGAATGCTGACATGTGTATACAGTCATGTAATCATCCCCCAAATCAAGATATCAAACAACCAGGATTATTTTTTCTCCCTTTTACAGTCTGCACTGTGATTTTAATGAGAAAAAATAACTAACATAAAGGCTTCCTGTCAATTTTTGCTCAAAGGGCTCTCTGGTACAATGAGTAGTAAGGCAACGAATACATGTACAGTAATCTGTGCTTACTCAAAAATCTTAAAACCAGGGAAAATGCATTTCCTCTATCATCAGATTGTCACCTTATTAAAGAAATGGCATGGTCAAGTTTTAGGACTAATGAGGCTCAGATGTCCTGGACTACAGGGAGAGAGATGACCGTGTCCTTGAACAGGCTAAGGGGTACAAGCAGTCAGCACATTGGCAGGTCACTTCTGGATTGACCTGTCTATACTCACAGTAATCTTTCACTTGTAGAGATGGTAATGTTCTCAGTCATGTGTATGCCCACTATTTTATGTTTCATGAGCGTACCCTGCTTTTCTAAGTTTTCTTTTTAATTGATTTGTGTTTGACATCATTAGGTTCAGACAGGAGGTTGTCATTAAACCTGGTAAAACTGATGATAGGTTTTACAGAAGTCACTGACCTGGGCAGCTAAGTATAGGGGCCAGGCTGTGGGTGTGCCTGAATTGAACAGGAAGATGCTGTTAATACCAAACAGAGACACACTTCCCTCCCAGGAACTTGGCAGCTGGAGGAGAAAGGCTGAGTACAGGGAGAAGAAAAATGTTTCGGAAGTTCATAGACCTCAATTCTGCTTGTTTTTCAATTTCTTAGCTGTGTGGCCACAAATAAATATCTTAACCTCTCTGATCCTGGATTTCATCAGCACATGAAATTTGGTGAAATATACCAGCAAGGACTTTTCAGGCAACAGCTTATTCTAAAATTCATAAGGCAGTGAGTAGTACTTAAACACACTTCAGCTATATGAAAAAATACAAAATGGCAGAAGCCATTCAACTGGTGGTTAAGGCTTCCTGTATAACTGCTGTTAACCAAGACAGTGTGATATTGGAACAGAATATATAAGTCAGAAATAAAGCCAAATAAATAAGCCTAAGTTTGGCAAAGAAAAGAAGAGGTAACCTTAAAAAAAAAGACTGCTGGAGCAATTGGACATCTATAGGCAAAAGAAAATAAAGCATCTACTTAGCCATGATATCTCGTACAAAAATCAACTCAAAATCAATCACAGACTTAAGGTAAAGCATAAAACTATAAAAATTTAGGAAAAAAGCATAAGGGAACATTGTCAAGATCTATGGCTAGATGAAGTTTCTAGTCAACATGAAAAGTGTGATACATGGAAGGAAAAACTCGTAAACTGGAATTGATTGCTATTTAAAACTTTTGTTTTGCAGAAGTATCTTGACTAGTCAAGGTCACATGCATTTACACCTATGATGTAATAGCACATAATTAATATAAATTACACACAGTTGAGTATGCATGAAACTGGTGGCATCTGAATATATTCAGTGGGTTGTATAAATGTCAATTTCTTGGTCATGGTAGTAAGTACACTTTGTCAAGATGTTACTATTGGTAGAAACTGCATGAAGGGTATAAGAGACCACCCTGTACATTTTTGGCAAATTTAAATGGATCCATAATTATTTCAAGATAAAAAAATTGTTTACAAAGAATTATGAAGAGCCTTTCAGATCTTTTATTTTTTAAATTTAACTATTTTATAAGAAAATGAAGCTTTTGCTGCCTACTCTTCCCTTGCCCTTGAAAGACTAGTCAACGAGAGGATGCTGGAAGAGAAAGGTAACAGAGGACCCCCAGGGTTCCAGAAGAGTCTGCAACCCATGTCCTTTTACCGCACTATTAGTGAATGGAAGAATAAGAGGTGGAACCCTGGGCAATTCTATAAAACAGGAGCTCTCAGATGTTAGCATTATCAGACTCACCAGAGGGCTTCTAAAAGTGCACATTGCAGAGCCCCAACCCCAGAGCTTCTGATCAGCAGGCCGGAATGACATCCGTGTGAATGCTGGTTCCCACGCTAATGCTTCTGGTCAGTAGACCACTCTTTGAAGACCACTGCCCTAGAACTCTGACAGTAGCAGTTTTAAATTATCCCAGGAAACTTCCAGGTAGATTGCAATGGAATGAATTATTTAGGAAATCTCTGTATATACATCTCTCTCTTTTTTTTATTTGTATAGTTCCCACCCCCTCCCTTCATATGTTGGCTGATAAAAATGTCCTTTTTGGTTCTTCATCTCTGCAGGCTCACGAGTGTGTCAGTAAGTTAATTCACAAAGCCCATAGTTGCACCACTGTCACATTCTCAGAAAATATTATCCCAGGAAAATCCATCAACACAACACAGAAGCTCCTAAATTTACAGAAGAATTGGCATTTAAAGAGTGTAAGAAGCCAATGAAATGCAAAAAGTAATTTATTCAGAGGCCTCAGAATGAGTTAGAATGTTAAATCCTATAACAGAATATAGGACTGCATTAGGGATTGATTTTTATAGGTTCTTTAATGGGCTTCTAAAACAGAAATGTCATCCTAGGTAGAGCATTGGAATGATAAGCTGCTCATGCTGTGGAGTCATATGCCCCATTTTTCTTTTCTTTTTTTTCATTGTAGCTTAGCTACTTACTAGCTGTCTTAATTCTGTCAAGACAACTAAAGTAACCTCCAGTGTCCCCATAGAAAAATAATCTATTAATGCCTAAATTGAAGGGGTTAGCAGAAATAATCTTAGCACATCTAAAATAATTTGCACATTGTCTGACACCTAAGTTCTCAGTGAATAGTTACAGTGATGATGCTTAATAGGATGGAGATGATGGTGGCTAACAGCAATCTTATTTGCCAATCATATTTTGGTAGGTATAGTCCCAAACAGAAATTAAATAACAATTATAAACATTGCCACTAATTACCATTTTATTCAACAATTAGTATGTCCCATGCTCTGTGAAAAGAACTTTGATATTTCTTTTCATATTAAATCTTTACAAGCCTATAAGCTGGGTACCCCATCCTCATTTGCTACATGAAAGAACTACAACTTTAAGAATCTGGTCTCTTCATTAAGGTAGCCCATGTATAGTCTCCTAGGACAGTTTAGCAAAGTACAAATTGGGTGGCTTCAAAAACAGAACTTTATTCCTTCACAGTTCTGGAGTCCAGACATCTGAAATCAAGGAGTCAGCATACTTGGTTAATTCTGGGAGCCGGGAAGGAAGGATCTGCTCTGGGCCACTCTCCTTGGCTTACAGATGGCCATCTTCCTGTATCTGTTCCCATTGTCTTCTCTCTACACATTCAGTCTCTGGGTCCAAATTTCCCCTTTTGCCAAGGACACCAGTGCTATTGGATTAGGACACACCTCAAGGAACTCATTTTAACTTCATTACCTCTGTAAAGATGCTGTCTCCACATAAGGAAACAGTCTGTGCTACTAGGGGTTAGGACTTCAACATGTCTTTAATTGGATGTCATTTTTTTCCTGCAGTAGTAGTATACTGTAGTAGAACAGTAATACAACTCTTCTGGGGTTCCCAGATCCAATTCCAATGTGTGTAAGTACGTGGGGTGGGGGCTTCCCACACACAACACCAAACAATTCTTAAACACCAGCAGGGTGTCCAAGAATCCAACTCAATTCTGATGCTATCTGCCCAGAGAAGGCACCAGATCCTCCAGGTTAAGGGCTCCATCCTACAAGAGTGTCCTCCACCCTCCACTCCAGATGCTGGTCAAGGCCCCAGGAAGTTCCCTGTGCTTTTGACCTACCAGCTACAGATTGGAGGTTCCCATGACCTCCCCCTTAGGTTCCATTAATTTACTAGAGCTGCTCATAGAACTCAGGAAAACACTTAGTTTACCAGTTTAATAAAGGACACCATAAAGGATACAAGTTAACAGGCATATGAAGAGAGACATAGGGCAAAGTCCCAAATAAAGGAGCTTCTGTCCTCGTGGAGCTTGGGGCCTGGCTCAGTGGCATGTGAACACAATCTGGTTCCCCAAGCATAGATGCTCTCTCCGACAGAGAAGCAGGATCCAAGAGTGTGATATGCTCTTCTCAGGGTTTTTTTTTTGAGGGCTTAATTGCATAGTCATGATTGACTAAATTATTGGCCACTGTCTGATTCAACCTCCAGCCCCTGCCCTGCGATAGGGTCCAAAAGTCTCATTAATATGACAAGACACCCATTTCATCTTTAAGACTCTGCAGTGTTTTCAGCAACTGTGGATGAAGACCAAATATAGCTAGGAAATAAATATTTGGTCATCTGAATGAAAATATGTATTTCTTATGACTAATCGTATCACCCTGGGGGACATAATTCAACCCATAACATTCATGTAGTAAGTGGTCAAGCTGAGATTTTGAACCCAACTTCATAGGAAATGCTATGTACTGAGTGTTTTAATCCCTCTAAAAGATCTGTGTTGAAGCCTGTGGAGGGTAGAGCCTCCATGACGGGATTTAGTGACCTTATAAGAAGAGGAAATGAGAAGGGGAAGGGGCCATGGCCCTCTCTTTGCCCGCCATGTGAGAATACAGCAAAAAGGTGGCCATGTGCACCAACCAGGAAGAGAGCTTTCACCAGATACTAAATCCCGTGGCACCCTGATTTTGGATGTTTTCAGCCTGTAGAACTGAGAGACCTAATGTTTGCTGTAGAAGCTACCCAGTCTATGGCATTTTGTTATAGCGACCAGAGTAAGCAGGCAATGTACTGTACCACCTTCCACTCCTGGACTTTAAGGGGATATGAATCTCACTGGAAGTGCTAGGCAGAAAACTAATTTGATTGTCACATCCAAAAGACTTGTTATTTTCTTCATATATTGCCAATTAGTTTTATAAATTACATAAAACTGATAAGAAAACAGAGATTTGCTGTCTTCCTGTGAAGATCTGTCAAATAAGTCATGTTCAGATCATTCCGTGGGAACTTTGGAGTTCAGGAGAAGTCACCTCTGTGTGCTCCTTTGCAGGAATTCTTTAGTCCAAAGGCTAAATATGGAGTCTTAGTATAAGACAAAACCAGTCAGAAGTTATATGAACTAACAGTTATTTCTAGGTAATGAACCAAAGAAGAAAAAGAAGTGAAATGGAATTATCAGAGCCCATATGCACCAGACAGTTATGGAGATTATATTACTCAGGTCACAGCAGTTAATTAGGAATATCTTAAAGAATAGGAATTAGAAGGTGGAGTCTTACCGATATTAGAGAAGAAAAGTTCAGGGTATTTCTTAATTGCTGCTGTTTTCTAGGAGCACAAGGATTAGGTAATATTCAACATTGCCAGTTCCTACTTTTGTTCAAGATGAATGAATGTCATTCAACCCTGAATAACTCAGAGGTAATCCTCATCAATATCTTAGTGAAGCCAATTAGGGTGTAAGAAACTGTCTCAATAATTCTTGTTGGCATTGACCTGGCCAATTCCCTTCAGTGATTTGTTGAGAGGTGGTGGCAATAGTCAGTTGGCTTGGAGTCCTGAAAATCAGGTACCTTAAAGGAGAAATACTTGAAATTAAAAAGAAATAGTAATATCAAAGATTATGTTAAAGCAAAGAGATAGGGTTTGGATGCTGAGACACCATTCAAGTGGATTCCAAAAGGTTGGTGGGTGAAAGTAAGTTACACAGCACCGTTGATTGAGTTCTTGAAGCTAGGTTGTCAGTGCTCTGGCAATGTTGTCTGGTGCTGATAAGCTCTCATATATAGAATGAATGACCTGAGATTTCTGCCAGACTTTGTTAGTGGCCCAGACAGTGGCTTGTCTTGGGGTAAATCCAGCCTTTGCACAACCCACTGCTTGGTGAGTACTTCACAGTTCATGTCAAGAAAATGAATTTCAGTGGCAAGAGCCTTCAGATCTTGGAGATAAGGGCCAGCTTCAAGACAACTTAGAATCCCACTAAGAATCCGGGAAATCAGGTTTTAGTTCTGAGGCATGCTGAGTCAAGGAGAGGGAGAAAAATTGGAAATGTTTGTTTGGAGGGTTATAGCCAGATACTGAAGGCAATGGGAAGGTAGGACAATTTGGTCAAAGTAACAAAATCCAGTCCAATTTACAAGGAGGTACCAGATACCAGACTGGTTTTTCCACAGATGGGAAGGAAGTGTTGTGCCCAAGTCATGAGGCCCCAAGAGACCACCAAGGAGCTGATCTTGATGCAAACACAAAAGGGTCTTTTATTTCAAGCTCGAGATCAGACTCACACCTGTCACTGATGAGAGCCCTGAGCTCAGGGTAGGCAAGTTTTTTAAGCATTATAAGGTGCAGGGAGAGGGGGCACTAACTTGGACATTTTCCATGGGTTAAGTCTGGCTGGTGACAAGCTGACAGCTGATGTACGATGTAAGGTATTTTATCTTTAATGGACAGGAGAGAATGGATTTGAGTGTCTAGGCCTTGAGGTCATTGCTAGGGAACTATCTGGAGTGAAGGTTACTGGAACAATGGGTAGTTTTTCTTCATGACTCGAACAAAATTTTCTCAGAACTAGGTCAGGATTGAGACTTTTTTCTTAAGATGGCCTTAAAAATGGAGTTTCTTTTGCTCTCACATTTCCCCCTTCTCCTGTACATTGGGTTCAATCATGGGCTCAAAGTTTTTAAATGACAGAAATATATACAAATATATTTGTAGAAACGTATCAGAATGATTAGCAGGGCTCGACTTGTGACACAGCCTGTCACAGGAATGTCTCTCTCATCTGGGGGGTGAGGTTCTATGCCTCACCTCAGTTGGCCCCCACGTTGCTCACCTGAGGTCCCTTGTGACTGTGCTTGTCTTAGGTTGTTCCTCCTGTGAGGAATCTTACCCGTCTTTGGCTAACCAGCCATCTCCTGGGACTAAACAGGGAGATAAAATATAAAAGACAGGAGAGCCAACAGCTATAATTATGTATAAAATCATAATATACATAATTATATTCTTGCAGCAAATGCAGGTGGGGATTCAGCATATGATTCACTTATTTCTTGAAGTTAAATCTTGAAAAGTACCACAAGTATGTATTGGCTTTAAAAGATTAGAAACTGCACTCCGTACACATGCTAGGAGAATAGGAATACAAATACATAGTAAAAGCAGAAAAATCAGACAAATTAAAACTACACATTCCTGGAAACTGTTCACATCGCATATGTTCTTTTAACAGCAGATAATTTATGGTAGCACAATTCTGAAGCACTACAACTCATACTCTTCTTGCATTTGACTGAGCAGTCAAATAAAACAGAAACAGTCAAATTCGTTGTCTCACTGTATGCACAGATCAGCTTAGATATTTTTTTTGCATTTTTTTTACAATTGATTTTCTATCATTATTCTACAGTTACGTGTGCAATATTATGGTTACTAAACTACACCCTTCATCAGGTCCCCCCCACAAACCCCATTACAGTAACTGTCCATCAGCATAGTGAGATGCTATAGAATCACTACTTGTCTTCTCTGAGTTGTACAGCCCTCCCCATGACCCCCCCCAACCTTACATCTGCTAATCGTAATGCCCCTATTTCCCTCTTATCCCTCCCTTCCTACCAATCTTCCCCAGTCCCTTTCCCTTTGGTAACTATTAGTCCATTCTGGGTTTGTGAGTCTGCTGCTGTTTTGCTCCTTCAGTATTTTTCTTTCTTCTATACTCCACATATGAGTGAAATCATTTAATACTTGTCTTTTTCTGCTTGGCTTATTTCACTGAGCATAATACAGTCTAAATCCATCCATGTTGTTGCAAATGGTAGGATTTGTTTTCTTCTTATGGCTGAATAATATTCCATTGTGTATATGTACCACATCTTCTTTATCCATTCATCTATTGATGGACACTTAGGTTGCTTCCATTTCTTGGCTATTGTAAATAGTGCTGCGATAAACACAGGGGTGCATATGTCTTCTTCAAACTGGGTGGCTGCATTCTTAGGGTAAATTTCTAGGAGTGGGATTCCTGGGTTAAATGGTATTTCTATCTTGAGTTTTTTGAGGAACTTCCATACTGCTTTCCACAATGGTTGAACTAATTTGCATTCCCACCAGCAGTGAATGAGGGTTCCCTTTTCTCCACTTCCTCGCCAACATTTGTTGTTGTTTGTGTTTTGGATTTGGCCATCCTCACTGGTGTGAGGTGATATCTCATTGTGGTTTTAATCTGCAGTCCTCTGATGAATAGCAATGTGGAGCATCTTTTCATGTGCCTGTTGGCCATCTGAATTTCTTATTTAGAGAAGTGTCTATTCATGTCCTCTGCCCATTTATTAATTGGATTATTTGTTTTTTCTTTGTTAAGGTGCGTGAGTTCTTTATATATTTTGGATGTCAACCCCTTATCAGATGTCATTTATGAATAGATTCTCCCATACTGTAGGATGTCTATTTGTTCTACTGATGGTGTCCTTTGCTGTACAGAAGCTTTTCAGCTTGATATAGTCCCACTTGTTCATTTTTGCTTTTGTTTCCTTTGCCAGGGGGGATATGTTCATGAAGAAGTCACTCATGTTTATGTCCAAGAGATTTTTGCCTATGATTTTTCTAAGAATTTTATGGTTTCATGACCTACATTCAGGTGTTTGATCCCCCTTCAGTTTACCTTTGTGTATGGAGTGAGACAGTAGTCCAGTTTCATTCTCTTACATGTAGCTATCCAGTTTTTCCAACACCAGCTGCTGAAGAGGCTGTCATCTCCCCATTGTATATCCGAGGCTCCTTTATCAAATATTAATTGGCTGTATATGTTTGGGTTAATGTTTGGATTTTCTGTTCTGTTCCACTTGTCTGTGGGTCTGTTTTTATTACAATACCAAATTACCTTCATTACTGTGGCTTTGTAGTAGAGCTTGAAGTCAGGAAGCATAATTCCCCCTGTTTTATTCCTCCTTTTCAGGATTGCTTTGGCTACGCGGGGTCTTTTGTGGTTCCATATGAATTTTAGAATTATTTGTTCCAGTTCATTGAAGAAAGCTGTTGGTAGTTTGATAGGGATTGCATTGAATCTGTAAATTGCTTTAGGTAGCATAGCCATTTTGACAATATTTATTCTTCCCAGCCAAGAGCATGGGGTGCATTTACCTTTCTTAGTGTCCTCTTTAATTTCTCTTAGGAGTGTCTTGTTGTTTTCAGAGTACAGGTCTTTCACTTCCTTCATTAGGTTTATTCCCAGGTATTATATTCTTTTTTGCTTCAATTGTGAATGGAATTGTTTTTCTGATTTCTCATTCTGTTAGTTCATCGTTAGTGTATAGGAAAGCAACAGATTTCTGGGTGTTAATTTTGTATCCTGCAACTTTGCAGAATTCAGAGATTAGTTCTGGTAGTTTTGGAGTGGATTTTTTAGGGTTTTTTATATACAATATCATGTCATCTGCAAATACTGACCATTTGACCGCTTCTTTACCAATCTGGATGCCGTGTATGTCTTTGTTTTGTCTTATTGCTTTGGCTAGGACCTCCAGTACTATGTTGAATAACAGTGGAGAGAGTGGGCATCCCTGTCTTGTTCCTGATCTTAGATGAAAAACTTTCTGCTTTTCACTGTTAAGTATGATGTTAACTTTGGGTTTGCAATATATGGCCTTTATGATGTTGAGATACTTGCCATCTATACCCATTTATTGAGAGTTTTAATCATGCATGGATGCTGAATTTTGTCAAATGCTTTTTCAGCATCTATGGACACGATCACGTGGTTTTCGCTCTTTTTGTTGATGTGATGGATGATGTTGATGGATTTTCTAATGTTGTACCATCCTTGCATCCCTGGAATGAATCCCACTTGATCATGGTGTATGATCCTCTTGATGTATTTTTGAATTCAGTTTGCTAATATTTTGTTGAATATTTTTCATCTACGTTCATCAGGGATATTGCTCTGTAATTTTCTTTTTTCGTGAGGTCTTTACCCTGTTTTGTTATTAGAGTGATGCTGGCTTCATAGAATGAGTTTGGAAGTATTCCCTCCTGTTCTATTTTTTGGAAAACTTTAAGGAGAATGGGTGTTATTTCTTCTCTATATGTCTGGTAGAATTCAGAAGTGAATCCATCAGGTCCTTGGGTTTTGTTCTTGGGTAGTTTTTTGAGTATCGCTTCAATTTTGTTGCTGGTGATTGGTCTGTTTAGTTTTCTGTTTCTTGCTTAGTCATTCTTCAAGGTTGTATTTTTCTAAGAGGTTGTCCACTTCTTTGATCTTTTCCAACTTGTTAGCATATAGATTCTCACAATATTCTCTTATAATTCTTTGTATTTTTGTGCGGTCTGTCGTTATTTTTCCTTTCTTATTTCTGATTCTGTTTATGTGTGTAGATTCTGTTTTTCTCTTAATGAGTCTGGCTAGGGGTTTATCTATTTTGTTTATTTTTTCAAAGAACCAGCTCTTGGTTTCATTGATTTTTTCTATTGTTTTATTCTTCTCAATTTTATTTATTTCTTCTGTGATCTTTATTATGTCCCCCTTCTGGTGACTTTGGGCCTTCTTTGTTTTTCTTTTTCCAATTTCAATAATTGTGTCTTTAGACTGTTCCTTTGGGAATGCTCTTCCTTCTTTAAATAGGCCTGGATTGCAATATACTTTCCTCTTAGGACTGCCTTTCCTGCATCCCACAGACGTTGGGGCTTTGTGTTGTTGTTGTCATTAGTCTCCATATATTCTTTGATTTCTGTTTTGATTTGGTCATTAACCCATTGATCAATTAGGAGAATGTTGTTAAGTCTCCATGTATTTGTGAGTCTTTTTGATTCTTTCTGAAATTTATTTCTAGTTTTACACCTTTGTGATCTGAGAAGTTGGTTGGTATTATTTCAATATTTTTTAATTTACTGAAGTTCTTTTCTTGGCCTAGTATGTGGTCTATTCTGGAAAATGTTCCATATGCACATGAGAAGAGTGTGTATCCTGCTGCTTTTGGGTGCAGAATTCTGTAGATGTCTGTTAGGTCCATCTCTTCCAGTGTGTTGTTCAGTGCCTCTGTGTCTTTACTTATTCTCTGTCTGCTTGATGTGTACCTTGGAGTGAGTGGTGTGTTGAAGTCACCTAAAATGAATCCATTGCTGTCTATTTCCTCCTTCAATTCTGTTAGTATTTTTTTCACATATTCCAGTGCTTCTGTATTGGGTGCATATTTATTTATAATGGTTATATCCTCTTTTTCGATTGACCCCTTTATCATTATGTAATGTCCTTTATCTTTGCTACTTTATTCATTTTGAAGTCTATTTTGTCTGATACAAGTACTGCAACACCTACTTTTTTCTCTTTGTTGTTTGCATGAAATATCTTTTTCCATCCCTTCAGTTTTAGTCTGTGTATATCTTTGGGTTTGAGTTGAGTCTCTTGTAAGCAGTATATAGGTTGGCATTGCTTTTTATCCATTCTGTTACTCTGTGTCTTTTGATTGGTACATTCAGTTCATTTACATCTTTTGGCATTTTAATGACAAGTCTAGGAACTAACAGAATGAGTGCTGCTACAACTGCAATAGAGGCGGGATCTAAAAGCTTCAAGTTGCTGTCACAATCAGATGGCAGAGTTTGAAGAAGTTTTTACTACCTCCCCTGTCCCCAAGGTGGGCTTCGCTGCTGTCTGCCTTCTAGGGCTGTCTACAGTGAAGTTATGTGCCATGCCGAGACACTCTCTCCTGTCTTCAGAGCACTTAAGCATTCTAGGCCAAACCGCCTCTTGCCTTTTGAGCCTCAACTGATCTCACTGAAGAAAGACTCTTGAACTTATTGTTAACACAGAGTTTCAGTAGGGAGTTTTTTGCATGTAGTTATATTGCTCTGACTGCAACCATTCCACCCTGTCCTTTCTGGAGGCCCTCCTACAACTCCAACTACACTCACAGTCCCTGTCTTATTCTTCTCTTTACAGATAGAGACTCTAGTTGCTGCTAGAAAGGGGGTGATGACCGCCCTGGCTGGTTCATGCAGAGAGGGGATGTATAAAGGGGTGCAGCAAGGTCTCTATCAATGGTCCATTGGGAGGGCTTCAGAAGATGGGAGTTTCCATCCTGGGTTCTTTTGCTATCACTATTTGCAGTTTCATGGCTTCTAGGTGAGACAGAATAAATCATGTTATTAGGTTAAGTAGCAACATCTGGAGTTGGATTTTTTATTCTGGAAGAACAACTTGGCAATATGATTAAAGAATGCATGGACTCAGTATAGATAAGGCTGCATTATTGAAACAATACTTTTCTCTAAAATCACTCTCATTTTTATTACTAGTAACTAGATTAAGAAAATAATTAACACTTGGCTTGATTATTTGCATAAGTGCAGCAAGAAGAGCGATTGGTTACATAGTCTCTCTTAAATGTGCTTTGCTGAAGCCTTTTATAAGGAACGTCAGATTGGACTTTTAAAGGTCTTTCAAGGCCAGAAATCCAAGATAGACTTGCCATCAGGTTTTGCCTATAGTACCTGTAGATTTGGGTGAATTCTTCTCCTCCTGACGTCTCCAAGATGTTCTGAGGTTCCTGCACCTGCCAGGAAGTGACCTTCTTTACTCACCTGGTAAGGCTGCTGGGAATCCTGTAAGCAAGGTACCAGGCCAGTTCTTCCAAGGGTCTTTGTTGGCTTTCTAAAGTGCATCTCAGTTCTTTAAAGCTATCTGTTAATATTAGTTTACACAGGTATCTCTCGGGAATAGTATTCCAATCAAAGCCTTGGTAATATAACCAGTGTTTTTAATTGGTCTTCTTAAAAGGAAAGCAGATTCTTATTTAACTTATGAAACTAAATATAATGTTATGAAGTATAAAAGTAGTCACTGAGATTTGTTAAATTCTGGAGAGATCAGGTAGAGAGAAATATAAATGTTTCAATTCTGCTTATAAAGGTATTGTCATTTACTAAGCAGATGTCATCTTAAGAAAAATCTTAAAACACTTCATCAGTAACACTTGAAACAAAAGCCACAAAATCATCTTCCTTAGTTTACTTAATCTTATGTAAATACTTGTTATGCTGAAATCTAGTTCTTTTCTAGTTCAGGAGCAACACAAAATATCCAGCAAAAAAGTTTAGCATCATTCTCTTTGGCAGTGTTTTCCAGGTAATTATGTATCAGATAAATAAGCTAATTTAGCCAAATACTTTCTCCAATTAGAAAAAATTCCTCTGACATGTTCCAGGGGCCCTCTGGAAAATATCAGAGTTAACTAGTGGTAAAATTACCTTTTTGAATTTAATTTCGGCAAGTTTCTTCAGCACCTGCTTAAATAATAGGATTATAGGTATTTAACTAGAATGACAATATAAAAAGGCTTAAATGCAAATACAGGTTTCTCAGTTGTTAACAACACTTAGCTTACAGTCTTTAAATATGAAGATTTCATTTTCTTAAATACTAAGAGAACTCATTGAGACTTTAAGCATGAGAAACTGCTTTGATAAAAACAATTAGAAAGTTCTTTGCAATTTGTCAACATTAAGAGCAGGCTAACAGTCTAAGACAACTTTGTCTTTTAACTGAAAACAAAACTTTAATTTTGCTGTGCACTTGATATCAAGACTCACTTGCCTCAACTTTACATAGCACGACCATGTCAATTTTTCCACACATTTTTTACAACTTTCTTTTTACATTTACTGTTCTCTCTCTTTAAATAAACAGCTGAACGTTAGAACAGTTACCTTCTTTTACTCTTAATACAATGCCTTTCCATTCCTTACATCTTCTTATCAAAACACATATTCTTTAGCATACAGAAATGTTTTTTATTATATTAAGTAGTTTTAATTAGAACTTAAAAACATTAGGTACCTTAACCTTCAAAGAACACTGGAAAATAGGCTATTGTAAACTGTGACACCAGCATTCCTCAGATTGATACATTTATGAACACTTTTTATCATTTCTGGATATGTGCCTTATAGCAGAATTTTTACTGAGCACAAAACATCTTCATATAACTTAGCAAAACTCTAAGAATTTTGGTTACCACAAAATTCTCAGGCTGTTTGTAGGTATACACACTATAACACTTTATAACACACAATTATTAAGATGTTCACTTGCTACCCTTAGTTTACTTAGAACTATGTTAGATTACTCATGAAACTTTTACTGAAAATTATACAGAGTTAAGCTTAAGAATTTTTTTCTTGAAAATTTACAAAGATTTTAGTTATTGATATCCAATTGTAGAGGTCACTAGTGGCGAAAGGCCAGTAGTGATGGGGCTGATTTCCCCCCTTGCATCTGGGGGACCAGTGGCTTGCAGGTCAAGCAGCGGAGGCAGACTGCTTTCTCTGAGCCCTTTGTCTGGTATAGGGTGGGCTTCCTACTGGAGCACCTCCACCCTCCACTCTCGGAGCAGCTTCTGCTTCCCCTTGTGGGGATTGGTTGTGTCCTTCCTTTAAACGGAGTAGAAAAGATCTGACCTATTTTCTCAAAATAAAAGGCTATTGACAACCCACTAAGTATCACAGACAAACAAAAAGCAAAACAAAAGATGGCACAGGCCTCCTGAAGAACGGCCCAGCACAGACCCCAGAAGAACAGAACAGGGCTGGCACAGGCCTCCAGAAGAACGGCCTGGCACAGACCCCAGGAGAACAGCCTGGCACAGACTTCCCAAAGAACAGCCTGTCACAGACCTCCAGAAGAACAGAACAGAGCTGGAACAGGCCTCCAGAAGAACGGCCTGGCACAGACCCCAGAAGAACAGAACAGGGCTGGCACAGGCCTCCAGAAGAACGGCCTGGCACAGACCTCCAGAAGAACAGCCTGGCACAGGTCTCCTGAAGAACGGCCCGGCACAGGCATCCTGAAGAACAGTGTGGCACAGACCTCCAAAAGAAATCCTGGCACAGACCCCCAAAAGACCTCCGGTAGGAACTCGAACCACCACCGGGGCCCCAGGGCCTGGAACGTCTTCCAGGACCCCTGATCGGCAACCTTCCACAGCGCATATGCCCAGGTCCTATTCTGATCCCTTCAAATTCAGATTGGGCCCTTCTCAGAAAGTGAAAGAGTGCAGCGCAACACACAACACAGACAATAGACACAAAGCTTGTATCACTCACACACACAAAGTTCTTACAGGCCAGCTCAGACCCTCCAGGTCTGGAGTCCTGGGGGTCTTGGAGGTCCTGGATGAGACCCCAAATGTTGTGCCCAAATCGCGAGTCCCTGAGAGAACACCAAGGAGCCGATTCCGATACAAACACAAAAATGTCTTTTATTCCAAGCTCGAGCTCGGACTCACACCTGTCACTGATGCAGCGGTTCCAAAGTGAGAGCCCTGAGCTCAGGGTAGGCAAGGTTTTTAAGCATTACAAGGTGTAGGGAGAGGGGGTCACTAAATTGGACATTTTCCATCGGTTAAGTCTGGCTGGTGATAAGCTGCCGGCTGATGTACCATGTAAGGTATTTTACCTTTAAGGGACAGGAGAGCCTGGACCTTGAGTGTCTAGACCTTGAGGCCATTGCTAGGGAACTATCTGGAGTGAAGGTTACTGGAACAATGGGTAGTTTTTCTTCATGACTGGAACAATGTTTTCTCAGAACTAGGTCGGTACTGAGGCTTTTTTCTTAAGATGGCCTTTTTAAAATGGAGTTTCTCTTGCTTTCACAGAAGTCATTTAAGTCTCTCCAGAAAAGTCAGAGTTGCATATTTATGTGCAATTTATATAAAGGTACAAAATAGTCCAAAGACAACAAACATGTCTACACTCTGATAAACTGGAAGGGTGTGCTACAGTTTCTATTGTTAAAAAAATATTCCTTCTATAATCACCCAAAGATACTCCCAAAGAAAGGTATTCTTGATCACAAAATAATGCTGGTATCATCTGATTTGGCCTGGTTTCTTACAGAGATGCAGCAAGAATGACAATTTGCCATACAGAGCTTCATATGCTTGCTTTTCTGGAAGGTTTCATGAAAAAAAAATCACAGATTGGATTTAGAAGACTAGGACGCTGAGCCAAGAACTCACCAAAATATTTTACCTGTAGTATCTAGAAATTTGGGTGAACTCTCTTCTGAAGGTCCCTAAAATATTCCGGGCTTCCTGGGCCTGCCTGGAAGCAACCTTCCACACGCACCTGTAAGGCTGGGCATCCTGCAAACCAGGAGTCAGGCCAGTTTTTATCCCAAGCTTTATAAACATGGCTCCAAAATGTCAACTTCAGTTCCATAAAAGTGTCTGGTTGAATCTGATTACATAAGTACCCTTCTCAATGAACAGGCCAAGTCAGACCACAGCTGAATACTTAATGTGTTAATGTGCGCCCTGCAAACAGGTTCATATTGAGCCTATGCACAGACTGCATTGTCATGAACATAAAAATACTCAAGAGAGTTTCTGAGTTCTCCTACAGTCAGGCAGAGAGAAAAAGATATCACTTACAAATATTTCATTTCTCTTTACAACAGTATATTCTACTGAATTGTTATTTTACATAATAGTTTAGAAAAAGAGGTTCCCTATATCCAGAAATAGACCATTAAAACATCAAAAATGTTGCAAAACCTATGTGTATCCCTTATTAGTTCATTCAGGTCTAGGTAATTCTTACTCTGCTCTATCACGGCTTAGCAGTCTCATAAACACACCTCCACCAGGGTTCTGGAAATCCTGCTTCAGTTCACCAGCATGCTTTCAATGTTGTATAAGCACTGCCATCAGCAAGCCCTGCTCCGAATCCTAAGTTCCTGCCTACCCTGTGCCATGGGGTTCTGACACGAGACTTTGTTAAAGAAAGAGTACTCTGTCCTGTAGCGGATTTTTTAAAATTAAAGTATCATTGATATACAATCCAATAGTTTTACATGAGCAAAATTGTGGTTTCAAAATTCCCACATATTATCAACTTCCCCCCACCATTGAAGTCACTGTCCATCAGCATAGTAAGATGCCACAGAGTCACTACTTGTCTTCTCCATGCTCTGCTGCCTTTCCTGTTACCTACATATATTGTGAGTGCTAATCATGTCCCTTAATCCCCTTCTCCCTCCCTACATACCCACCCTTCCCTTTGGTAACAGGTAGTCCCTTCTTGGAGTCTGCGAGTCTCCTGCTGTTTCATTCCTTCAGTTTTGCTTTGTTGTTATACTCCACAAATGAGTGAAATAATTTGGTGCTTGTCTTTCTCTGCCTGGCTTATTTCACTGAGCATAATACCCTCAAGCTCCATCCATGTTGTTGCAAATGGTAAGATTTGTTTTCTTTTTATGACTGAATAATATTCCATTGTGTATATGTACTACATCTTCTTTATCCTTTCATCTATTGATGAACACTTAGGTTACTTCCATGTCCTGGTTACTGTAAATAATGCTGTGATAAACGTAAGGGTGCATATGTCTTTGTGAATCAGGGATCTTGTTTTCCTCAGGTAATTTCCTAGGAGTGGAATTCCTGGGTCAAATGGTATTTCTATTTTTAGTTTTTGAGGAACCTCCATATTGCTTTAAACAATGGTTGAACTAATTTACATTCCCACCAGCAGTGTGGGAGGGTTCCCCTTTCTCTGCATCCTCACCAGCATTTGTTGTACCTAGTCTTTTCTATGTTGGCCATCCCAACTGGTGTGAGGTGATATCTCATTGTGGTTTTAATTTGCATTTGCCTGATGATTAGCGATGTGGAGCATCTTTTTGTGTTCCTGTTGGCCATCTGAATTTCTACTTTGTAGAAGTGTCTGTTCATATCATCTGCCTATTTTTTAATAGGTTTATTTACTATTGGGTGTTGAGGTATGTGTGTTCTTTATGTGTTTTGGATGTCAACCCCTTATCAGATATGTAGTTTATAAATATATTGTCCTATACTGTAGGATGCCTTTTTGTTCTGCTGATAGTGTCCTTTCCTGTACAGAAGGTTTTTAGCATAATATAATCCCATTTGTTCATTTTTATTTTGTTTTCCTTGATCCATAGGCCATTCTTAAAGTACATAAGCATTTAAGGGCAGACTCATGTTAGAGGATATAGTCATCCAGAAGATAATTTAAATTATGGGGCAAGCATATTACTCCTAAGAGGTGCTTTATTCATTTTAAATTGCAGTATATTAGGTTAATGCAGTTGTGCTCTTTTAACCAGTTTACCGGCAGATGCAATACAAAATTCTTTGAAATGTTCAGCTAATAGCTATCAATGCAACAAATGCAAGATATTTTAACAAATGCTTATCTGACATGCCTGCAGATGCCTTGCATGAGAAGAGTATTTTAAATCACCTCTATTTGACTCCAGGTTAGAGATCCATCATCCCAAGCCATCTGGAATACAGTGAAAGACATGAAAGTGTTTGAGGCATCTGAACAACTCAAAAGGAACTACAGAACCCCTGAAATAAAAGCACGCCATTTAGATACCATTCTGAGCTCCATTTGCTCTGTAAATCTTCAAAAGCTGAATTAACTATTTTTCTAGTTTACTGCAGATCAGAAATTGCAGTTCAATTAGAAGCAACATTAGATGTAAGAGGAGGTGGTGAGGGGTGCTGGTCATAGGCATTCTGACAGCAGGGAGAAGTCCCAGCTGACAGCCTGACACTGGGGAATGCAGAAACTCCCCAGCATAAGCAGAGATGTGCTGCGTGCTTTAGCACAGACCAAGAATGGAGATACATAATGATGAGTTATCAGGAAAATGACTACTTTCTGTGCTGTGTCCTCTGTTAAGGAAGGAAGTGAAATGTACTCCCTGTCTTTGAAGGAATTTATACTAAACAGAAAAAAAGTTAAATCATTGGCAAATGTTGGTACAAACTTTATATTCATCTAGAATATCCACTTACATAATATGTGGTTTCATCATAAAAATTCCTCCTCATCTTCCTTTTTCTCCTAGGATTTTATTCAGAAAAAATTGGGGATTATAAAAATACACAAACCCTAACCTACCAACAGTTTGGATATGAGAACTCAATCTCCTTTACTTCAAGTGTGTGGCTTTGGGAAATGCGTATCCTTGAGACTGAGCATTCCCATCTGTTAAATCCAGCTTCACTTACAAGCATTTGGTTTCAGTGGAGGTCGCACAAGCATAAGGGAAAGTGAGATCCGATGGACCGATTATGGAATAAAGGAGCTGTTACTGATATTCATGCCTTTCAGAATGGAGAGCACTTGAGATTCTGAAGAAATATGTTTACAAGTTCAAAGTCTAAGAAACCTGCTGTCTTGAAGGAGGTACTTTTTAAGGCACTTGTTTGGATATCATGTACTGTAAGGCCTGGATTGGACTCCAGGCTAGGTGCCCATCATGGTAAACCTACTGGAGGGCAGTTGGATATGTGGAAGTATGTAAAGCATCTGAATAACATAAACAGAACTACAGAACCCTGTAATTAATAGGTTCTCCTCTGACTCTATTTGCACTATAGATCTGAAAAAATTGGGTTATTTATTTTTGTATTGTATTGCATATTAGAAGCAACAAACTAGACATGGGAGGATTTAGGGAGGGGTGGTGGTTAAATGAATTCTGACAGCACTGAGAAGTTAAGCTCACAGCTTGACATTGAACAGTACCGAAATTGCTTCAAACTCACACCTTACCATTTGATGGAGATGAAAAAGGAATAAGCATCAAAATATTTCCAAAGATATCCCCAATTCATCTTGTTCTTTCAACATGACTCTACTGGATTTTGACCTTGAGGTATTCTGATGGGGGTAGGGCAGTGAGTTAGGACTGGCTTTTCCCTCTTTCTGCGTCATGTGGAAAAAACTTGGTGACAAATAGGAACTGACAATATGTTCACAGAGTTTGGAAAAGAGAACATTGTGAACAATGCACAAAGGCCGGTCGTAGCAAATTTGGGTGAGCAAGTTGGGAGCCTGGGAGAATACTCTGAAGTTTGTCCTGAGAGAGTGTACACACTTAACTGTAGACTCCCTAAGTTGAAAATTCTCACTGTACGTAAGGGCTTGTTAATGTTACCATTTGTTTTGTTTTTCCCATTTTGGGGAGAAGGGAATTTTTTTAATTTTTACAAAAAAGGATGGTAACTTGAGCCTAAGTGTAATGTAGTGAGATGCTCAAGAGAGGATTTATTGAAAGTGGGGTTCTTCAGCTACCTGATTCACTCATTCAAGAAGAGAGGACATGAGAACTCCAGCAGGGAACTTTATTGCCTGAAAGACAGAATGGCTGTCTCTAAAGGAGAGAGCAGCAGGGGCATCAAGGGGGAAGCTGCTTATAAAGGAAATTGAGTGGGAAGTTTTTCTTGCGATTTCTATGCATTACAAGGTTCAGGGAGAGGGTGTGCTGATTGGATGGTTTAAAACAAGTATGACTTGTGCATTTTCCATAAGTTGAGCTCAGCTGAAGCCAAGGTGCTGGCTGATGTAACATATAAGGTATGTAGGTAAAGGGATGTAGGTACCTTTTATGGTTAAGGTAGGTTACCTTTGCCCTTTATGGTCGGGTGGCCGGTCATTGCTAGGGGAACTATTTAGGATGGGGGTCACTGAAACAATGGGTGGTTTTTCCAGTAACTGGAACACAGTTTTCTTAGAACTAGGTTAGGGGTTAGGCCTTGAGGTGATTCAAGGCTGGGGTGAAGCTGCTGCAGGTGATAAAAAGGGGGGGCTTACTATGCCCAGAGGCAGTTCTGGGTTATAACATTTACACTACACATTCTCACTTAACTGGTGTCTAGTCTGTTCAGTAGAGCTGTGCAGATGACGGAAATGCTTTATAATCTGTGTGGTCTATTTGTTAGCTATCAGCCACATGGAGCAACTGGGCATTTCAAAATTGGCTAGTGTGAGCAAGAACCCATTTTTTATTTAATATTACTTGACTTAAATTTAAATTATGTGGCCAAAATGTCTTGTGGTTATAGTATTGGTCAATACAAGCCATCTTATAATATTTAAATGTCAAAATAGTTCAAACAAATGTACAGAGTTTACAATCCAGAAAATATGTAAGAAAGACTTGTTCATATAGACAACGTAAAAATCTAAGAGGTCCCTGGTGATTCAGCTCAACAGATGCTAATCTGCTGGTATTCGGAGCTGCCTTACAGTTGTCGCCGTGGCCGGGGCTGGGTCTAGGAGGCTGTGGCGGGGGTGGCGCCCTTGTAGTGTGGCCGTGGCCACTGTGCCAGGGTCCCCAGCAGGCAGCATGAGGCATGAATGCTCTGGGGCACCGCAGGGCCTGCGCGGGCCTGAGACCAGAGGAACCGGGGCCCCGGGGACGTGGTATTGTAACCAAGGGACATACCATGAGGGCACTGGCATCTCTTACCATTGTTAACTGATTCTTACGGAAATCTGTTAATTCCACATTTTGAGCCCTTTTGAATAACCACCTATCTTCAAAACCATCTACCATGAAGCTGAAACAGACCATCAACCCTGTTATTTTATATTTCATACATTTTATGGTATCACTTTATACTATTTTAACATACATTCCTTATTACTTTTTGTCTGACAAGAGATAAGAAAAATCAAATCAAATTAAAGCAAAGCCTGTATAGTCAATCTCTAAAAGTAAAAAAAAAAAAAAAATCTGAGAGGCTCTTCATTCTGGCCGAATATATGGAAACAGCATCAGCGGCTTTGAAAGACCCTCCGGCTCCCGCGCCGCTGCTGGGAGGGAGGAACTGGGCGGGGGCATGGGAGCCACTGCCGCGCCCACTGGGGATTCTCCCTCGAGACGAGTCAGGGGATTGAGATGGGTTGTTGTTTCCTTAAGATGAAGGTGGCGCAGAAAACCTTTAGAGATGTGCCCAAGAAAATATTAATTTTAATAATAATATCTATTATACAGGCAGTGTAGCTGATTTTAGAACTCCTTTCAGAGACAGAAGTGTAGGTTCAAGCCCCCATTAGTCCTCACAGAGCAAAATATTGCATAAAAATTGTTTAACTGTTTTAAAGAATAATTTTAATGAAGAAAGTATAAGAAAATTGTTACATCTAATGCATTATTTATAATTTACTTATAAATATATAAACATTTACTAAATGTAATAATTGTCATTTATTTTATAATTTTCTTTGTTCATTAATGTTAAAATATCACAGTCATGATCAAATTCTGAAGGTTGTATCAAAGTGAATGCTTTTAAGACAAATAAAACACATTGTATATGTAATGAAATTTTTAATAATATAGGTATGCATGAATAGTAAACCAGAAGTGGATGTGACTGATACTCATGCAACTTGAATTTCCAGACTGATGGAAAATCAAATTTTACCTAGAATATGTTCTTACCACATCTATGTCTTCATTTTCAAAATTGGCTTATCATGTAATTAGCAAGTGGATGCAGCAGCAATGACGTTCAAAGAAAATACAAACGGGACTGATACAGTTTAGACAGCACATGTTCACTCACGTTAAAATTCCTTCTTCAATGGTAACTCCATTGAATCAGCATAATTCAGCTGATTGAGTTCAGTTTGATTCTCTGTTGGTTTGGAATATCAAAATATATGCTTTGTGTCTCTTAAGAATATATAAGGGGAAGATGGTGACGTGAACAGACTGGCAGAAAAATTCCTCCCAACATTATATTTATTCATGAAAACACTGCAAATTCAACTATTTCTAAAAGAGAGACCAGAATACACAGGAAAGGGCACAGTGTGCAGCTGTGAGAGAGGACTCGGCACCCGGTGAGGTGGGTAAGATACAGAGCCCCAACCTGGCAGGACCCGAGCACTCGCCCACTCCAGAGCTCCAGCAGGTAGATACACCTGAGAGAGGACTTGGCACCCGGAGAGGTGGGTAAGACCCAGCGGCACCTGAGCACTCCCTCACCGCAATGCACCGGCGGGAGGAGAGGATTCAGAGCCGGAAGGGAGTGGAAGTCTGCGCCGGGAGTGCCGACACACAACATGCCGTGTAGCGGAGATTGGAGAGACAGAGG
The DNA here is from genome assembly GCA_029783875.1 of Phataginus tricuspis. NCBI lineage: Eukaryota > Metazoa > Chordata > Mammalia > Pholidota > Manidae > Phataginus > Phataginus tricuspis. The sequence continues at coordinate 292,539 of JAQQAC010013566.1, read as the reverse complement.
GTGCAGGGTCACAGCAGGGAATGCACCAGTTTCCTGCAGCAGGCTCTGGGAAGGAAAATGAAAGGGAAAAAGGAAAAAGGGGGGAGGAAAAAAAAAACCGGGAAGAAAAGTGCTTTTTCTCAGCGGTCTTAAAGAGACAGGAGCCCAGTTGAGGGGCCAGGTCTCCGTGGCACACTCAGCCCAGCAGGCTGGGAGTTCTGGGGAGCTTTGGACCCCTTAGCTGGTGACTGGGAAAGGGTGGCCATGTTTAAGACTTCTACAGAGATCAACAGCCTCCCATTCGATACCACCCTGGCCAGAGCTATAAAGGGCCTTGCAGAGTGGCACAGCCATGGCTCTGGAATAGAGAAGCAGCAGTGCCACCTACAGCAATCACACAAAACCCACTCCCGGTGGGCGTGCTTCTTTTCTTAAGTGTTGCTGCTTTTTCTTTTTCTTTCCTTTCCTTTCCTTTCCTTTTTCTGTGGGGAGCCAGATATGCAACAGCCATAATAACTTCATCTCAGGCTCTCTCAGAAGCTGAGTTTTAAAAGTGCACAAAAAGTTTCAGTTTCACATTTTGAGAAGTGAGCTTAAGTTTCAGTTTCAGTTGATGCTTAGGTCAAAAGACAACCGAGCATGCACACAACTCAGTACGTGATTGGAGTTTGTAGATTGCCTCATTAACATAAGGGGCAACCAATCAGAAGAAACCACGCCCTATCACACCCCTTCTAATACTATATATTCTTTGCCTTTTCTAAAAATAAACGAAGCCTTGACAATTTGCTTGGCCTCCATCTCTCTCTCTCTGTCCCATCCTTTAGGTACAGGGATCCTCCTGGAGACCCACTAATAACCAGCCCTGCGGGCTGGGGCAGGTGGCGCCCAACGTGGGGCTCAAGGCCCAGATCGCCTGACCGGCGCGAGGACCCTGGCGGACGACTGGATCGACAGTCACGAAGCGCGAGTAGGATGGCGGCTGCCGGTAGATGATTCCGTGACCGACCGAAAGTGAAAGTGACTCACTTTGGCCATCGCTAGTTTTCGGGCGTTCCAAGTTGCCTGTGACGAACGACCCTAGTAAGGTAAGAGATCGTCCTCGTTTCAGGATGGGTCAAGGATTATCAAAAGAAGCCTTATTCATAAAAGATGTTAAGACTTGTTTTCGAGAGAGAGGGATAAAGGTGAAGAAAAAGGACTTAATAACCTTTTTTTACTTTTGTGGGTGAAGTCTGCCCTTGGTTTGTGATTGATTCTTCTTCTATTAATAGTAAAAAATGGTGCCGCGTTAGAGAGGACCTCAATACTTTCTATAGAACAAAAGGGCCAGATAGGGTCCCCACCCATACTTTTAGCTACTGGAACCTGGTTAATGAACTTTTACAATCACCAAACCATATAGGCGTAATCACCTCTGCTTTATACACACAGTCCCTATCAGTACAGAGCCTTTAGCGACTCCTTTTAGTCAGAGCCTGGATAGCTCAGTCGGTAGAACATCAGACTTTTAATCTGAGGTTCCAAGGTTCAAGTCCCCGTGTGGGCCTTAACCCAGTTATGTAAACTACTCACCTTTAAAATGTATTCTTCCAAAAGGAGATACTTTTAATCAAGTAAGCTAAAAAGAAAGAGGGCAATTGAATATTAGTAACTCAGATCTTTGTATTAGTTTATCTATCTAAATATATGTTCTTTTATGAAAACTGTTGCTACTTTTAATCATTATGTCTCAGTCTGTATGTTTGTTTGTCTAAGTGTGTAAATGAAAAATGTTTTTCTACCTCCAGATGGTATTAACGCAAATTAATTTAAAAACAAGCGCTTGTGAAAATTGGGCATTCTAAAACTTCCAAAAAATTCTAATAAAAGATATTAAGCATTAATGCTAATTTAAGTTTATCTGAAATAGACGTCTCCTATGGTTATCAGCTGCCTGTTTGCCTAAGTCATTTAAGTTGATGTTGCCTGTTAAATCTTTCAAAAAGATGCAAAAAAAAAGGGGGGGTTTGACTTTGTCTAATGTCTAATGAAAGTTTTATAGGTGGTCTAGCATAGTTGCTAAAGAGTGTGTAAACAAGTATAACAAATGAATATCTTAATAATAATAATAGTATATTAATGTATAACTATGTATATCTGCAAACAGCCTGAGAATTTTTGTAGTAACAGAAATTCTTAAGAGTTTTGCTAAGTTATATGAAGATGTTTTGTGCTCAGTAAAAAAAAAAATTGTGCTGTAAGGCACATTTCCAGTAATGATAAAAAGTGTTCACAAATGTATCAATTTGAGGAATGCTAGTGTTAACAGTTTACAATAGCCTATTTTTCAGTGTTCATTGAAAGTTAAAGTGCCTGATGTTTTAAGTTCTAATTAAAACTACTTAAAGTAATAAAGAAAACATCTCTGCTTGATAGAAGAGATGTGTGTTTTAACAAGAGAAGGTGTAAAGACTGGAGATTCATTTTATTTAAGGTGTAAAAGGTAACTGTTCTAAAGTAATTTAAAGAGGGAGAACACTGAGCATGGAGGGAAAGTTGTAGAAAGTTTGTGGAAAAATTCACATGGTCATGCTATGTAAAATTAAAGCAAATGAGTCTTGATATCAAGTACATAGCAAAATTAGAATTTTGTCTTCAGTTAAAGACAAAGTTTTCTTAAACTGTTAGCCTGCTCTTAATGTTGACAAGTTGAAAAGAGCGTTTTAATTGTTTTTATCAAAGCAGTTTCTCATGCTTAAAGTCTCAATGAGTTATCTAAGTATTAAAATATGTATATATATAAAATAATAATAATAAGATCTTGTTAAAAGGACTGTAAGCTGTGTTGTTAACAACTGAGTAGCCTGCAATTGCCTTTAAAACTTTTTACTGTCATTCTAGTTAAATAATAAGTATTAATAACCTATAATTCTGTTTAGGCAAGTGCCTTAAAAGCTTTCTTTGACAACTTTCCAAAATCAAATTCAAAAAAGCACTTTACCTGTAAGTAACTCTGATATTTTCCAGAGGGCCCCTGAAAAATATCAGAGGAATTTTCTCTTCATTAGAGAAACTATTTGGCTAATTTGGCTTATCTATCTGATATATAATTGCCTGGAAAGCACTGTCTAAAAGAAAGATGCCAAACGTTGTTACTGAATATTTTATATTGCAAAAGTTCCAAGTTTCCTTATGTCAGCTGTCTTGTAGTAAGCTCTCATTATATCTTTTGCCATTGTCATTTGTAAGTCTTGTCATTTATAATCAATGTTTTATTGCTTCTGAATTGGTAAAAGACTAAATTTCAGCAGGACAAATATTACTTATATAAGATTAGGTAAACTACTGATAGTTTCATGATTTGAGATGCATCCTTCCTGCTCTAATAGATTATCCTGAAAATAATTCTGAAAGACTTCTCCGAGCTCTGCCAGAAATTTGTTTCCTCTGCTATACAATGTGTATGAAATGGTTGGACTGACCTATACATTATACATTATATGGATGATACTCTTATTGCTAGAGCCAATGGTAAACAAGGCTTTATATGTTCGAAGATTGCAAATAGCTCCTGAAAAGGTTCAATTACAAGACCCATATACTTATCTAAGATTCTAATTATTAGAGTCTCGTATTTCTTCAGAAAAGGCAGAATTTAAAGTAAATGCCTTGAAAACTTTAAATGATTTTCAAAAACTTTTAGGAGACATTACTTGGCTTAGACCCTATTTAAAATTAACTACTGGAGAACTCAAACCTTTATTTGATATATTAATTAGAGATACAGATCCTAAGTCCCCACGAAAATTAACAGATGAGGGACGCCAGGCCTTAAAAATAGTTGAAAAGGCCATCCAAAATCAATTCATTACTGCCATTGATTATGAACAACTTTTATATTTTATTATTTGTAAAACAGCTGTTGCACCTACTGCTGTTTTCTGGCAACAGAATCCTATAATATGGGTACATTTGTCGTCATCACCTTCAAAAGTAATTTATCCTTATTATTAGGCTATTGCAGATATCATTATGTTAGGACGAGAACAAAGAAAAAGATATTTTGAAAAAAAAAACCTGATGTTATAATTTGGCCATATTTGATAAAACAAATAAATTGGCTTTTACAGACCACAGATTATTGGCCTGTGGACTGTGCCTCCTTTTCAGGAACTATAGACAATCATTATATGAATAATAAGCTTCTTCAGTTTTTGAGTACCCATGAGTTTGTCTTTCCTATCAAGACTTTCTCCAAACCAATAGATAAGGCTTTAACTGTGTTTATTGATGGGTCTTCTTCTGAACGTGCTGTGTATGTTTATAATAATTAAGTTATATCTTTCTTAACAAAAGCAAAGTCTGCACAGCTAGTAGAATTTCAAGCAGTTATTGCCATTTTTTCTGCTTTTCCAGACAAAGCATTTAATTTGTTTACAGATAGTTCTTATATTGCCCACTCAGTGCCACTGATAGAGACAGATGCTCAAATAAAACATGTTTCTGAAGCAGCCTCCCTTTTCAGACAATTGCAAGGCTTAATATGGCAACGTACTTGCTCATTTTTTATTAGCCATTTAAGAGCTCATACTAGCCTGCCAGGGCCACTATCTCAAGGCAATTCACTGGCTGACATAGCTACTCAAACAGTTCTCATTACCCAAATTCAAGATAACCTTCAAACTGCTACTGAAGCGCATTCCCTCCATCATTTGAATGCACATACCTTAAGATTAATGTTTAAAGTCACCAGAGAATAAGCTTGCCAAATAGTAAAACAATGCAAAACTTGTGTTACTTTTCTTCCTGTCCCTCACTTCAGTGTCAACCCTAGAGTGTTGATACCCAATGCACTTTGGCAAATGGATGTTATGCATTTTTCTGAGTTTAGAAATCTTCAATATATACATGCTACAATAAATACTTGTAGTGGCTTTATCTTTGCCTCATTGCAAACAAGAGAAGCTTCTAAAAATGTCTTTGCTCACATGCTATTAGCCCTGTCTACTTTAGGCAAACCATCTCAATTGAAAACCGACAATGGGCCTGGATATACTGGTAAAAATTTTCAAGCCTTTTGCAAACAGCTGAACATTAATCATGTCACTGGTATTCCTTATAATCCACCAAGGCAAGGTATTGTTGAGAGAGCTCACTTAACCCTTAAAAATACTATAAATAAAATTAAAAAGGGGGAGTGGTACCCCGTAAAGGGGTCCCCAAGAAACATCCTAGCTCACACTCTATTTTAAATTTTTTAAACTTGGGTGATAGTAGGCATTCTGCCTTTGGTACCCTAATACTGGACAGGACTTTGCAATAGCACACCGATTTTGACACCCTAATACCGGACAAGACTTCGCAACAGTACTCTGGGAGGATCCACTAGATGATCAATGGCATGGACCCGACCCAGTATTGATCTGGGGACGAGGCTCTGTCTGCATCTTCTCAAAAACATGATGCCGCTAGATGGCTCCCTGAGAGAATGACTAGACAAGTTAATAATAATTCCTCCAGGGAAATACCAATTGCCTGAGAGTCGTCTTCTTTTTGTCTTCCTACAGGACCTCAAAAGAAGCAATGGACTATATTTTCTTCATCCTCCTGCTGACGAAATTTTGTAGCACATATGCTTTAGTTCAAGAAATTCATACTACAAATCATGTTGGCAATTTAAGTAAAAATGTTTCTATTGCATTACAGCTACAAGAAAAGATAGATAAAAAATTTGAGACCAGAACAAATGCCTTAGAAGAAGCTGTACTCTATATAGGAAACCAAATTCAAAATCTAAAAACAAGATTGGTCACTAGATGCCACAGTAAATACAAGTGGATCTGTGTAACACCTCACTTGTACAAAACAGACCAATCTTGGGATAAAGTTCAAAATCATCTGTTAGGAATATAGGATCATGCTAATTTGTCATTAGACATAACAACTTTGCAAAATGAGATAAGTGATATCAGTAATTCGGCTATATTCCCTGCTACAGCTTCTGAAGTAGCTCACTCCCTTTTAGAAACCCTACAGCATTATACTTCCTCTTTCTCCTAGCGTTGGTTTCTTCAGCTATTAAATCCAATTATTGCTTATGGTATTTTATTCATTGTAATTTTGCTGATAGCCCCATGCCTCATCAACAAGCTCCTACAGTTCATCAGACACCAAATAGATTCTATCAAGATTAGTGAAATCCAAGTGCACTATCAACAACTGGAGAACAATGAGAGAGACCTATACATGGCTATGCGTAGGCCCCACCAAAGATAATTCAGAGTGGACAGTCAAAGACGGGTAAGAGTGGCAAGAAAGGTAGCAACCTAAGACAGGACATAGACCAATGCTGTCTATGTACCAATGATGGGTAAGGACTTTTTCTATGCTATATCAACCTAAGACAGGCGCACTCTGCAAGGATCCCCTCATCTATAAATAAAATTAAAAAGGGGGACCTGTGGGGAGCCAGATATGCAACAGCCATAATAACTTCATCTCAGGCTCTCTCAGAAGCTGAGTTTCAAAAGTGCACAAAAAGTTTCAGTTTCACATTCCAAGATATGTGCTTAAGTTTCAGTTTCTTATTCTGAGAAGTGAGCTTAAGTTTCAGTTTCAGTTGATGCTTACGTCAAAAGACAACCTAGCATGCACACAAGTCAGTACGTGATTGGAGTTTGTAGATTGCCTCATTAACATAAGGGGCAACCAATCAGAAGAAACCACGCCCTATCACAACCCTTCTAATACTATATATTCTTTGCCTTTTCTAAAAATAAACGAAGCCTTGACATGCTTGGCCTCCGTCTCTCTCTATCCCTCCCATTCTTTAGGTACAGGGATCCTCCTCGAGACCTACTAATATCCAGCCCCGCGGGCCGGGGCATTTTTCTCTGTCTCTCTTTATTTTATCTTATTATTAGTATTTTTCTTTTTTAATTTTTTTTCTTCCCCTTCTTTTTCTCTCCTTTCTACTCTTTCCTTTTTAAAGTCATAAAGAGCCCAGCTGACATACATGACAACTACCAACAACCAACTATAGAGTCATGAGAAGACAGAAGAATATGATACAGACAAGACTACAGACACACACCCTTGAGAGAGAATCTGAAGGAATGGACATGCACAGTCTTCCTGAAAAAGAATTCAGAGTAAAAGTCATAGCAATGCTGACGGATCTACAGAAAAATGTGCAAGAGCTGAGGGAGGAAATGAGGAAAGACAAAGCAGAAATGAGACAAGCCATTGATGGGCTTAACAGCAGACTGAATGAGGTTCAAGACACAGTCAATGAAATACAAAACAGGGAACAGGAATACAAAGAAGCTGAGGCAGAGAAAGATAAAAGGATCTCTAAGAATGAAAGAATATTAAGAGAACTGTGTGACCAATCCAAACGGAGCAATATTAGCATTATAGGAGTACCAGAGGAAGAAGAGAGAGAAAAAGGGATAGAAAGTGTCTTTGAAGAAATAATTGCGGAAAACTTTCCCACGCTAGGGAAGGAAATAGTCTTGCAGTCCACAGAAGCCCACAGATCTCCCAAAATAAGGGACCCAAGGAAGACAACACCAAGGCACATAATAATTAAGATGGCAAAGATCAAAGATAAAGACAGACTATTAGAGGCAGCTAGAGAGAGAAAAAAGATCACCTATAAAAGAAAACCCATCAGACTGTCATCAGACTTCTCAACAGAAACCTTACAGGCCAGAAGAGAATGGCATGATATATTTAATGTAATGAAACAGAAGGGCCTCGATCCAATAATATTGTACCCAGCACGATTATCATTTAAATATGACAGAGGGATTAAACAATTTCAAGACAAAGGAAAGTTGAGAGAGTTTGCCTCTCATAAACCACCACTACAGGATATCTAAACGGACTGCTCTAAAGGGAAGCACCCCTAAGGCTAAAAAGATGTCACCAGAGAAAATAAAATCATAGCAAAGAAAGCAGACCATCCAAATAATAATAAAAGGTAAAGAATAAAACACGTAATATATAAAGAAAGGAGGAGGAAGAATAGGAAAGGAGAGATAAAGAAACAATCAGATGGCATTCACAATAAGTTAAAAGGAGAGTTAAGTTAGATTCTTAGATAGTAAAGAAGCAACCCTTGAACATTTGGTAACCACCAATCTAAAGCCAGCAATGGCAATAAGTACATATCTATCAATAATCACCCTAAATGTAAATGGACTGAATGCACCAATCAAAAGAACAGAGTAACAGAGTGGATAAAAAAGCAAGGCCATCTATATGCTGCCTACAAGAGACTCACCTCAAACCCAAAGATATACACAGACTAAAAGTGAAGGGATGGAAAAACATATTTCATACAAACAACAAAGAGAAAAAAGCAGGTGTTGCAATACTTGTATCAGATAAAATAGACTTCAAAATGAAGAAAGTAGCAAGAGATAAAGAAGGACATTACATAATGATAAAGAGGTCAGTAAAACAAGAAGATATAACCATTATAAACATATATGCACCCAACACAGGAGCGTCAGCATATGTGAAACAAATACTAACAGAAGTGAAGGACGAAATAGACAGCAACACAATTATTTTAGGGATGTTAGCAAACCACTCACTCCAAAGGATAGATCAACCAGGCAGAGGATAAGTAAAGACACAGAGGCACTGAATAACACACTAGAACAGATGGACCTAATGATATCTACAGAACTCTGCACCCAAAAATAGCAGGATACACATTCTTCTCAAGTGCACATGGAACATTTTCCAGAATAGACCACATACTAGACCACAAAAAGAACCTCAGTAAATTCAAAAATATTGAAATCCTACCAACCAACTTCTCAGATCACAAAGGTATAAAACTAGACATAAATTTTAGAAAGAAATCAAAAAGGCTCACAAATACATGGAGACTTAACAACATTCTCCTAATGAATCAATGGGTTAATGACCAAGTCAAAAAAATGAGGCCCAAAGTCACCAGAAGGAGCGACATAAGAAAAATCAGAGAAGAAATAAATAAAATTGAGAAGAATAAAACAATAGAAAAAATCAATGAAACCAAAAGATGGTTCTTTGAAAAAATAAACAAAATAGATAAACCCCTAGCCAGACTCATTAAGAGAAAAAGAGAATTCACACACATAAACAGAATCAGAAATGAGAAAGGAAAAATAACGATGGACACGACAGAAATACAAAGAATTATAAGAGAATATTATAAGCATCTATATGCTAACAAGCTCCAAAACCTAGAAGAAATGGACAACTTCTTAGATAAATACAGCCTTCAAAGATACACCAAGCAGGAAACAGAAAAAGTAAAAGAACCATCACCAGCAACGAAATTGAATCACTAATAAAAAAACTACCCAAGAACAAAATCCCCGGACCTGATGGATTCACCTCTGAATTCTACCAGACGTATAGAGAAGAAATAACATCCTTTCTCCTTAAAGTTTTCCAAAAAATAGAACAGAAAGGAATATTTCCAAACTCTTTCTAAGAAGCCAGCATCACTCTAATACCAAAACCGGGCAAAGACCTCACTAAAAAAGACAATTGCAGACCAATATCACTGATGAATGTAGATGCAAAAATACTCAACAAGACATTAGCAAACCGAATTCAAAAATACATCAAGAGGATCATACACCATGATCAAGTGGGATTCATCTCAGGGATGCAAGGATGGTACAACATTTGAAAATCCATCAATATCATCCACCACATCAATAAAAAGAAGAACAAAAACCACATGATCATCTACATAGATGCTGAAAAAACATTTGACAAAATTCAGCATCCATTCATCATTAAAAGTCTCGACAGAATGGGTATAGACGGCAAGTACCTCAACATCATAATGGCTATATATGACAAAAGTATGACAATTGCATCTAAAAGGTAGATTCCTAGGTATAAACCTAACGAAGGCAGTAAAAGACCTGTACTCTGAAAACTACAAGACACTTCTAGGAGAAATTAAAGAGGACACTAAAGAATGGAAATGCATCCCATTCCCTTGGCTAGGAAGAATAAATATTGTCAAAATGGCTATACTACCTAAAGCAATCTAGAGATTCAATGCAATCCCTATCAAACTACCAACAGCTTTCTTCAATGAACTGGAACAAGTAATTCTAAAATTCATATGGAACCAGAAAAGACCCCAAATAGCCAATGCAATCCTGAAAGGAGGAATAAAACAGGGGGAATTACGCTCTCTGACTACAAGCTCTATTACAAAGCCACAGTAATCAAGACAATTTGGTACTGGCACATAAACAGACCCACAGACCAGTGGAACAGAATAGGAAATCCAAACATTAACCCAAACACCAACAGTCAATTAATATTTGATAAAGGAGCCTTGGATATACAATGGGGAGATGACAGCCTCTTCAGCAGCTGGTGTTGGCAAAACTGGACAGCTACATGTAAGAGAATGAAACTGGACTACTGTCTAACCCCATACACAAAGGTAAACTCAAGGTGGATCAAAGACCTGAATGTAAGTCATGAAACCATAAAACTCTTAGAAAAAAACATAGGCAAAAATCTCTTGGACATTATGAGCGACTTCTTCATGAACATATCCCCCCGGGCCAGGGAAACAAAAGCAAAAATGAACAAATGGGACTATATCAAGTTGAAAAGCTTCTGTACCGCAAAGAACACCATAAGTAACAGAAAAAGACATCCTACAATATGGGAAAATATATTCATAAATGATGTATCTGATAAGAAGTTGACGTCCAAAATATACAAAGAACTCACGCACCCTAACAAAAAGCAAATAATCCAATTAAGAAATGGGCAGAGGACATGAATAGACACATCTCCAAAGAAGAAATTCAGGTGGCCAATAGGCACATGAAGGATGCTCCACATCGCTAATCACCAGAGAAATGCTGATTCAAACCACAATGAGATATCACCTCACACCAGTGAGGATGGCCAACATCCAAAACACAAACAACAACAAATGTTGGCGAGGATGTGGAGAGAGGGGAACCCTCCTACATTGCTGGTGGGAATGCAAATTAGTTCAACCATTGTGGAAAGCAGTATGGAGGTTCCTCAAAAAACTCAAACTAGAAATACCATTTGACCCACGAATCCCACTCCTAGGAATTTACCCCAAGAATGCAGCATCCCAGTTTGAGAAAGACAGATGCACCCCTATGTTTATTGCAGCAGTATTTACAATAGCCAAGAAATGGAAGCAACCTAAGTGTCCATCAGTAGATGAATGGATTAAGAAGATGTGGTACATATACACAATGGAATATTATTCAGCCACAAGAAGAAAACAAATCCTACCATTTGCATCAACATGAATGGAGTTAGAAGGTATTATCCTCAGTGAAATAAGCCTAGCCGAAAAAGGCAAGTATCAAATGATTTCACTCATATGTGGAGTATAAGAACAAAGAAAAAAACTGATGGGACATAACAGCAGCAGACTCACAGAACCCAAGAACGGACTAATATTTACCAAAAGGAAAGGGACTGGGGAAGAAGGGCAGGAAGGAAGGGATAAGAGGGTAAAAGGGGCATTACCATTAGCAGACATAAGGTTGGGGGGCACGGAGAGGACTGTACAACGCAGAGAAGACAAGTAGTGATTTTTATCTCACTACGCTGATGGACAGTAACTGTAATAGGGTTGGTCGTGGGGGACCTGAGGAAGGGAGTAGTTTAATCATCATAATATTGCTCATGTAATTGTAGGTTAATGATACCAAAATTAATTGTTAAAAAAAAGTAAATATAAGGAAGTCAGCACATCTAATTACAAAAATAATTTCTAAAAGTAGTCTGAGAAGACATTGATTATATTAAATCTGATATTTGATTATCTTATATAATTAATATGGCAAGAGGTATTAAATAACATTAAGGAGGAAAATGTTCTATTTTAATCTTTATTTATGAAGAGAGAGTATGTTTTAAAAGTCTAAAAATAGTTATGAAACTGGAGTTTTAATTTGTAGGACAGCCAGTTAAGTATTTCCTCCTTGGTAGTGGTGGTAGGTAGTGGTAGATCACACATTTACTATGAAATACATTTCTGCCCTCCAAAGGCACAGAGAAGCTTAACTCCCTGAAGTTCCCATTCCCTATTTAAATACTGAGTCCTTTAAAGGGCATTTTACCATATTTGCAAACTGTGTGATCTCTACTTATCATCCCACCTTTAGTTTGTTTAGGCAAAGTCATTGCTAAAAGGGGAAATCATATTTTCAATTCTAAATACTATCAACCTAAGAAAATGATATACCTTAACACAGACAAGCCTATTATTTATTGAAACATGAAGTCATATATAAAAGAACTGTTGTTTTCTTAGCTTTCCCCACTGTAGCTCCAAGAGGAGGCGGTCTTTGCCAGGAGTAAGTTCACTATGCATTCAGTGAGATGAAGGAAGACAAGGGCGAGAGGTTTGGAATGAAAGGGTTTATTCTCACAGCTCAGTGTCTCCTGACTCTGAATCCCAACTGCTCAGCTCTCTCTCCCCACTTGGGTTCAGCCACTCTACCCCACAGGACAGACCTCTGTGGGGGGTCCCTGGTGATTGGCGGTGTCTGACCAATTACATACCAGGAACAGAGGGAGGATAGAACACATGCTTCCCCTTCACCCCCACCCTGTAAGGGCAATCCCGTGACTGACTGGCTGCTCTGCTGCTGATAAACATCCTATAAATATGCAGACATGCTCTTACTATATATATACAGTGGGCCAGGCTGGAATCCCAGGCAGAAACTTCCATTTTCCCCACACCCACAAAGAAATTTCTTTAGACTTTCCTGAGTTTTCTCCTATCAAACACTGAATGATACCTTAACATGGAAAGTAAGTGGATCCTTCGTAGGACTGGATGGAAATATCAAAACATCTACTGTTAATAAAGGAGCAGTATTTGGTTGCCTACGTTGCCCACTGCATTGAGACAGGGGCTCAGGGTGTGTCAGTGAAGAAAACACAGTGACACCCCACCAAGGTTTGGCAATGTAGCAGATGCCACAGACATACAAACAATCAAATATGATCTTAGTTGGTATAAAATTAATGCCATAGAAAAAGTAAGGTCAAAATAGTATGTGAGTAATTTAGAGTAAGTAATGATGAATTCCGTTTGGAGTAAATAATCGCTATTAGAAACAGAACATCTAATTTGGATATTAAGATTTGTGTAATTTTGAGGGAATAAGGGAAGAAGAACATATCAGCCTGAGAAAAAAGATAAATCTTGGATTCCTACACAATCATGAATTTTAGCAGAAAATGGAAAACCTGGGGTGTGAAGTACATGGGAATTTATAGTAGTAAATGAGTTTGAAAGGCAGATTGAAGGTCCAGTTGAGAGGTGTTTATATAAATTATAGATAATATAGTGTAATAAAGTTTTTTAGAGTTCCATTTATTTTTATTCTGAAGTCCTCACAGTAACATGCAGTATTTATTGCTTTGTTTCCATTTCTTTTTTTTAAATTGCCAAGAGCTACTGATTAGCTACTATGTGAAATGAATTAAGAGATGTAACAATTATCTGTATATTAAGACATGAAAGAAACACCTCCTGACTACAGCCTCTGGAAAGTGTGGTTCTGATCAGCGCCCACAATCTTGCTTTGAATTTTAGAGTCATGTATCACTTTCAGAGTTACAAAATTATGTGTTCCCTCTACTTAGCAGAAGTGGTAGAGTTTTATTATTGTATCCCAGTAATCTATGGTTTCAAATGAGAACAAGGAAAACAAGCTAAATTGTTCCTCCCATGTTGCTCATGGTTCTCAACATGCCTGCTGTTTCTTACTTCCATGGCTTTTCTAGTACTATTCCCTCTCCATCTCTTTTTCCTTAGCTAATCCCTACTGACTCCGTACAGTTTACATTCACTACTCCAGAAAGTCAGCTCTGCAGACCCCCATCTCACCTTACTAGGCAAAGAGTTTCTACTCTATGTTTATTAGTATCCTCATCATTCCTTACACTAGTTAATGGTTTTACCACCCTCTCCTAACTTTTGTCTGTCTTCCCCTGTGTACAGTGAGTTCCTTGTGTTATCCATCTTTGGATCCCAAACAGTCTAGTGCCTGACTTATAAATGATCAGTAGATGTTGAAAGAATGGATGAAAGAGTAGCAAGGTTCCCCTCTCTAGAGCCTACTCCTAGAAAGTCTACAGAAGAATGGCATGTCACTGAGACACCCCGTGGTGTTCCTTCTCACTCACTGCAAGAAGGAATAAATGACTTGCCCAATCATAAGTGTGCTTCTGGCAGTCTTTGGCTGAAGGCATTGCCACCTTCTTTTTAACTGAGCTACAATGATATACAATATTATACTAGATTCACGTGTACAACATAATGATTCAATATTTGTATATATTGTGAAATGATCACCCAGTGAGTCTAGTTAATATCCATCCCCATACATAGTTGGACATTATTTTCCTTGTGATGAGAACTTTTAAGACTCAGTCTCTTAGTGACTTTCAAATATACAATGCAGTATTATGAGCTACATTTACCAGGCTGTACATTACATCCCCAGGACTCATCTCAGAACTGCAAGTGTGCACCTTCTGGCTGCCTCCACCCATTTTTCTCCCTCTGCCCTGGCAACCACCCATCTGTGTCTATGCATTTTTGTTTTGTCAGCCACTTACCTCCTTTACTCATGGTGGTTCCTTTCTGAACAATACTTTCTAAAAAAGAGTCTTTTCCATTTCCCATCCACAAAGGGGTCATGAAAGTTTAACAGCTTCTAGGGTTCCGTCTCTTGAAGGCAGCAGGCAGTTTGAGGCAAAACCTCAGAGGACAATTCCTACTTCCTGATGGCTTGGGGAAGGACCCACTCTTCTTATCAATTAACTGTGGCAAAAAGGGTCAGAGTGCAAACCCATGAACATGTTGGTGGGAGGCACAGGTGGAAGCCATTTCCAGAGACAACGGTGCTTGGCAGGTGTCGGTGCAAGCCAGAGCTTCCTTCCAGATCTTCAGCTTCTAGATGTCCTTTAGAAAAAAGGCAGAAAAGGTGGGGAGTGGAGCTCAAAAGCATGTCACATTTTAAGTGAAACGAACATGGTGTTATTTGTTATGAATATAAATGTGTTTTGTTCTGTGAAATTATTATATTCCTGAAAAGCAGAGTGTGAACACATTTTTTTGCATGACAATCAACTCCCTTTATAGTTCACTGGAAGAGCTATTTGAAAGTGATGTGTACGTGGTTTCATTTTTATGTGAGTAGGTATCTTTTTGAATATGGAATTCTTCCTAAAATGAATAACTAAACTACAGTTGAGTGTTATTGTATCTGGATTTTTATATAATAGCTACATTTAGAGAAAATTATCCAATTTTCATAGAATTAAAATTAACTTCTGATCAAAGTTTGAAACTGGATCAAACTTATAATAAAAAAATACATCTTCCAATCTTCCAATAGCTAATAATACCCCTGAAATCCATAGACCAATGGGATAATAATGATAAAAAATATGACTGATTAATCTTAGGTACATTTTAGATCTTGGTCTACAACACCTTAGAAATGTAGAAAGGAGGAATTTAAATACATTTGTGATGGCAAAAATCAAATTATCTGGTTTAATTTTCTTTTCTTTCCAGGTTCTTTCTCTTCAGAGTTCTATGGCCCTTGGTCAGAGAAGACACTAGGTCTCTTGGAAAGAAAGCTTTTGACAGTACAAATAGGAATCCCATTTTTTCATCTCACATTTGTGCTATGACATCTTCCATCTTTCTGTACACCAGATGTTCAATGATTCATATGGCACCCCATTGCTGGTCTGCCCATAATTATTCCCCTGAGCCATATCACCGCACACTTGCCCCGCTCTCAGACACAGGAATTATCAGTCTGCCCTCTGTTGTAAGGTCATGGCTCCGGGGCAGCTGCAGCCTGGAGCTGACAGCTGGCAGCAAGCAGAGCAGTGCCGCAGGGCAGCTGCATCAACCGCAGAAGATGCGAAAGCACCGGCTCCCACTGATCGAACCACCGCCGCCCCCACCGCATGCACGGACAGCTCGGCAGCCTGCTTGCCGCTCGCTCCACCCACACCCAATAAAGTTTTCTTTTTCTCCCACCAGTAGAGAATCAGTGATTTATACTGTGCTTTAAATATTAATTATTTATTTTAGTGGAAAAAAAATGTTTGGAAAAGCAAGAACATGCAGGCAGGGAGTCTGTTAATAGGCTTGGGAAGACAACATGATTCAGCATCAGAGTGATTGAAATCAAGATGTATTCAAATGACAGGACACATTTAGAGATTTGAGGAAACAAACAAAAAGTCCTGAGTAATTGGGAATACATGAGATCCTCAACAGCAACAAAAATAAATGATGATAACTAAACAGAAATTCTATGAAAAATGAATAAATTCTATTTATTTTACATCTTTTAAACTCTAGCATGCATGAGGTGAGATAAAAATCTAGGTAACATTTGAGATTCAAGATGGCGGCCTGAGAGGTGAGACAGAGAACTCCTCCCAAAACCATGTATAGTATGAAAATATAGTTAATACAACTAACCCTGGAACAGCAACAGGAGGGAAGGCTGCACCAGACTGCACATGCCTGGAGAAAAGAGCAGAACTCAATAAACAGGGTAACGTACCAAAGCCTTGATCTGATTGGACCAAGCACTTCCTGTACCACAGCTCACTGGTAGGAGGAGGAGAAACAGAGCTGGGAGGGGGTGGAAGCCTAGAATTGCTCAACACCAAGCCCTGGGGGTCTGCTTTGGAACACAAACCTACATTGTGTGGTGTTCTAGAGGTTGGTGGGGTTGGGGAGTGGGACTGGTGGAGCACTTGAGAGTCTGAGATTCTGGCCATTTGTGGAGGATGGGGATCCACATCTGGCCACTCTGGGACAAAGTAAATGCAGGAGGTCTGAGAGGCTTCCAAGCAGTGAGAGGGCTGCTGAAGGGGTGGCTTTGCACACAGCTTGCTACGTGGTAGAAGGGATAGGTGGACAACTTTTATTGGGTGCTCTCTGCCCAGCAGGTTGGGAACATTGAGGAGCTTCAGCCGCTTCATCCTCTACCTGCCTACTCAGCTCTGAGTCTCTCCACTTTGACATGCAGCCTGCTGTGCATTCCTTCTGGCCTTCTGGCACCTGCTTTCAAACCAGCAGTCACTGTGCTGGCATCAGGCCAGCCAGAGGGTGTCCCCACCTACAATAGCTAGAGGCACCAGGCACAGAGGTTTACATGTGTGTGCTCGGCCCACTGGCTCTGATACTGGACACAGGCACTGCAGCCAGGAATGAGGACACAGCTCTATCTTCCCCACAGGCACAAGTGCCACTCCCCCATGATCCCCAACCTCACTCTAGGGGCTGAGCAGCTCCAGAGACTAGAGATTCTGGGCACTAGAGGGAGTCACATAGAAATATGAAACGTCAAAGGAGCCTGGTTTAGACCAAAATCTCACAAACCCCAGAAAAAGGGCCAAATGAAACTGAACTCACCAATCTTCCTGAAAGTTCAAATAAAAATCATAAACATTCTCATGGAGGTACAGAAAAATATTCAAGAACCCAGGAAGAATTTAAGATGGATATTCAATCATTAAGAAATTCCATATCTGAAATGAAAGATCCAATGGAGAAATTTAAAAGCAGATTGGATGTAGTAGAAGACACGGTAAATGGAATAGAAATTAGAGAAGAGGAATACAAGAAGCTGAGGCACAGAGAGAATAAAGGATGTTTAAGAATGAAAGAGTATTGAGAGAACTGTGTGACCAATCCAAATGGAACAATATTCGCATTATACGGGTACCAGAAGAAGAAGAGAGAGAAAAAGGTATAGAAAGGGTCATTGATGAAGTAATTGCTGAAAACTTCCCCAATCTTGGGAAGGAGATAGTCTCTCAAGCCATGGAGGTGCACAGATATCCCACCACAAGTAACCCAAGGAACACAACATCAAGTCATATAATATATTTTAATTAGTTATCATCATTTATTTTTGTTGCTGTTGAGGGTCTCATGTATTCACATTACTCAGGACTTTTTGTTTGTTTTCTCAAATCTCTGTTTCCTGTCATTTGAATACATCTTGATTTCAACCACACTAGGAGTGCTGAAATATGTTGTCTTCCCAAGCCTATTAACAGACTCCCTGCCTTCATGTGCTTGCTTTTCCAATCATTTATTTTCCACCAAAATAAATAATTAATATTTAAAGTACTTGAAGAACTGGATCTTACGCTAATCTTGATGGAAGAAAAGAAGCACTCATCTTGCAGTGAGAACTCCCCAGGGCTCGGTGGCTCAGCATTTGGTAGCACCAGCTATTTCTACAAGTGTGGAGGCAGATGTGACTGAAAAGAGGAGGACTGGCTGGAGTCGTTAAGGAGCAATTATATCCCCAAATCCTCTCCTCATGTCCACACAGCCAGACAATTCTGTGGCCCCCACACTAGAACAAGATTAGAGGCTAACAAGAAGTCTCTGGAACAGAGTGACACCAGGCAAAAGGAAGATGGATTACTTCACTGAAAATAGGTCTACACTAAAAACAGCCACAGAAAACTAAACTACAAAAAAGTTACATGCCTAATACTCAGATTCTCCCCACTACCTGCTGGCTTGACCCCCAGATCACTGGTAGCTTGAATAGTATTCACCAGACAGGGACTGGGAGATTATTTTCTGGAGAGACCTTAAGATGCCCAAATGTGGGTGACACAGTGTCACAGCAAGGCCGACTGCCATACAGAGAGGCCCTTGGATACTCCCCTCATGCTCAGAGTGTCGACACATCTCTCTAGCTCTTCATTTCAAAATATGAATAGAAAGCCAGGGATCACCAAAAATGTGAAAAAAGCCCCTAATAAAGGTAGAGATCAAAACCGGGAAGAACAATTTTAAAAGAGGAAAACTAAAAATGGAGTGTGATGATTAATTTAATGAATCAACTTGATTGACTGGGTTAAGGGGTACCCACATACCTAGTTAAATATTTCTGGATATCTTTGTGATGAAGTTTCTTGATAAGATTAATATATGAATCAGTTAATTTCAGATCACCCTCCCCAGTGTGGGTGGGCCTCATCCAGCCTGTCGAAGGTCTGAGTGGAACAGAATTCTTTCTGTCTGCCTGACTGTCTGACTTGGAACATTAGTGTTCTCCTGCCTTCAGACCCGGACCCAGACTGGATCTTATACCCATGACCACCCTCTTCTCAGGCCTCCAGACCAGGACTGGAACTACGCCTCCTGCTGCCCTGCATCTCCAGCCAGTCAGCTCCATATCCTGGGCTTCTACTATGGACTCTGTTTCTCCAGAAAACCCAAAGTGATACAGAGACCGTACAGGGAGATGAAAACCTATATCAGTCCCCAAGGAGAAAAATAGAATGAAATCTTGTTTTTCCCTAAAAAGAGAAATTAAATAACACAGAACCTGATTTTGCCAGGCAGGGTTGAGTTCTGGAGGCTACAAATCATTGTTATATCTAAGATTTTTGCCTACCCCTGAAGAACCAATTTGAGACCCTTCAGGGGATGGTATTGCCCCTGTGGAGAATGTAAGCCTTAGGGAGAGAAGAGGCATTGTATCCATGAAACAAGATGAAGTTGCTGCTTTAAAAGTTGACACTGAAAGAATAAGAAAGGGTTCTTGGAATTTTTAAATGTGAAAGAAAAAATTTAAAATTTTATGTAAGTGTTGAGTTGAATCTCCCCCAAAACTAAACAACTAAGAAACAAAGATGGAGAAAAGGAGAGAACAGATTGTAAAATTATAGCATCAGTTCAGGAATTTCATTTTAATACTAAGAATTCCAGAAAGAGAAAAAATATATGGTGTTTATGCGTATGTGATTGAATAAATAATTTGAGTAAATTTCCCCAAACTGAAGGGTATACATTTCCAAATTCATAGCAGCCACGGAGGGGCCAGCTCAACAGATGAAAATATCCCCGGCTGAGGCACCAGAAAACTGGGGGCAAAAATATAGTCTAAGGCCCCCAATCTCTTATTCCAGGGGGTTGTCCTCTAGCTCCTGGTGGGTGAGAATCCTAAAGGTTGAAATGGCCTTCCTAGCAGATCTGACACAGGAATGTACTTCATTTTTATGTTCAGGGTTTTAGAAAGGAAATTTGAGGATGCTTACCACTCTCATTATATTTTCTTAATATAAAAGTAGTACATGCTTATCACCACAGACATTTCAGAAAAGTATGAAGAAGGAAAAGGACCGGCTGTACCTGAACAACCCTGAACTAAATGCTGTGACCATTTTGGATGGGTTCCTTCTGTGGGTTTTTAACAAACATTATATATCATTTACCTCTCCTTTTATAATATTATTAAACATAATTAAAATCACTCTAATGTAGTTTTATACTCATGCTTACTTACATCACATTATATTATGAGCATTTTCTCATTAAAAGTTCTGACAAACAATAGTTTTAACAACTGCACAATATTCTGACTTATAGCATAATTTGTACACCTTACCTCCTGTTTGTAGATATTTGAGCTGTTGCCACCTTTTCACTGTTCTAAACAGCACTGTGAGGAAAATCTTTGTATAAACACCCCTGATTACTTCCTTAAACTTAATTCTTAAGCATGGGCTACTGGATCAAAGATTATGTATGAATTTGTGCAATTTGCTGCATGATGCAGACGGGGTTCTGGACCTGCACATGTGGCTAGTTACATTTAAATTTATATGCAATTTAATCTCAGCTCTTTTATTACCCTGGCCACTCACCTTAGTCCACATGTAGCTGTGGCTACCGTGTTAGACAATCAAACAGAGAGCACTTCCATCATTTAATGAGTTCTAATGAACAGTGCTGTTTCAGAGAAGCCACACTTTTTATACCTCCACAATCAGTCTCTCTAGACCTTTACCAGTATTATTATCATTTTAAAGCTTTATTCATTTCATAAGCAGAAAAAAGGAGTCTCGGTTTAATTTAAAATTATTTCTAATTGGAGTTGACCATTAGCCCCTTTTGTTAGCATCGCATTTCCCCTGGGAATTTCCTCATTTTGCTACTCTTGCTGTCTTTCTAGGTGTGCCGGGAAGATACCAGAGTGGCGCCGCGTGTCCAGGTCACCTCTCCGTGGCCACACTGCAGACCAGCATATCTGGCACCTCTACTGCAGAATGTGGGGAGAGTCTTTCCGGAGGATAATGACAGGCGTCGCACTTGGGGTTTCCACAGTCTTTTTTCCCATTTTTCTTCCCTTTGCTGCTCTGTGCATGTTGGATTCCTAGCTCTCCTACCTTGGCTTAGTCTAGGTATGGCTGGGGCTGTTGCCCTACCTCTCGGCATGCCCTTTCCCAGCCCTGTGCTCCAGCCAGAGTGAGCCCAGTGCCCTGTGCCCAGGTGGTGCCTACTAAACATGCCACACGTTTGAGAAGCTAAGAAGAGAAAAGCAGAAAAATAGCTCATTTTGTTTTTAATGGAACATTTGGTTTCAGGCACAAAGCCCATTTAAGTTTATATTAAGTATTTGCTCCCCAACAGCAAATGTGGTCCAGCCAACCCTCTCTTATCCATGATTTACTCACACTTTTCCCTTCCTTGGTTGAGAACTGTGAAATGGGGAACAAAACGCTGTCAAAGGGAACTATGAATAACATGTGAGACAAACAAGTATCCAGGCTGCAGCCCCTTCTCTTGCTTTGCCTCACTCCCTAGCCAGGGTTAAAGCCAATCCCTGGAACCATGTGAGGATGCGGGAGAGGTGGGGGCCTTACAGACACTTTCAAGTGCCATTGCCTAAAAAGGCTGCCCAAGTTAAGCTGGAAGCAAACTGCCGTCAGCAGGCAAAGTAGACTGAATGCTCGATAAATGCACCCTTGCATCTCATCCCCAGGTAGGCCAAAATTGATCTTGTGAGCTAACGGTGATCTATGAAGCAGATTCATAAGCATTTGCCTTCCCGTTCGATGGCAGTAGAAGTGGACACACTTTAACTGTAGTTAAGATGAGAGCAGAGGCTGATCAGCATATTTGGCCTGCACTGCCACCATGTGGTGCTACGTCCAAATTCCAGGTGCTCCCAACGACCCCAACATTAGAAATGATGGCCTTGGGGTGGGGTCTGGATTTAACAGTCGTGGCAGAGGTGCATTTCTCGGGGAGTACAAACTAGCAGGAACACCTGGGGCTCGGCCGGCACTATGTACTAGACGAAGCCCTCCGGCCTGGATATCCCGTTCAGTCCTGGCAGCAGTCCCGTGCAGTCACTGGTAGATCTCAGCCTTAGTATGAAGACTGAGGCCTAGAGAAGCTGGCCATTGGCACAGGACAAGTCCTAGACTAAACCAGGAGGTTCCTACTCCAAATCGGGTAGTATAATTGATTATTATCACATCCAGCATATATTAAAAATGCCAGAGAAATACATTATACTATATGGTATAGCATATGGTATGTACCCTGTGGAGCATAATAAACATCCTTACCGCACACTGTATGCTACCCACAGTACAGATACAGCCTATATAGCTCCGTACATACCCTATTTTCTCTAGTACTATACACCACTGCTCACCACCCTTTGGGGGCTTTTCTCTGTCTGTGAAGACAAGGCGATATTGGCTGATTCTTTGCAGTCCAGGATTCAATAAATGCTTTTACACAGTTTTGCTATTAAACCAATTGCCCTCCTTTCCTGGGTCCCCGGCACCCCCCCTCCCCACCCGGGGATGGCCCTGCTCGCCTCCTGTCCTGATCTGGTGCCATGATGGAGGTTTTCCTGAAGAGAGCCACTACGAGGACTCTGAGGCAGTAGGACTGAAGCCTTGTTTCCATCACAATCAGACTTTTTTTGTTTTTGTTTTTGTTTTGTTTTAGTTTTTAAATGTCTTATCATTTCGGTGGTTCATAGCTAAGCCCCTGATGGATGGGGCCACGTCATCATTGAGCCAGAGTGTATTTTACAACCAATGTATTTTAAAGTGGAGACACTGAGAGGTTACCTTCCTCAGGGGCAGGGGTGGGCCTGTCATTAGGCCAGATTTAAATATTCAAAGAGAAACTTTGTAGCCTTTGATTCGCAGGCAGGAATTTGGGGCTGTTATCACTCCTGTGGGTGCAGGCAATGCCAGCCTCGGTTGGGAGCACACTGCTGGCCTCGCTCACCACGGGCAAAGGGGGTGATGCCTTTTCTTATAGCCAGAAGCCTCATGGTTTCCTCAGAGAGCTCATAATGCATGATTTCACTTACAGCTAATGCTACTAGACTCATATACAGCCAATGATTTTAGAAACAAAGTCCACAGCTTTGTCATAATGTAAGGAGCATTTTGAGGTGTTGGGAATTGTTTATATTTTGGTGGTGTGGGAGTAGAAACATATATTTGTCAAAACCAATCAAATTGTACTTTTTAAAATGTCTTTTTAAATTTTTCTCAATTTTACTTTACTAAAAACGTTTTATCTGTTGTTCTGCCTGTAATACGGATTTTCATGTTCACTTTCCTTAACTGTTTCTTCACATTTGGCTAGTTGACAATAACTATCTCACTAGGTGTTTATAAAGGACACATTTATAAAGAATGTGTGTTTCTTGCCCAGTGATGCTTCTCACTGTCAGGTCCTGCACTTTTATGACTGAAATGGTGATGGTTTCTGAAGTGAGACAGTTTTATCCTAACGATGAACACAATCCTGGTCCAGACAGATGCTCTACTAGTGTTGAAAATGTAAACGCGTGACCTCCCCTATTTGATACATCTAGTGGGCTCTCTCGTCTCTATTCTGAAGAATGGAATATAAATTCCTTTTCACAGAATAGAGTGGCCTCAAGAACATGAGCTCTGCCCATGATCCCAAGGTGTCTGCAGCCACCATCCTGCACAGTCTGACCCCACGGTATGGAAGGTGAAAGCGGCTTCACTCACTTGCAGGGACTTCCGTGTCTGAGGCCCCTCCCTCCTCTGCAGCCTAGAGAACTCCACCCCATCCTGAAAGTCTGATTGCCTAGCACACCTAGAGGGCTGGGTGTCCTCCCTGGATTTACGCACTTTTTTTTGTCTATACATTTAATCCTCTTCCTTCTCTTCTATTCCATGAGCACCGAGTACTTGCTTCATGCCAGGTACCCAGGTCTGTGCAGACAAATCAGGGAGAGTGAGGCCAGGCAGGTTAAAGGCGAGCTGAAGCTTCAAGGTATCTGCACATATGACAAAACTGAGTCTTCTAATCCAGGGACACATGGATTTATTTACTCTTCATTCTTCAGGTCTTCTTTAATTTATCTCAGCAATATTTGGAAGTTCACAGATTTTGTGCATCTTTCAACAAATTTATCTCCAAGAATTTAATAATTTTGATGTTATTCTAAATGGTATTGCTTACTTAGTTACAATTTCCAACTGTTTTTGCTACTACATAGGGATAGAATGGATGTTTATAAACTGACCTTGTGTTCTATAATCACGAATGATTCAGAAAATGAGGACAGGCCCCTTCTATGGCATGTCTGCCAGAATGTCCAGCAGCACCTCCACTTAGGCAAAGTCTGTGGCCTTTACCACAGTAGAGTTTGTCCAGTGGTACCGACTCAGAACTACTTGGTCAAAATGCCCTCCTCCTGCAGGATGGGAGTCCGTAGGCTGACAGCTGGGATAGCCCTCCAGAAGGGGGTAAGTTGAGAAGACCCTGGTCAACTCACATGGCCCTGCTCAGGGAACCCCATGCCATTGGTGCCAAATTCCCGGGTTCCCTTCCTATACACACTTCATAGTCAAGGCAGCAAATATAATTTTGAAAAGCAGGCTTGCAGAGGGCTTACCTGAACAGCACTGCTCTGGGAACCTCCCTGGTAAGTGGGAGGGAGAGCCTCAGGCTTCTCTCCTCCTCAGCATCCGTAAATTCCATGACCAATGAATAAGCCATGTTAAATTAACATTGACAGAACATCTCTTCAGATCAATAAATTTGCTACTAAAATGTGTTCTGTGATAAGAGTAAATCATTCTTAATAACCATAGTTAAGAAGTATACTTGAGAAAATAAAGAACTATTCCATTTTTTCTTTCAAAGTTTGATTCAAAGATAGACATCTTCTGAAATACTAGGCATTCAGCCAGCACTCTGCAGGGAGTGTCTTCTGCAGGTCGTATCACACCCAAGTGACCATTTCTTATACAGCATTTTAAACTTTCATCCTAAAAATATATTAGCTCAGCCAATGAAATTTTATTTGTTTAATCACTCTGACCCCTCTGTAAAAAAATTGCACATGGTTTGCAAGTATTTAATGAGTGTCTCTGCAGTATGTTTTCACACTAATTGCTTTTGAACAGTACTATAACATGTATGTAGAAATATGCATATGAAGAAGAAATTAGATTCTAATTAAGCAGTCTACATTAAGGCTGTGTGCCAGATGTGAATTAGTCTTAAGGGCATTTATAAAGTGATGTTGTTTGAGGAATATTTGTGTCCTTAATAGTCAGGGAACTGTTAAGCAGAGTTCTGGTGCAATTCCTCTACTAGGAGCAAGCAGATCTCTCCTTTGCTTGTTTCTTTGTTTTAAGAGGCTGTTAACAACCAAGTGGGTGTCTTTATTAATGGTTTAGCCCTGGGGAAAAATTCTAATCAAAGAATTTCACAAGAGATAATCAAGGTCAATGGTGTATATCTACTGTGAAAGGTAATTTCAATGAGGTAGGGAGGTGATTTCAAACAGGTAGGGAATTTCTAAACAGTTCAACATAAAGATTAGGTCACCTAAAAGGTGGTTGACTTGATGATACTTTCCATTTTGTTTCAGACCCTAAAGTAAAATTGTCTTAAGTCCTGAAATGCTTCATTGCATTCTGCATGCATCCAATTATCTAAAAGGAATTAACATTCCTTTTGATATATAGCTGCAAGATTCTTTTTGAATAGCCTGGTATCTTCGATTTCACATTTAGATATTTCTCCTACCCACCTGTTAAATTATCCCTTGTAACCCTATTGATAGGGAAAAATTTACAAGGACAGCAATTTACATAGACAGCAGTCTAGTCCAGATGGCTCCCTTCTGCTGCTCTTCTTAGCAAAGACAACAGAAACTCCCTTAACTTCCCCCTCCCCTTCACTCCCCACTCTGCCAGGCACTGACTCCCTAACCTCACTCGCCCTGGCCTGCTGCTTACTGTGCATGTAGGAATGTTACAGATACAGAAGCAGAAAGATATGTATTGCTCCCTTTTCCTTTGTTTGGCATTCAGACCTTGGGAGACTAGTCCCCTATGAGCCCACCAGTGATAAGAATAAAACCTCAGCACTCCAAGACCTCCAAGTGCTGCTTGGTTCTTCCATAAGTGATTCAGTTCAGGGTTTTTCAGTATTTTCAGGAAAACTACTGCTGGGCAGTTTTTAAAGTAGAAATAAACTTGAGAAGAATTGACAGAAAAATAGAAACTCAATGTGGAATGAATTTGTTTGCTGATACAAAGTATGAAGAGCAGCATGAGAGTTCTTGGTGAGCTGGCACAAAAAGAGACAAAGGGAGTGAGTTATAAAATTAGTGCATTAGGAAATTGAATTAAAACCACCTATTTTAAAACGTTGTTCCAAGCACTCTTCACAAATGAATAATGCCACCCATTAATGAGCAAGTATTTTAAAAGCAGACTGTAAAATATATTTCAGTCACTTAAAAGCTTATTAAGGAGTTCTGGGAAGATGGCAGCGCAAACAGGGCGGCAGAAATCTCCTCCCTAAACCATATATATTTATGAAAATACAACAAATACAACTATTCCTAAAAGAGAGCCCAGAAGATACAGGACAGCCCCAAGCCTGCATCTACACCTGAGAGGACTTGGCACCCTGCGAGGCAGGTAAGATACGGAGGCACAACCACATGGGACACAAGCAACCCCCAATCCAGCGCACTGGCAGGAGGAGAGGATTCAGAGCCAGGAGGGAGTGGAAGCACAGGCCTGTGAAATAACCAGCCCTGGTGATCTTTGCCAGGAGCACTGACACACATCGCACAGTGTATTGGAGATTGGAGAGACAGAGCGTGTAGGATCTGACACGGGGAATGCATCTGGCTTTCCGGGACAAAAGAAAAGCACGTGCTTTTTTTAGCGGTATTAAAGAGACAGGGACCCAATGGAGGAGCAGAATCTTCCCAGCACACTCAGCTCAGCAGGCTGGGAGTCCTGGGGAATATCGGACCCCTTGAATGGCGACTGGGAAAAAGTAGCCGCACTGAGACTTCACACAGAGATCAGCAGCCTCCCATTCGTTCCCACCCTGGCCAGAGATACAAAAGGCCCTTCAGAGCGGTGTGGCAGCAGTTGCTGAATAGTGGAGCAACAGCACCACCTACAGCATCTTCACAGAATATATATTGGGCGGGCATTTGTTTTCTTCTCTTTTATATTCTTTCCTTTCGTTTTTTCTCTTCTTTCTTTTTTTTTTAAAGTCTTAGAAAGCCCATCTGACATAGGTGTCACCTACCAGGGACCACTTCAATCTGCATGAAAAGACAGAGAAATATAGTACAAACAAAGCTTACCCAGACACAGACACCAGAGAGGGAGTCTGAAGGGATGGGAATGCACAACCTTCCTGAAAAATAATTCAGAATAAAAGTCATAACCACAATGATGTATCTACAGGGAAGTATGCAAGAGCTGACGGAGGAAGTGAGGAAAGACAATGCAGAAATGAGACAAGTGATTGACGGGCTTAGCAGCAGATGGGACGAGATGCAAGAGACTGTTAATGGAATAGAAATCAGAGAACGGGAATACAGAGAAGTTGAAGCAGAGAGAGATAAAAGGATCTCTAGGAATGAAAGAGTATTAAGAGAACTGTGTGACCAATCCAAACGGAATGATATTCGCATTATAAGAGTATCAGAGAAAGAAGAGAGAGAAAAAGAGATAGAAAGTGTCTTTGAAGAAATAATTACTGAAAACTTTCCCATGCTGTGGAAGGAAATAGTCTCTCAGTCCACGGAAGCCCACAGATCTCCCAACACAAGGGACCCAAGAAAGGCAACACCAAGACACATAATAATTAAAATGGCAAATATCAAATATAAGGACAGAGTATTAAAGGCAGCTAGGGAGAGAAAAAAAGATCACATACAAAGGAAAACCCATCAGACTATCATGAGACTTCTCAACAGAAACCTTACAAGCCAGAAAAAAATAGCATGAGATATTTAATGTAATGAAACAGAAAGGCCTCAAACCAAGAATATTGTATCCATCACGATTATCATTTAAATATGATGAAGGGATTAAACAATTTCCAGACAAGCAAAAGCTGAGAGACTTTGCCTCCCATAAACCACCTCTACAAGATATCTTAAAGGGACTGCTCTAGAGGGAAGCACTCCTAAGGCTAAAAAGATGTCACCAGAGAAAATAAAATCATAGCAAAGAAGCCAGACCATCCAAATACTAACTAAAGGCAAAGAATAAAACACCTAATATATAAAGTATGGAGGAGGAAGAATAAGAAAGGAGAGAAATAAAAAAACATCAGACTGTGCTTACAATAATTTAACAAGAAAGTTAATTTAGATTGTCAGATAGTAAAGAAGCAACCCTTGAACCTTTGATAACCACGAATCTAAAGCCAGCAATGGCAATAAGTATATATCAATAGTTAATCGCCCTAAATGTAAATGGACTGAATGCACCAATCAACAGACACAGAATAATAGAATGGATAAAAAAGCAAGACCCATCTGTATGCTACTTACGAGACTCACCTCAAATCCAAAATATACACAGACTAAAAGTGAAGGTATGGAAAAAGATATTTCATTCAAACAACAAGGAGAAAAAAGCAGGCATTGCAGTACTTGCATCAGACAAAATAGACTTCAAAACGAAGAAAATGGCAAGACATAAAGAAAGGCATTACATAATGATAAAGGGCTAACTTGAACAAGAGGATATAACCAATATAAATATATATGCACCCAACACAGGAGCACCAGCATATGTGAAACAAATACTAAGAGAATTAAAGGAGGAAATAGGCAGCAATGCATTCATTTTAGGAGATTTCAAGACACAACTCACTCCAAAGGACAGATCAACCAGACAGAAAATAAGTAAAGACACAGAGGCACTGAACAACACAAAAGAACAAATGGACTAAACAGACATCTACAGCACTCTACACCCAAAAGCAGCAGGATACACAATCTTCTCAAGTGCACATAGAACATTTTCAAGAATAGCTCACATACTAGGCCACAAAAAGAACCTCAGTAAACTCAAAAATATTGAAATTCTACCAATCAACTTCTCAGATCACAAAGGTATAAAACTAGAAATAAATTTTAGAAAGAAATCAAAAAGGCTCACAAATACATGGAGACTTAACAACATTCTCATAATTAATTGATGGGTTAATGACCAAATCAAAACAGAAATGAAAGAATATATGGAGACTAATGACAACAACAACACAATTTCTGTGGGACGTAGCAAAGGCAGTTCTAAAAGGAAAGTATACTGCAAACCAGGCATGTTTAAAGAAGGAAGAACATTCCCAAATGAAGAGTCTAAAGACACAATAACTGAAAATGGAAAAAGAAGAACAAATGAGGCTCAAAGTCACCAGAAGAAGGGACGTAATAAAGATCAGAGAAGAAATAAAATTGAGAAGAATAAAACAATAGAAAAAATCAATGAAACCAAGAGCTGGTTCTTTGAAAAAGTAAACAGAATAGATAAACCCCTAGCCATACTCATTAAGAGAAAAAGAGAATCTACACACATAAACAGAATCAGAAATGAGAAAGGAAAAATAACAACAAACCCAACAGAAATACAAAGAATTCTAAGAGAATATTATGAGAATCTACATGCTAACAAGCTGGAAAACCTAGAAGAAATGGACAACTTCTTAGAAAAATACAACCTTCCAAGACTGACCAAGCAAGAAACAAAAAAACTAAACAGACCAATCACCAGCAATGAAATTGAATCGGTAATCAAAAAACCACCCAAGAACAAAAGCCCTGGACCTGATGGATTGACCTCTGAATTCTACCAGACATATAGAGAAGAAATAACACCCATTCCCTTAAAGTTTTCCAAAAAATCGAAGAAAAGAGAATACTTCCAAACTCATTCTATGAAGACAGCATCACTCTCACACAAAACTGGGATAAGACCTCACCAAAAAAGAAAATTACAGACCATTACAGACCAATATACCTGATGAACGCAGATGCAAAAATACTCAACAAAATATTAGCAAACCGAATTCAAAAATACATCAAGAGGATCGTACACCATGATAAAGTGTGATTCATCCCAGGGATGCAAGGATGGTAGAATATTCAAAAATCCATCAACATCATCCACCACATCAACAAAAGAAGAATAAAAACTCCATGATCATCTCCTTAGATGCTGAAAAATCATTTGACAAAATTCAGCATCCATTTATGATTAAAACTCTCAACAAAATGGGTATAGATGGCAAGTACCTCAATATCATAAAGGCCATATATGACAAACCCACAGCTAACATCATACTTAACAGCGAGAAGCTGAAAGCTTTTCCTCTAAGATCGGGAACAAGACAGGGATGCCCACTCTCTCCACTGTTATTCAACATACTACTGGATGTCCTGTTCGTGGCAATCAGACAAAACAAAGAAATACAAGGCCTTCAGACTGGTAAAGAAGAAGTCAAATTGTCCCTATTTTCAGATGACATGATATTTTATATTAAAAACCCTAAAGACTCCTCTCCAAAACAACTAGAACTAATATGTGAATTCATCAAAGTTGCAGGATACAAAATTAACACACAGAAATCTGTTGCTGTCCTATATACTAATGATGAACTAACAGAAAGAGAAATCAGAAAAACAATTCCATTCACATTTGGATCAAAAAGAATAAAATATCTAGGAATATACCTAAAGAAGGAAGTGAAAGACCTTTACCCTGAAAACTGCAGGACACTCTTAAGAGAAATTAAAGAGGACACTAACAAATGGAAATTCATCCCATGCTCTTGGTTAGGTAGAATAAATATTGTCAAAATGGCTATACTACCTAAAGTAATCTACAGATTCAATGCAATCCCTATCAAAATACCAACAACTTTCTTCAATGAACTCAAACAAATAATTCTAAAATTCATATGGAGCCACAAAAGACCCCGAATAGCCAAAGCAATCCTGAGAATGAGGAATAAAACAGGGGGTATTATGCTGCCTGACTTCAAGCTCTACTACAAAGCATAGTAATCAAGACAATTTGGTATTGGCACAAAACCAGATGCACAGACCAGTGGAACAGAATAGAAAACCCAAACATTAACAAAAACAAATGCAGTCTATTTATATTTGAAAAAGGAGCCTTGGATGCATAATGGGGAGATAACCATCTCTTCAGCAGCTGGTGTTGGAAAAACTGGACAGCTCCATGTAAGAGAATGAAACTGGATTACTGTCTAACCCCATACACAAAAGTCAACTCAAACTGGATCAAAGACCCGAATGTAAGTCATGAAACCATAAAACCCTTAAAAAAAACATAGGCAAAAATATCTTGGACATAAACATGAGCAACTTCATGAACATATCTCCCGGGCAAGGGAAACAAAAGCTAAAATGAACAAGTGGGACTATATCAAGCTGAAAATCTTCTGTATAGCAAAGGACACCATCAGTAGACGAAAAAGACATCCTACAGTATGGGAGAATATGTTCATAAATGACGTATCTGATAAGGGGCTGACATCCAAAATATATAAAGAACTCATGCACCTCAACAAACAAAAGGCAAATAATCTAATTAAGAAATGGGCAGAAGACATGAATAGACCCTCCTCTAAAGAAGAAATTCAGATGGCCAACAGGCACATGAAAAGATACTCCACATTGCTAATCATCAGAGAAATGCAGCTTAAAACCACAATGAGATATCACCTCACACCAGTGAGGATGGCCAACATCCAAAACACAAACAAAAACAAATGTTGGCGAGGATGTGGAGAAAAGGGAACCCTCCTGCACTGCTGGTGGGAATGCAAATTAATTCAACCACTGTGGAAAGCAGTATGGAGGTTCCTCAAAAAACTCAAAATAGAAATACCATTTGACCCAGGAATCCCACTCCTAGGAATTTACCCTAAGAATGTAGCGGCCCAGATTAAAAAAGACAGATTCACCCCTTTGTTTATTGCAGCACTATTTACAATAGCCAAGAAATGGAAGCAACCTAAGTGTCCATCAATAGATGAGTGGATAAAGAATATGTAGTGCATATACACAATGGAATATTATTCAGCCATAAGAAAAAAACAAATCCTACCATTTGCAACAACATGAATGGAGCTAGAGTGTATTATGCTCAGTGAAATAAGCCAGGCCGAGAAAGACAAGTATCAAATGATTTCACTCATATGTGGAGTATAATGGCAAAGAAAAAAAAAACTGAAGGAACAAAACAGCAGCAGACTCACAGAACCCAAGAACGGACTAATAGTGACCAAAGTTAAAGGGACTGCGGAAGTTGAATGGAAAGGGAGGGATATGAAGGTAAAAGGGGCTTTATGATTAGCAGAAGTAATGTTGGGGGGCATGGGGAGGGCTACACAACTCAGAGAAGACAAGTAGTGATTCTATAGCATATCACTATGCTGATGGACAGTGACTATAATGGGGTTGGTTGGGGGGACTTGATGAAGGGGGTAGTTTAATCACTGTGGTATTGCACATGCAATTGTAGATTAATGATACCAAAATAAATTATAAAAAATCAATTAATTAATTAATTTAATTAAAGAAAAAAAGAAGGCATTGCAGGAGGCCCCACTCAAGAAATCATGCACCTTTCTTCAGTGTGATATGGAAACCATGGTACACATTGCAACTCTTTGTATGCACTCTAACTCCCAGAGATAAGTTTGCTGAGAACAGTTCTTAGCACTGGCATTAGGGGAAGCTGCAGAAGAAGGTCCTTTCTAATAACCACAGTGTTAGTAGCCCAGATTTGGATTCAGTTTAGTGGAGTGAAAGAAGGCAGTGCGGGACACCCCATTCAAGTAACCATGCAACCATATCCAGTGTGATATGGAAAACATACTAAACAATGTAATAGAAGGCTGCCCTCTCTGTATGCACTCTAACTCCCAGAGATAAGTTTCCTGAGAATAAGCCTTAGCACGGGCATTACGGGAAGCTGCAGAAGAAGAACCTTTCTACTAACAGCGGTGTAAGCAGCCTAGATTTGGATTCAGTTTAGTTTAGTAAAAGATGGCATTGCAGGAAGCCCCATTCAAGTAATCTTTAAAATCATCCTAGGTGATAATGAGTCTGGTTAGGGAATGTGCCTTTCAGGTCTGTCTTCTGTGCTTGCACTCTAAGCACCTGAATGAAGTCTGCAAAATACCTCTCTATTGTTGAAAGGCAGGCAATCGCATAAGGGCCTTTCAGCCGGAGGCCTTGCTCAGGCAGTCTGGCTGAAAGAGAAAGTCTTCCATATAATGAACTTCGCTTGTAAATTTTAAAAGCCGCCTTTTTTCCTACTATTGCCTTGCTGCCAAAAAGAGAGACCCAGTGAAAACTTTTCGCTTTAAGCGGGTACTCTGTGCGGTCACCCACTGATATCCCTTGAATGCAACCATCACCAATGTGATATGGAAAACATAGTAAACATTACAATAGAAGGCTTTCCTCTATGTATGCATTCTACCTCCCAGAGATACGTTTGCTGAGAATAAGTCTAAGCACTAGCATTAGGGGAAGCTGCAGAAGAAGATCCTTTCTAATAACAGCAGTGTAAGCAGCCTATATTTGAATACAGTTTAGTGGAGTAAAAGAAGCCAGTGTGGGAAGCCCCATTCAATTAATCATGCAACCATCTCCAATGTGATATGGAAAACAGAGTAAAAATTGCAATAGAAGGATTTCCTCTCTGTATGTGCTCCAAATCCCTGAGATAAGTTTGCTGAGATTAAGTCTTACCACTGGCATTAGGGAAAGCTGCAGAAGAAGATCCTTTCTTCTAACAGCAGTGTAAGCAGCCTAGATTTGGATTCAGTTTAGTGGAGTAAAAGAGGGCAGTGCTGGAGGCCCCATTCAAATAATCATGCAATGGTCTCCAATGTGATATGGAAAACAGAGTAAAAATGGCAATAGAAGGATTTCCTCTCTGTATGCACTCTAACTCCCAGAGATAAGTTTACTGAGAAAGGGTCTTAGCAATGGCATTAAGTGAAGCTGCATAAAAAGTTCCTTTCTAATAACAGCAGTTTAAGCAGCCTAGATTTGGATTCAGTATAGTGGAGTAAAAGCAGGAAGTGTAGGAGGCTTCATTCAAGTATTCATTTAACTATTTCCAATGTGGTATGGAAAACATAGTAAACATTGCAATAGAAGGCTGTCCTCTCTGTATGCATTCTACCTCCCAGAGATATGTTTGCTGCAAATAAGTCTTAGCACTAGCATTAGGGGAAGCTGCAGAAGAAGATCCTTTCTACTAACAGCAGTGTAAGCAGCCTAGATTTGGATTCAGTTTAGTTTAGTTAAAGAAGGCATTGCAGGAGGCCCCACTGAAGAAATCATGCCCCTATCTTCAGTGTGATATTTAAAAACATAGTAAACATTGCAATAGAAGGCTGTCCTCTCTGTATGCATCCTAATTCCAAGAGATAAGCTTGCTGAGAATAGGTCTTAGCACTGGCATTAGGGGAAGTTGCAGAAGAAGATCCTTTCTAGTAACAGCAGTGTAAGCAGCCTAGATTTTAATTCAGTTTAGTTTAGTTAAAGAAGGCATTGCGGGATTCCACATTCAAGTCACCATTCACGTCATCCTAGTGGATAATGAATCTTAACTTGTAATGTGAATTTCACGTCTGTACTGTGTGCGTGCACTCTGACGACCTGGATGAAATCGACCCTTACAGCTCTCTTGCAGATTAGGAGATGCTCCCATAGGCAGCAATTCAGCCTGAGGCTTTGCTCAGGCAACCTGGTTGACAGAGAAACATTTCCATACAATGAATTCTGCTTGGAAATTTAAAAAGCGGCTTTTTTTCTGCTATTATCTGGCTGCCACAGAGAGGCCCAATGTAAGCTTTTCAGTATAAAGAGTTCATCCGTGCTGTCACAGGCTGATATCCCTTGCATGCAACCATTTCCAATGTGATATGGAAAACAGTAAACATTGCAATAGAAGACTTTCCTGTCTATATGCACTCTAACTCACAGAGATGTTTGCTGAGAATAAATCATAGTACTGGCAATAGGGGAAGCTCAGAAGAAGATCCTTTCTTCTAACAGCTGTGTAAGCAGCCTAGATTTGGATTCAGTTTACTTAGTGAAGGAAGGCATTGCAGGAGGCCCCAATCAAGAAGTCATGAACCTATATTCAGTGTGATATGGAAAACATAGTAAACATTGCAATAGAAGGCTGTCCTCTTTGTATGCACTCTAACTCCCAGAGATAATTTGCTGAGAATTGGTCTTAGCACTGGCATTAAGGGAAGCTGCAGAAGAAGATCCTTTCTAGTAACAACAGTATAAGTGTAAGACCCTAGAGTTAGCATAAGAGAAACCATTTTAACAAATCTGACTGTGTGAACCTAAGTGAAAGACAGAATAGGACTGACTCTGTTTTTTGTGCCTAATCTCTATCTGAGGCCTAAACTGGGCTGGAAGAAACCTTGAAAAGTCTCCTAACCACAGGAAGGCAGGAAGGTCTTATCTCAAGGCTGGCTATCTGTGCCCAATGTTCCAGGCGTACGAGATGTACGTGTCTTGAGAACACGGACAAATGGTCACTGGGGCCTGTGGAACCCCACCCTAGATAGTTCCCCTAGCAACGTGTCGGCTCCTTGAAGATAACATACCTCTACCAGTTAGAATTGAATAAGTTTCCATCCTTCATTTACATGAACGGACCTCAGTGAGAACTAACAACCACCCACCTGACCATAGATAACATACCTTGCAGGTTACATCATTATGGTCAGGCCAGCCGAACTTAGCCAATAACAATTGTTTAACTCCCAAAATCCCTAATCAGCTTATGCTAAGTTAGAATCCCCTCTTCCTGAACTTGTAATGCATAAAAACCCCTGCCTAACCTGGGCTCAGGGCTCTCACTCCTGAACCACTGTGTCGGTGATGTGTGAGTGTCCGAGATCGAGTTTGTAATTAAAGACCAGTGTGTGTTTGCATCGGAATCGGCTCCTTGGTGATCTCTCGGGGACTCCTGACTTGGGCACAACATTTGGGGGCCCTTCCTGGATCCCCAAGACCCCCAGGACTCCCAACCCGGAGGGTCCGAGCCGGCCGGTAAGAACTTTGTGTTAGAGTGACAAAAGTTTTGCTTTGTGTCTATTGTTTGTGTTGTGTGTTGCGCTGCACTCTTTCATTTTCTGAGAAGGGCCCAACTTAATATGAAGGGATCAGTATAGGGCCTAGGCAGACATGCTGTGTAACGTCACTGATCATGGGTCTTCAAAGACGTTCCAGGCCCCCATTTGAAGGTGTCTTCGAAGAGATTCCAGGCCCATTTGAAGGTGTCCTGGAAGAGATTCCAGGCCCATTTGAAGGGGACAAACTGCCCCTAGTTTGTTTTGAGTCTTTGAAGGGACGAGGTGGGTCACTCCCACCGTCGCCATCGTCCCACTTTCAATTTTGTCTTTGGACACCCTTGGGCATCTTTTGTTTTCCTTTTTGTCTGTCTGTGATACTTGGTTGTCTGTCGATAGCATTCTACTGTGACTGGTTAGAGAAAATGGATCAGACTTCTTCTACTCCTTTATCCTTGATAACAGGCCATTTCAAAGAGGTTAGGGAGCATGCACGCAATGTTAGTTTAGAAATCAGAAAGGATAAACTAATCAGCTTTTGCAGCACTGAATGGCCGACTTTTGGTGCTGGATGGCCTGCAGAGGGGACCTTCTACCTGGATACTATCCTGAGAGTCTGGCATATTGTCTTCCATCCCCGTTTGGGCTATCCAGACCAGGCCTCCTATATCCTGGTCTGAGAAGACTTGGTTAAGGACCCCCTTCCATGGCTTAAACCTTTTTTGCCTCCACAGAAACGTGAGGCAGTGTTAGCCGTTCAAACTAAGGTCAGACTGACGGCATCTCTATATCCTGTATTGCAGGGAAAGACCGATGAAGAACTCATCTTCCCTCCTCTCTATCACCCCACGCCTGCTCCAGGGGGCCAGACCCCCGCCCGCTCCAGCAGCGCTGGCTGCTGCTGCTGGGGAAGGGGGGGCCGTCCAAAGTACAAGGAGTCGAAGGGCTGCCTCCTCAGCTGGCCCCGCCGATTCCACTATCCTCCCGTTGTGGGCAATGGGACCCCCCTGATTGAGCTGGGAATCAACCCCATCACTATTGACCCTTTGCAACTAGTGACTTATATAATTGGAAAACTCAACATGCTAAATTTTCTGATAATCCTAGAGATTTAATTAATCTGTTGGAAACAGTTCTGTTTACCCATCAGCCCACATGGGATGATTGCCAACAGCTTCTTCAGACTCTCTTCACGACGGAGGAGAGAGAGAGAGTCCAGGCAGAAGCCAGAGAGTTGGTTCCTGGAGATAATGGATAATGGCTGTTCATTTGAGAATGTTCTTCCTTCATTAAAAAGGCCTGGATTGCAATATACTTTCCTCTTAGAACTGCCTTTGCTGCGTCCCACAGAAGTTGTGGCTTTCTGTTTTTGTCATTAGTCTCCATATATTCTTTGATTTCTGTTTTGATTTGGTCATTTACCCATTGATTAATTAGGAGAATGTTGTTAAGTCTCCATGTATTTGTGAGCCTTTTTGGTTTCTTTCTAAAATAAATTTCTAGTTTTATACCTTTGTGATCTGAAAAGTTGGTTGGTAGGATTTCAATATTTTTGAAATTACTGAGGTTCTTTTTGTGGCCTTGTATGTGTCTATTCTGGAAAATGTTCCAGGTGCACTTATGAAGAATGTGTATCCTGTTTGATTTTGGGTGCAGAGTTCTGTAGATATCTGTTAGGTCCATCTGTTCTAGTGTGTTGTTCAGTGCCTCTGTGTCTTTACTTATTCTCTGTCTGGTTGATCTGTCCTTTGGAGTGAGTGGTGTGTTGAAGTCTCCTAAGATGAATGCATTGCTGTCTATTTCCTCCTTCAATTCTGTTAGTATTTGTTTCACCTATGCTGGTGCTCCTGTGTTGGGTGCATATATATTTATAATGGTTATATCTTCTTGTTAGACTGACCCCTTTATCATTATGTAATGTCCTTCTTTATCTCTTGCTAATTTCTTCATTTTGAAGTCTATATTGTCTGATACAAGTACTGCAACACCTGCTTTTTTCTCTTTGTTGTTTGCATGAAATATTTTTTTCCATCCCTTCACTTTTCACCTGTGTATATTTTTGGTTTTGGGTGGAGTCTCTTGTAAGCAGCAGATATATGGGTCTTGCTTTTTTATCCACTCTGTTACTCTGTGTCTTTTGATTGGTGTATTCAGTCCATTTACATTTAGGGTGATTATTGATACATATGTACTTATACCATTGCTGGCTTTAGATTCGTGGTTACCAAATGTTCAAAGGTTGCTTCTTTACTAAGATTCTAACTTAACTTTCTTGTTAAGTTATTGTGAATGCTGTCTGATGTTTCTTTATCTGTCCCTTCCTATTCTTCCTCCTCCATTCTTTATATATTAGGTGTTTTATTCTTTTCCTTTAGTTAGTATTTGGATGGTCTTCTTTCTTTGCTATGATTTTATTTTCTCTGGTGACATCTTTTTAGCCTTAGGGGTGCTTCCCTCTAGAGCAGTCTGTTTAAGATATCCTGTAGTGGTGGTTTATGAGAGGCAAAATCTTTCAACTTTCTTTTGTCTGGAAATTGTTTAATCCCTCCATAATATTTAAATGATAATCGTGCTGAATACAATATTCTTGGTTCGAGGCCCTTCTGTTTCATTACGTTAAATATATCATGCCATTCTCTCCTGGCCTGTAAGGTTTCTGTTGAGAAGTCTGATGGTAGTCTGATGGGTTTTCCTTTGTAGGTCATCTTTTTTCTCTCTCTAGTTGCCTTTAATACTCTGTCTTTATCTTTGAGCTTTGCCATCTTAATTATTATGTGTCTTGGTGTTGTCTTCCTTGGGTCCCTTATGTTGGGAGATCTGTGGGCTTCTGTGGACTGCGAGACTATTTCTTTCCCCAGCGTGGGAAAGTTTTCAGCAATTATTTCTTCAAAGACACTTTCTATCCCTTTTTCTCTCTCTTCTTCCTCTGGTACTCCTATAATTCGAATATTGTTCTGTTTGGATTGGTCACACAGTTCTCTTAAAATTCTTTCATTCCTAGAGATACTTTTATCTCTCTCTGCCTCAGTTTCTCTGTATTCCTGTTCTCTGTTTTCTATTCCATTAACAGTCTCTTGCACCTCATCCAGTCTGCTGTTAAGCCCGTCAATGGGTTGTCTGATTTCTGCATTGTCTTCCCTCACTTCCTCCCTCAGCTCTTCACATTTCTCTGTAGATCTGTAGGCATGGTTATGACTTTTATTCTGAATTATTTTTCAGGAAGCCTGTTCATGTCTATCCCTTCAGGCTCCCTCTCTGGGGTTGTCTGGGTCTGAAGCTTTGTCTGTACCATATTCTTCTGTCTTTTCATGGCTATAGAAGTGGTTGCTGGTAGTTCCCACCTATGTCAGCTGGGGTCTTTATAACTTTAAAAAGGAAAAAATAGAATAAAAAAATAAAAATAAAATAATAAATAAAATAAAAAAAGAAAGAAAGAAAATAAAGAGAAGGAAAACAACAACAACGAAAAGAAAAAAAAAGACACCCACCAGGAGTGGATTCTGTGTTGATGCTGTAGGTGGCACTGTTGCTTCACACTTCCAGAGCCATGGCCTCGCTGCTCCATAGGGCCCTTTATAACTCTGGCTAGGGTGGGAATGAATGGGAGGCTGTTGAGCTCTGTGAGAGGTCTAAGTGCGGCCACCCTTTCCCAGTTGCCAGCTAAGGGGTACGAAGCTCTGCTTGTAAATCATGCCATGTTCTTCTGACTGGCGATGATGCCTCTGTATTATTTTCTAGGGCCTCAGAGGCTGGCTTGTTTGAAGGTTTAAAGGCTGAGACTCAGTAATAGGATTACCTTCTTTATCAAATTTTGAATGACATTCATTAGACCAATGTCTCCCTTTTTTAGCTTTTGGGCAAACAGGCGGCAGTTTATTTTTAAAATTTGACTCTTATGCTCTATTTTGGGCTTTGCAGTCTTTTTTCATATGCCCTTGTCTGCCACAACCAATAAATTTTAGATTTTTTATATTTCCTCTCGACTTCCCTCTCATAGCATTTGCTAGTAAATTATCTTGATATGTAGGAGAACCTACATCTGCACAGCCCTTGATATAGTCGTCCATTCTAGCTCCTGAAGCTTTCAGAGGTCTAAGAACTCTTTGACACTCTGTATTAGCATTATTATAAGCTAGTATCTGAAACAACATGTCCCTTAAATCTGGATGTGCTACTGTCCTTCTCAAATTATCTTGCAATCTCGCCACAAAGTCAACATATGGCTCAGTAAGTCCTTGTTTAAGTTTAATGAACGGTAGGATGGGCTTTCCAGCCACTTTTATCTTTTCCCAGACTTTCAGACAACACAGACAAACTTGTGTTACTACTATGTCATCATAACCAGCCTGTCTCTCTAATCGTAACCAATCTCCTTGTCCTGTTAGTTGGTCAGCAGTGATAAAGATAGGTGGATTGGCATGCTGATTTTTCATAGCTTGTGCTTTTGCTGTATCACACCACCATGTTGTAAATTGTAAAAATTCAGAAGAGTCTAAACAGGTATGAGCCATAAATCCCAATCATGAGGAATCATCCTTTCTTGTTCTGCCAATCCCCTCAAAAGACCCTCTACATACGGCGAGTTAGTGCCATAAGTAGAGATGGCTTCTTTGAAATCTTTTGTTTTATAAGGAATGGGTTCGTTAAGTGCTCTAACTCCCCCTTGTGGGAATTCAGGATCTTCATTAGGTCCAAAAGGAGTTAAAGTGACAGATGCCATTAAAGGCATTAAATAGGCATCTAGATCACCTTCCCTTTGGGATTTATGTATTCCTGCTGCAAAGGCAGATGCACTTGGAGCAGAAACAGAAGCTTTTCCACAACAAGGGGGCTGAGCAGGGCTCTCATACTCAGTGTCTGAAGAGGAGGACGAGGAGGATGAAGAGGAGTCAGAGGTATGTAGTGAGGACGGTTGTTTACTTGACTCCACCACACCGTCTGGTACTTCTGTCTCTTGCTCCTGTGTATCCGATTTAGTATCAGAGAGTGAGGCCATTTGCAAAGGCTGAAGAGAGAGTGATAAAGTAGATAAAGACCAGACATGCACAGGAATGATGTTGCCTTGTCTGTGCACCTTCTTAAAATCTCTTAACACGTTATTCCAATCAGCCTGTTTAAGAGGTCCATGTGGGAGCAACCAATCACAATGTTTTTAAATATATTTATAGAGTTGAGCAAAGTCTCTTTTAGGAGTTTTCACTCCTGATGTTTTTAGAAGGGCACAGAGTAATTTTAAATCCTCCGTCTTAGCAACTTTAGATTCGTTCTGGCCCATTATACTGTCCCTGGCGTCTTGATCCTGTCCTATCCGGGAGTCTTACCGGATCGATGATCTTCAGAGTGTCTCCACTGAGTTTCAAGTGTCCCCGTTCAGGCACCACTTGTTGGCCCCCTCCCTGCCTCTGACCCACAGATTGAGGAGGTGACATGATAAGATATCGAAAAACTGAAAGGACCAGTCAGGGGACTCAAGGTGTAACAGCTCAAGAGTGGTACTGAGGGCACCCTTGGTATTTACTGAGCAAATACAAGTTAACAACAATAGAATTATGAGTGGGGGACTTAATAGACAACAATTAACTAACTCTAAACTTAATCCTCGGCAGTCTGCAGTCTCCTGGGGTGCGACGTCTTACCATGGTATTGAAACAATAGCAAGGGCACTTAGGTCCTAGAAACTGTTTTGGTCTTGTTTGTTCTGTCTTTGATCACTTATCAACTTTCTGGAGCTTAATGTACAAGTTCCAATACAGTGAGCAAGCTCCCACAAGGTAAACAATGCAAGGACAGTCATATCACAAAAACTGATCCAGTTTCTATAATCAATCAAGTCAACTATGATTATTCATTTGATTTTTATACTTGAATTATAAGTGAATCCCACACACCACAAAAAAGAAAATTACAGACCAGTATCCTTGAGGAACATAGATGCAAAAATACTCAACAAAATATTAGTAAACCTAATTCAAAAATACATCAAAAAGATCATCCATCAAGTGGGATTCATCCCAGGGTTGCAGGATGGTACAACGTTCGAAAATCCATGAAAATCATCCACCACATCAACAAAAAGTAGGGAGAAAACCACATGATCATCTCCATAGATGCTGAAAAAACATTCGACAAAATTCAACATTCATTCATGATAAAAACTCTCAACAAAATGGGTATAGAGATCGAGTACCTCAACATAATAAGGGCCATATATGACAAACCCACAGCCAACATTATACTTAACAGTGAGAAGCTGAAAGTTTTTCCTTTAAGATCAGGAACAATACAAGGATGCCCACTCTCCCCACTTTAGTTCAACACAGTTCTGGAGGTACTAGACACAGCAATCAGACAACACAAAGAAATAAAAGGCATCCATATTGTCAAGGAAGAACTCAAACTGTCCATGTTTGCAGATGACATGACATGGTACATAAAAAACTCTAAAGAATTCACTCCAGAACTACTAAATCTAATATTCGAATTCAGTGAACTTCAGGGATGCAAAATTAATACACAGAAATCTGTGGCATTCCTAAACACTAACTATGAACTAGCAGAGAGAGAAATCAGGAAAACAATTCCATTCACACCCACTTCAAAAAGAATAAAATACCAAGGAATAAACCTAAGCAAGGAAGTGAAAGACCTATACCATCAAAACTACAAGACACTCTTAAGAGAAATTAAAGAGGACACTAATAAATGGAAATTCATCCGACGCTCTGGGCTAGGAAAAATTGATATTGTCAAAATGGCCATCCTGTCTAAAGTAATCTGCATATTTAATACAATCCCTATCAAAATATCTACAGTATTCTTCAACAAACTGAAACAAATAGTTCTAAAATTCATATGGAACCACAAAAGACCCTGAATAGTCAAATCAATCCTGAGATGGAAGAAAAAACCAGGTGGAAGTATGCTCCCTGACTTCAAGCTCCACTACAAAGATACAGTACTCAAGATAATTTGGTACTGGCACAAGAACAGACCCCCAGAGCAGTGGAACAGAATAGATAGCCCATATATAATCCCAAGCATATACGATCAATTAATATATGATAAAGGACCCATAGATATACAATGGGGAAATTACAGCCTCTTCAACAGCTGGTGTTGGCAAAACTGGACAGCTACATGTAAGAGAATGAAACTGGATTACTGTCTAACCCCATACACAAAAGTAAACTCAAAATGTATCAAAGACCTGAATGTAAGTCATGAAATCCTAAAACTCTTAGAAAAAAATATAGGTAAAAATATCTTGGGCATAAACATGAGCAATTTCTTCATGAACATATCTCCCCGGGCAAGGGAAACATCAAAATGAACAAATGGGACTATGTCAAACTAAAAAGCTTCTGTGCAGCAAAGGACACCATCAGTTGAACAAAAAGACATCCTACAATATGGGAGAATATATTCATAAATGACATATCCAATAAGGGGATGATATCCGAATTACATAAAGAACTCACACACCTCAAAAAACAAAAAGCAAATAAGCCAAATAAAAAATGGGCAGAGGAGCTGAACAGACACTTCTCAAAAGAAGAAATTCAGATGGCCAACAGGTACATGAAAAGATACTCTACATCATTAGCCATCAGACAAATGCAAATTAAAATCACAATGAGATATCACATCACACCAGTTAGGACGGCCACCATCCAAAAGACAAACAACAACAAATGTTGACAAGGATGTGGAGAAAGGCAACCCTCCTACACTGCTGGTGGGAATGTAAATTAGTAAAACTGTTGTGGAAAGCAGTATGGAGGTTCCTCAAAATACGCAAAATTGAAATACCTTTTGAGCCAAGAATACCACTCTTAGGAATTTACCCTAAAAATGCAGCAGCCCAGTTTGAAAAAGACATATGAACCCCTATGTTTATCACAGCACTATTTACAATAGCCAAGAAATGGAAGCAATCTAAGTGTCCATCAGTAGATGAATGGATAAAGAGGATATGTATAGATATACAACAGAGTATTATTCAGCTATAAGAAGAAAACAAGTCCTACCATTTGCAACTACATGGATGTAACTAGAGGGTATTATGCTCAGTGAAATAAGCCAGGCTGTGAAAGACAAGTATCAAATGATTTCACTCATCTGTGGAGTATAAGAACAAAGAAAAAACTGAAGGAATAAAACAGCAGCTGACTCACAGAATTGAAGAATGGACTAACAGTTACCAAAGGGAAAGGAACTGGGGAAGATGCGTAGGAAGGGAGGGATAAAGGGAAAAAAAGGTTATTACAGTTAATACACATAATGTAGTGGTGGTGGGGGTGTGGTGGTGGGATACAGGGAAGGCAGCATAACACAGAGAAGACGAGTAGTTATTCTGTAAGCATCTTACTGTGCTGATG
This sequence comes from Phataginus tricuspis, assembly GCA_029783875.1. NCBI lineage: Eukaryota > Metazoa > Chordata > Mammalia > Pholidota > Manidae > Phataginus > Phataginus tricuspis. The sequence goes on along the minus strand of JAQQAC010013566.1, from coordinate 247,866 downwards.
GACAGTGACTGCAATGGGGAATATGGTGGGGACTTGATAATAGGGGGAGTCTAGTAACCATAATTTTGCTCATGTAATTGTATATTAGTAATAGCAAAATAAAAAAGAATGCTAGTGTAACAGTTTACAATAGCCTACTTCTCAGTGTTCACTGAAAATTAAGATTCCTAATGGTTTTATGTTCTAATTAAAACTACTTAAAGTAATGAGAAAAACATGTCTCTATGATAGAAAAGGTGTGTGTTTTGGTTAGAGAAAGTGTAAAAAATGAAAATTCATTTTATTGAAAGTAAAAGGTAACTTTATTCTAAAGCATAGCTGTTTATTTAAAGATGAAGAACTCTAAATGTAAAAAAAATTGTAGGAACTGTGGAAGAATTGATATGGTCATGCTATGTAAAATTAAAGCAAATGAGTCTCGATATCAAGTATACAGCAAAATTAAAATTTTATTTTCAGTTAAGAAGACAAACTTTTCTTAAACTGTTCATCTGGTCTTAATGTTGAAAGATTGCAAGGGGTTCTCTAATTGTTTTATCAAAGCAGTTTCTCATGCTTGGTCTCAATGAGTTGTCTGAGTATTTAGAAAAATGAGATCTTAGCTGAATTTGGCTAACAACTGTGTAACCTTCTGTATTTGCCCTTGAGGTATTTTGTTGTTTTTCTGGTTAAATCGATAAGTATTGCTTCATGGTAACCTATAATCTTATTTAAGCAAGTGCCGAAGAAACTTTCTTCCAACAACTTCCCAAAATCAAATTCGAAAAGGTGCTTTTACGTCTAGTTAACTCTGATCTTTTCCAGAGGGCCCCTGGTACATATCAGAGGAATATTTATCATTGGGGAAGGTATTTGGCTAATTTGGCTTATTTATCTGATGTGTAATTACCTGCTTAATTACCTGGAAAGCACTTTCAAATGGAATGATGCTAAACTTTGTTACTAAATGTTTTGTGTTATAGAAATATCCAAATTTCTTTATGTCAACTGTCTTATAGTAAGCTCTCATCAGATCTTTCACCATTGTCATTTGTAAGTTTTTTTGTCATTTATAGTCACTGTTTTATTACTTCTAAACTAGTAAAGAACTAGATTTCAGCAGAACAGGTATTAGTTACATAGGATTAAGTAAACTAAGGAATATGGTTTTGTGGGTTTTTGTTTCAAATGTTGCTGATAAAGTGTTTCAAGGTGTTTCTCTTAAGCTGACAACAATTTAGTAAATGACAATACCTTTGTAAGCAGAATTGAAACATTTATCTTTCTCTCTACCTGATCCGTCCAGAATTTAAAAAGTCTCAGTGACTATTTTTATATTTCATGGCAGTATGTTTATTTGCATAAGTTCAATAAGAATCTGCTTTCCTCGTAAGAAGACCAATTAAAAACACTGGTTATATTACCAAGGCTTTGACTGGAATGTTATACCTGAGAGACCCCTGCATAAACTCATATGAACAGACAGCTGCAAGGAACTAAGGTTTACTTTATAAAGCCAACAAAGCCCCTCGGAAAAACTGGCCTGGTACCTTGCTTACATGGTTCCCAGCAGCCTACCAGGTGAGTAAGGAAGGTCACTTCCTGGCAGGTGCAGGAACCTCAGAATGTCTTGGGGACCTCAAGAAGAGAGGAATTCACATAAATATACAGACACTGCAGGCAAAACCTGATGGCAAGTCTGGCTTGGCTTTCTGGTTTTGAGACGCCTTTACAAGTCCAATCTGCAGTTCCTTATAAAAATTTCCAGCAAAACACATTTAAAAGAGCCTATAAAATCAATTGCTCTTCTTGCTGCACTTATGCAAATAATCAAGCCAAGTGTTATTATTTTCTTAATCTGGTTACTTCTAATAAAATGAGGGTGATTTTAGAGAAAAGTATTGTTTCAATAATGCAGCCTTAACTATACTAAATCCTAATACTAGTCATTGGGACATAAACTAGGTCCAGATTTCTAGTTTCTTCAGAATACCTGGCTATGATTCTCCAGATGCTTTATTTTTCTCCCATCATTTCAATTAAAGTTTTACTACTTATAGTCCTCATATTCAGCCATGCATTCTTAATATCATCAAGTTGATCCAAAATGGAAAATCCTACTCCAGATATTACCATTTAACCTAATAACACAATTTGTTCTATCTTGCCTAGAAGCCATAAAGCTGTAAATAGTAATAGAAATGGAACCTGGAATAGAAGTGCCCATCCTCCAAGGCCCTCTCAATTGGCCAGTGATGGAGACCTAACTGCACCCCTTACTGCACCCCTTCTCAGTATGAAGCAGCCAGTGCAGTCATCACCCCCTTTCCCTAGCAGCAGTAGGGTCTCCATCTGTAGAGGGGGGAATGAGACAGGGACCATGGGTGTAGTCAAAGTAGGGTGAGGGCCTCTGGAAAAAGCAGGGTGGGACATTTACTGTCAGAGCAATGTAAGAATGGGCAAAGAAGTTCCTATTGAAATTCTCCGTTAAGAATTATGAAAAATCAAGGTCATACTAATTCTCTAGGGTAAAGATACTAGACTAAGAATATAGACATCTTCAGTGAGATCAGTTAAAGGTCAAAAGTCCAGGAGCAACTTGGCCTGGAATGTTTGAGTGTTCTGCAAGGATATCTCAGCATAACCCATGACTTCATTGTAAACAGCCCTAGTAAACAGACAACAGTTCAGCCCACCTTGAGGGTAAGACAAGTGGTACAAGTTCATACACCTAAGCCTTTTTTCATGTCCCCCCAAATACTCAATTGCCTAAAAATCTCCTAGACAATGCACCACCCAGGGTTCTCTTGTCCCCTCCTGGCATAAGACAGGAGCTCTTTCCTCTCACTTTATTTCTGAATAAAAGCCTCTACCTTCACTCTCCTACCTTGGGTGTTTGCTAAGTTCATTCTTCAACTATGCAAACAAGAACCCCAACATCATTATGATTGGATGACCATTTTTAATAAGCTCCAGGAACTTCTCTTAAAGGTAGTTGGATGTCCTATTCACAGTAACCTTACCTTGTTGACTTTAATTGTATACCCACATAACAGCTTTGTACACCTAAGTTTTGCCATCCTATTCTATATGTATTAGGATGAAGTAACTGAAAGGTGTTCAGTGCTGTGTTAGATCAAGTTAGATATTATTCTCAATGGAAGAGAATAGAGACCCAAGATATAAACCCAAGCTTATGTGGTCAGTTAATGCATGATAAAGAAATTATGGATATGCAATGGGGAAATGAAAACCTCTTCAACAAGTGCTTTTAAAACTTTTCAGCTACATGTAAGAGAATGAATCCATGTTATTGTCTAAATCCATACAAAGAAGTAATCTTGAAATGGGTGAATGATCTGAATATAAATCATGTAAACCATAAAATTCTTAGAAGAAAACATAGGAAAAATCTCTTGCATATAAACATGAACTACTTTTTCCTGAACACTTCTCTCTTCTGGCAAGTGAAACAAAAGCATAAATGAACAAATGGGACTACATCAAACTAAAAATGTTCTGTAGAGTAAAGGGCACCATCATTAGAATAAAAGGGCATTCTACAGTATGGGTGTATATATTTGTTAATGACCTATCCAACAAGCAGTTAACATCCAAAATATATAAGGAACTCCCATGTCTCAACCCCCAAAAAGCAAATTACCCAATTAAAAATGGGCAGAAGATATGAATGCACACTTCTCCAAAGAAGAATTTCACATGGCCAGCAGGCACATGAAAACATGCTCCTCATTGCTAATCATCAGGGAAATGCAAAAATAAAACCACAAAGAGATATTGCCTCACACCAGTTAGGGTGGCCAACATCCAAAACAAGGAACAAAAATGCTGGAGATTATGTGGAGAAAGGGGAACCCTCCTAGACTGTTGGTGGCAATATATGTTAGTTCAATCATTGTGGAAAGCAGTATGGAGGTTCTTCCAAAAATGAAATATAGAAATACCATTCACTGAGGAATTCCACTCCTAGGAATTTACCCACAGGAAACAATATCACAGATTCAAAAAGGCATATGCACCTCTATGTTTATTGCAGCACTATCTATAATAGCCCAAATATGGAAGCAACCGGTGTCCATCAGTAGATGAATAAGAAGAGGTGGTACATATACACATGGACTATTATTCAGCTGTAAGAAGAGTACAAATCCTACCCTTTGCAACAGCATGGATGGAGCTAGAGGGTATTATGCTAAGTGAAATAAGCCAGGCATAGAAAGCAAATACCACATTATTTCACTCATTTGTGGAGTATAACAGCACAACAAAACTAAAGAACAAAACAGCATCAGACTCACAGACTCCAAGAAGGGACTAATGGTTACAAAAGGAGAGGGGGTGTGGATGGTTGGTGGCAAAGGAGGGAGAACGGAATTAATGCGAACTATGATTAACACACATGATGTACCAGGTGTCACAGGTAAGACAGTATAGCACAGAGAACCCAAGTAGTGGCTCTATAACATCTTACTATGCTGATGGATGGTGACTGCAATGGGGTGTGTGGAGGGAAACTTGATAATATGGGTGAATGTAATAACCACAATATTGCTCATGTGAAACCTTTATAAGATTGTATATCAATGATACCTTTATAAAAAAGGATTAAAACTTGTTTAGGAGCTCATTTTCATAAGCAAACTATAGCTCCAAACCCCTCATCATCAAACTCACCCACCAGGGCCAGTGTTCTCTCCACCCTCAATGAACCAAGGGCTGTTAGGGATTAAGGTTAAATGATATCATAAAGGTAGGGCCCTGATCCAATAGGATTAGTGTCCTTATAAGAGGAGACACTGGAGTACTCACTCTTCTCTGTCTGTGCTCAGGAACCTGGGAAAGGCCACGATATCCAGAAAAGGCAGCCACCTGTACAGCAGGAAAAGAGCTGTTCAGGAGCTGTATTGGCTGACACCTTGACCTCTACAACTGTGAGAAATAAAGCCCTCTATTTTCGGCCAAATAGTCTATATTTTCTATGGCAGTATAGTAAGATGTTATAAAAAATTATACAGTGTAATTTTAACATAAAATGTTTGAAATATATGCTTATTTGATAACATATTATTACACATAATAATCTTTGTTATAAAAATTGCTATTAATTGGATTTATAATGTGATTAGTTAGCAGTGGCAAATATGTGTTATCATAGAACTTAATAAAATAAAAGGTTTTAGGAAAAGCATGACATTTTTAAATAAACATTGTTTTTAGAGCTGTTTCATTTTTACAGAAAAGTTGTGAAGACATTGCAGAGATCTCCCATGTAGCCCATATGGAGGGTCCATTGCAACACCTTACACTTGTGTTGTTCATTTGTCATAATAATACAGTTTTTATCTAAAATACATCCTTTATCCATATTCCTCAATTGTACTCTTTCCTACCCCACAGCTCCATCCAGCATACATTACAGTTCCTTATTATGCCCTCTTAGGCTGCCCTTGACTGATATATTCTAAACTACATTGGTTTTAATAACCTTGACATTTCTGAAGAGTGCTGCTTTGGTTCTTTGTGGTCTCCCAGTTTGGACAGACCTGATGATTTTCTCACGATCAGACTTCCGCTGTGTGAAACTTTAGGAGAAAAGCACTATTCTCACCACTTGATGCCCAGGGCACTTGCTCTGAACTTAGCACACTGGGTGTTTGCCCCAGCCTCAAGGCTGCAGGACTGGTTCACAGGTTTCTCCTCCAGAAACCTGCTCTTTCCCAGTCCTTGCAGTGTTTGCTCTTTGTAGGAAATCACTGGGGCAGCCCACATCTAAGTAGAGGAGAGTTACTCTCCACCTCTTAGGGATGACTGCCAATTACTTGGAATATTCTCTGTGGGTAATTTATCTTGGCCACCATTTTTTGAATATTTCATAATGTATATAACAGGGAATGATAAATATATACATTACACTTGGGTTATAATCCTTTCTGTTTTGTGGTGCCACTGTCTTTTGAAACATTCCAACTTTGTATTGTTTTTATCATTTCCTAATTTCTGACATTCCTGGATTCTCCAAGATCTTTTTGGATATTTCCTGCTCTAATCCCACTATCAGTCATTTTTCCAAAGAGCCATGATTCCTTTATTGATGAATAACATTACAAACCTACACAAAACAATTAGGTAACCTGGGAGTTGTATGCTGTTACTTAGGTGGTACTGATTCTTGGCCCAATATGGTGGTGCAAAAAATCTCTGTTTATATCCTAACCTGTGCATATCCCTAAATATAAGTATTTCTAAGTTGAATCATCTCTATACTGATTCTAATGCTAATTCAGGATCCCACAGATTATTATAGCTTCTCTTCTCTTCCTGTCATTAACCTCCTATTCTATGGGACCCCTGGCCCCCTCCGTCTGCCATCTATAAATAGTCCAATTCAAGTATAAATGTGCATGGATAGCAGGTTCAGAGTTCTTAACTAGCACAGTTTTGAGAAAGAATGTTGTCAGAATCCTGACTTTCTCTGTGGTTCTTTCACCTTTAGTGTTACAGTTTTGACTCATTTCCAAATTTACCTGCATCATTCATCACAGAACCTGCAATGAGATTACTGCATTCATTTATAAAACACTGATGGTTTTGACCCACTCTGCGCTTGTTCTGGATTCATCAACATCCCAAATGCTTATTTTTGATCTGCATACTTTGCACTTACTGGTAATGGCATCAAATTTTTTCGGTTTTGACTCATGCCTAGTGGAAGGTATCTGCCATCAATGAACCCTGTGAAACACTTCACCTACTCCTCCTCATTGGTCCATGGATGCTAGATGATTACCTTGTCTCACCTGTCTTTTGAGAATGCCCTATGAACAGACTGCTAGGACAAGCGCTCTTTTCAAGATGACTTTCTCACTTGTAAATATGCATCATCTATACGTTTGTATGGCTCCTGAGCTCAGTTATTTTCATCTCTGAATAGTATACTTTTGTATGGTGATACAGAGTTTGGTTACCAATTCCCAAATTAAAGAATATCTTGCGTGTTTCTATGTGTGCACCACTCTAAAGCTGATTTAACTATGCTTGTGGTGATTTCTATGTGAACATGTTTTCAAGCCAGTTGGGTAAATATCTAGGAAAACTGTTGCTGAGTTGGGTGGTGAGATTCTGTTTATCTTTTCTTTGTATAATTTTTAGTGATGTATAGTTGATGTACAATATAATATTGGTTTCAAGTATACAACACAATGATTTGACAGTTTTCTACATTACCATATCCTCACTCCAACTAGTACAGTTACTGTCAACATAGATGTCACAGAACCAGACTATATTCTCTATGATGCACTTTCATCAGCATAACTAACTATTTTGTGTCTCCTTACCCTCCTCCCTCCCTTCCCCAACCCCAGCCCCTCCCCCAGGGAAACCGCCAGTCATTCCTCAGTGTCTGTGCATCTACTGCTATTTTGTTCATTTTTTGTTTGGTTTGTAGATCATATATGCAAGTTGAAAAATATCGAATTTGTCCTTCTATATGTGGTTTATTTTACTTAGTATTAATACACTCTAGGTCCCTCCATGTTGTCACAAATGGAAGAATTTCTTTCTTTTATATGGCTTTTTCAGCATCTATGGAGATGATCATGGGGTTTTGTTCTTTTTGTTGATGTGGTGGATGATGTTGATGGATTTTCGAATGTTGTATCATCCTTGCATCCCTGGGATGAATACCATTTGATCATGGTGTATGATCCTCTTGATGTATTTTTGAATTCGGTTTGAAAGTATTTTGTTGAGTATTTTTGCACATTCATTAGGGTTATTGGTCTGTAATTTTCTTTTTTGGTGAGGTCTTTGCCCGGTTTTGGTATTAGAGTGATCCTGGCTTCATAGAAAGAGTTTGGAAGTACTCTCTCCTCTTCTATTTTTTGGAAAACTTTAAGGAGAATGAGTGGTATTTATACTCTATATGTCTGGTAGAATTCTGAGGTGAATCCATCCGGTCCGGGGGTTTTGTTCTTGGGTTGTTTTTTGATTACTGATTCAATTTCATTGCTGGTGATTTGTTTGTGTAGTTTTTCTGTTTCTTGCTTGGACAGTCTTGGAAGGTTGCATTTTTCTAAGAAGTTGTCGATTTCTTCTAGGGTTTCCAGCTTGTTAGCATATAGATGCTCGTAATATTCTCTTATAATTCTTTGTATTTCTGTGGGGTGAGTAGTTATTTTTCCTTTCTCATTTTTAATTCTGTTTATGTGTGTAGATTCTCTTTTTCTTTTAATGAGTCTGCCTAGGGGTTTACCTATATTATTTATTTTTTCAAAGAAGCAGCTCTTGGTTTCATTGATTTTTTATATTGTTTTATTCTTCTCAATTTTATTTATTTCTTCTCTGATCTTTATTATGTCTCTCCTTCTGGTGACTTTGGGCCTCCTTTGTTCTTCTTTTTCCGATTTCAATAATTGTGTCTTTAGACTGCTCATTGTGAAATTATCTTCCTTCTTTAAATAGGCCTGGATTGCAGTATACATTCCTCTTAGAACTGCCTTTGCTGCATCCCACAGAAGTTGTGGCTTTGTGTTGTTGTTGTCATTAGTCTCCATATATTCTTTGATTTCTGTTTTGATTTGGTCATTCACTCATTGATTAATTAGGAGAATGTTTTTAAGTCTCCATGTGTTTGTGAGCCTTTTTGATTTCTTTCTAAAATTTATTTCTAGTTTTATACCTTTGTCGTCTGAAAAGTTTGTTGGTAGGATTTCAATATTTTTGAAATTACTGAGGCTCTTTTTGTGGCCTAGTATGTGGTCTATTCTGGACAATGTTCCAGGTGCACTCACGAAGAATGTGTATCCTGTTTGCTTTAGGTTGCAGAGTTCTGTAGATATCTGTTAGGTCCATCTGTTCTAGTGTGTTGTTCAGTGCCTCTGTGTCTTTACTTATTCTCTGTCTGGTTGATCTGTCCTTTGGAGTGAGTGGTGTGTTGAAGTCTCCTAAAATGAATGCATTGCTGTCTATTTCCTCCTTCAATTCTGTTAGTATTTGTTTCACCTATGCTGGTGCTCCTGTGTTGGGTGCATATATATTTACAATGGTTATACCTTCTTGTTAGACTGACCCCTTTATCATTATGTAATATCCTTCTTTATCTCTTGCTTTCTTCATTTTGAAGTCTATTTTGTCTGATACAAGTACTGCAACACCTGCTTTTTTCTTTTTGTTGTTTGCATGAAATATTTTTTCCCATCCCTTCACTTTTCGCCTGTGTATATTTTTGGTTTTGGGTGGAGTCTGTTGTAAGCTGCATATAGATGTGTCTTGCTTTTTTATCCACTCTGTTACTCTGTGTCTTTTGATTGGTGTATTCAGTCCATTTACATTTATGGTGACTATTGGTAGATATGTACTCATACCATTGCTGGCTTTAGATTCGTGGTTACCAAATGTTCAAGGGTTACTTCTTTACTAAGATTCTAACTTAACTTTCTTGTTAAGTTATTGTGAATGCCATCTGATGTTTCTTTATCTGTCTCTTCCTATTCTTCCTCCTCCATTCTTTATATATTAGGTGTTTTATTCTTTTCCTTTAGTTAGTATTTGGATGGTCTTCTTTCTTTGCTATGATTTTATTTTCTCTGGTGACATCTTTTTAGCCTTAGGGGTGCTTCCCTCTAGAGCAGTCTGTTTAAGATATCTGGTAGTGGTGGTTTATGAGAGGCAAAATCTTTCAACTTTCATTTGTCTGGAAGTTGTTTAATCCCTCTGTCATATTTAAACAATAATCATGCTGAATACAATATTCTTGGTTCGAGGCCCTTCTGTTTCATTATGTTAAATATATCATTCCATTCTCTCCTAGCCTGTAAGGTTTCTGTTGAGAAGTCTGATGGTAGTCTGATGGGTTTTCCTTTGTAGGTCATCTTTTCTCTCTCTCTCTAGTTGCCTTTAATACTCTGTCTTTATCTTTGAGCTTTGCCATTTTAATTATTATGTGTCTGGTGTTGTCTTCCTTGGGTCCCTTGTGTTGGGAGATCTGTGGGCTTCCGTGGACTGCGAAACTATTTCCTTTCCCAGAGTGGGAAAGTTTTCAGCAATTATTTCTTCAAAGACACTTTCTATCCCTTTTTCTCTCTCTTCTTCCTCTGGTGCTCCTATAATGCGAATATTGTTCCGTTTGGATTGGTCGCACAGTTCCCTTAAAATTCTTTCATTCCTTATGATCCTTTTATCTCTCTCTGCCTCAGCTTCTCTGTATTCCTGGATTCTATTTTCTTATCTATTAACTGTCTCTTGCACCTCATTCAGTCTGCTGTTATGCCCGTTGATGGCTTGTCTCATTTCTGCATATTTTTTCCTCACTTCCGTCACTTCCACCCTCAGCTCTTGCACATTTCTCTGTCGATCCGTCTGCATCTCCATGACTTTTATTCTGAATTCTTTTTCAGGAAGACTGCATTTCCGTCCCTTCAGGTTACCTCTCTTTGTTTGTCTGGGTCTGAAACTTTGTCTGTACCATATTCCTCTCTCTTTTCATGGCTATAGAATTGGTTGCTGGTAGTTGCCGCGAGTGTCAACTGGGCTCTTTATGACTTTAAAAAGGAAAAATAATAATAATAAAATAAAATAAAAAATAATAAATAAAGCGAAAGAAAAAAAGAAAAGAAAGAGAAGAAAAAACAACTAAAAAAAAACCCTTCTCACCGTGAGTGGGTTCTGTGGGAATGCTGTAGGTGGCACTGTTGCTCCATTATTCCCAAGCTGTGGCTCTGCCACTCCATAAGGCCCTTTATAGCTCTGTCTGGGGTGGGAACAAATGGGAGGCTGTTGATCTCTGTGGGAGTCCTAAGTGCAGCCACCCTTTTCAGGTCTCCCGCTAAGGCGTCCGAAGCTCACCAGGACTCCCAGTCTGCTGGGCTGAGTGTGCCGGGGCGATACGGTCCTCTGCTGGGCTCCTGTCTCTTTAAGACCGCTGAAAAAAGCATGGACTTTTCTTCTTTTTTTTTTCCTTTTTCTTTCCTTCCCAGAGCTGGCTTCCAGCAACTGGCACGTTCCCTGCTGAGACGCTGCACCCTCTGTCTCTCCAATCTCTGCTACACCGTGCACTGTGTGTTGGTGCTCCCAGTGCAGACTTCCACTCCCTCCCTGCTCTGAATCCTCTCCTCCCGCTGGTGCGCTGGGGTGGGGAAGTGCTTGGGTACTGCCGGGTCACAGCTCCATATCTTACCCACATTGCTGGGTCCCGAGTCCTCTCAGGTGTAGCTGCCCACCAGTGCACTTGGGTGGAGTAGCATTCAGGTCCCGCCAGGTTGCCTCGCCGTGTGCCGAGTCCTTTCAGGTGAAGCTGCACGCGGTGTGCTTTCCTGTGTATTCTGGTCTCTTTTAGGAATACTTGTATTTGCTGTGTTTTCATGAATAAATATAATGTTGGGAGGAATTTTCTGCCAGTTGGTTCATGTTGCCATCTTCCCAGAAGTCCCCCAACCCCTATATTTATTGATACATTTACAACAACCAAAATTTGGAAGCAACCAGACATTCCACTTTTGCTTGAAAGAAATTTCCAAAAACTATTTTCCTAAGTGGCTCTATCTTATGCATTCAAACCAGATATGAATGAGTGTTCCTCTGATTCATATTTAATGGGTAATTGATTATTGCCATATATTCTCATATAGGATACATAATACACTTATTGTAATAATAACTCAATTATATATGGAATTAATGAAAAAGGTAAATGTATTTTTATTTAAATCAATTGATTAAATATTTAAAATTACAAATATGAATTTATATATATAAATGAAAAATACACACATGGTACAATTTCTAGAGGTATGTAGCAATATCTCATTGTTTGACATGACTTTTCCTAGTTTCAAACAATGTTGAAAGTCATGTATGCTAATCTGTCTTATGTATATCTTCTTTGGTGAAGTGTCTTTTTAGATATGTTCCCATTTTTTTCAGACTGTTTTATTCTTGTTTTACATGAGTCTGTGGATTCTGCATGCGTTATTTTACAGATAACATATTTTGCTATTTTTTCCCAATCTGTGGCTTGAATTTCATCTCCTAACAGAGTATAAATTTTGTCATAGTATCCATCATAGACATTTTATTTCATAGATTATGCTTTTTGTGTTTTAGAACTGTTCAACAGATACATGATAAGATGGATTTTCTCCTTTGTTTTCTTCCACAACTTTTGTTTGCTTTTTACATTTAATAGGATGAATGTGGAGTGATATTTGTGAAAATTTGTCTATTTTCATGTTATTCATGTGGTTGTACTATTTTTTATTACCAAATACTGAAAAGACTATCCCTCCTCTATTGAACTGGCATTCGATTTGACAAAAACCACTTGATTATTTATGTCAGCATGATCTGTTCCCTGTTCTATTTCATTCACCTGTATGTCTGATACTTTGTGCTACCCTCATGTCCCCTTTCATGGAAGTCCTCCAGCATTGTTATTTTCCAGTATTATATACACTGTTTACCACAGTATTCCTTTAGAAACACTTTATCTAGGAATATGTGATAGCCTGATTGGATTTTGATCAGTATAGATCAACTTGACAGAATTGTCACCTTTAAAAGTCAAGTCAGTCATGCAAAATAAGTATATACTCAGATTGTCTGTTACTTATTACATTTCATTATATTTTCAATCCTGAGTTGAACATGTTTTCACATTTACCTAATGATTTCATATTTTGTAGTTATAGTAAAAAAGTTTTTTATAACTTCAAATTCAAACCATCTGCTGCTTACATAGAGGGGAGTAGTTGACTGTGTACTTTGCTGCTTTATCTCCATCTACTGCAGTCAACGAGAACATTCTAAGTCACGGCACTGAGTAATGTGAGCACTAGCTTTCAGTGATCACCCCACCAGCCTGGAGGGAAAGCTCCCCCACCATCAGCATTAGTTTCCCTTTATGCTAACAGTGGTGAGCAGGGGGTGGGCACACCCACCCTATCTGACCAGCATGGACCCCATGCCTATTCAGCATGCAATGCAGGTATCATGTTTGCTGCAAGGCCTGGAGTACTGTTTTCCTCAGGACCAACTGGAAAGGCACCTCAACTTCTGGACAGCATGGTGAGGAAAAGCTTCCTCTCTCAGGCCCTGATGGCTGAGGAGGGAGAGGTGCCAGGGCTTCTACCAGACATTTTGCTCCAGCTAGCTCTTTGAGGCTCTTAATGTGGTTTTTATATTTCATCCCATTTTTGTCTTTAGCAGGAGAGTTGATCTGACTCAGTTTGCCCTGGTTGAGGATGAAGTTGCATTTTGCTTTGTTTCTGGGGTCACTTGGTCCCCAGCACTGCCCAGTAGGCCTTGAAATGAAAGCTATTGAGGGCCATGAGCTTCGCCTAACACCCAACAACAAGCTGGATACCCCTAGTTCAATGTGGAGTACAGAGAGGGTATTGAGCTCTACAGACCTTGCCCTAGTGGAGGAGAATACCAATGAGCAATAAACTAGGGCTCCCTCAGAAGAAGCCACACCACTGAGGGCTGGGCTAGTGGGACAGGAGGGGAATCCTTCTGTGGGGGGCAAGAAAAGTGCCTGTGCCTCTTCTTTCTTTCAGGGCCAGAGTTGTTCTGAAACCCAATTCTCCATAGTCTGGTTCCTGTCATGACGTCTGAGGAAGGTGTTGGCCTGCTTTGAGGAGACACCACTCACAATCAATCACTTCTTATATAGTTAGTGAGCCACTGTGGGCCTTGTCATAACCTAGTTACCTGGTTCCCAGTATCCCCACATCAGTTTCATGACTAGGCTCAGGTGGATGGGAGGAGGAGGGAAGGGCCAATAACCAGCTGTCCAAAGTGTCATTGATGCCGGGGTTGTTGTTCACGGAGCCGAAGAATGAACTTTGAGAACAGTCAAGGTAGGAGAGCAGGGTATAGGCTTTTATTAAGAGATAGAGTGAAAGGACAGAGCTCCTGGCTCATGCCAGGAGGGGACAAGAGAGTCCCCGGGGTGGTACGTTGTCTAGACGTTTTTATAGGCAGTTGAGAGACAAAGGGCTAGGGATGTACACCTGTTAAGTGGTTCCAAATATTTTGAAGAAATACTAAGTTTATTCTTAGTCTTCCTGGTTATTTACAAGAACTTTACTGATCTGATTTCCTCCCAGGATAGCAGCTTCCTGGTCTGGGAGCATATCACTCAAGGCTGCCTGCTTTGCTCCAAAGGTGAGCTAAGTCATTGTTTTTCTTTTTTTTTTTTTACATAATTGGTTTCAAGATGGAATCCTTCCTGCCTTATGTACTTTCTGGCTTTCAATAGTTTGGGGCTTGTTTGTTACATTGCCCAAGTTGCAACAAATCATTTGTTTATGGCTGGAAGACGGAAGGCAGCACTTGGGTAAATCTAGAAAAAGTAAGTTGGGCTCCCTAGCAGGCCAAAGAAAATCTCCCAATGGTTATCTTGTTGTTTTTTCCAGAGGCCCTCCCCCTACTCTGTCTAAGCCCATGGTCTCTATCTCATCATTATCTCCTCATGAGCTTATTCATGAAAATTTGAAGCATTAATAGCACTTTGAAGTTTTTCCTATAGCTCAGATCTCATACCTTAGACTAGCAAATCCCCCAGATCCTTGCTTCTCCTGTACCCTCTCACTGGTGCCCAGATCTCTGAGTTGATGTTAGACAGGTGTGAGATCATCAGGGTGTGTGGTCACATGCCAGATCTAGGGAAGGCATCTTGCTAAAAGACAGAGGACCCTGGAGCCAAAATGAAGACTCAGGTAGGAATAAATATGGCCCAGCAATCATCATGGGTCTCTATAGGTGTACTTGCTCAGTCTTTGATGGTGCCCAGGCACACAAGCTCTATTTGGGAGATGTCACTGCCTCTGAACAGTTACCCATGTGTCCTTCCTTCTCAGCCCTTGTAGCTGACAGTTTATAGAAATGGATGTTGTATTTTAGCATTAATTACTATCAATACCTCTAAAAGGAAACACTTGTTTTATTATTTTTACTCATGAATTTAAACCAATGCTCTCATCTAATACATTGCTGCACTGAGCCTCCTAGCCTTCTCCCCTGACATATCTAGGAGCTCTTGGTCCAGCAGTGACAAATATGTCTCCTAATTTCTAACGTTTATTTAATTACTTGTTTACTTCCAGTGCGCATGTATAATGGTTTCACAGAGGTCACCCGGTCCTGCCCTGGGGAGCAATGTTATCAGTGAGTGCTCAGTGATGATTCCCTGTGGTGCTTAGAATTCCCGGAGTTCTTCAGGTCAGCACCTCCTCCCCCAGCCCTTGGCATGAGTTATATTTATATACTTGTAATACAGGTACATTCTTCAGTCACATTTTCATTCCATCCTGGTATCCTTTGATGTCCTAAATGCTTTTTATTAAATATAGAAACATTAAGGTTTACTCATTACGTTGTAGAAATTTCATGAAATGCAGAGTGGCAAGTTTCCAAATTAAAGTGATACAGAGCTTGCACTAACTGCCCCCGCTGATGTGATCCCCTGGAAACCTCTGATCTGTTTACAACACTAGTTTGAACTTTCCAGAATGTCCTATGAATGGGATCATACAGCCCATCACCCTAAGACTGGCTACTTTCACTTACCAGTATGAATTTGGGTTTCATATATTCCCTTTTACCACTGGATAGCATTCTATTGCATGAGTATAACCACAGTCTCATTATTTGGTAACCTAAAGAGGGGCATCTGGGCTTATTCTGGCTTCATTATTATTATAAATAGAGGTGTAGTAC
Source organism: Phataginus tricuspis (assembly GCA_029783875.1). Lineage (NCBI taxonomy): Eukaryota > Metazoa > Chordata > Mammalia > Pholidota > Manidae > Phataginus > Phataginus tricuspis. Next base: position 232,149 of record JAQQAC010013566.1, on the reverse strand, counting down.
CTATTTGTGTGCTGATTTTTATATTCAAATTATGTCTCAAACCACCTGGATGAATACCTAGGAGTAAGACCGAATGATCATACTTGATAAACATTGTATCCTTACCTTTTCAAGAAGTCGCTAATGCTCCTTTACAGTGACGGCATCCCTCTACCTTCCCAACTGCAATGAATAAGTGTTCCTTTTGTTCTACATTCTGGCCAGTAACTGCTTTTTATTGTTTTTATGTTTTTGCATTTTAGTGTTCAAATGAGTGTGTGTAGATTATTCTCATTATTGCTTTTATTATTTTTTCCTGGATTACAGCTGCTTTTGAATTTGAATTTGTAGGCTTGTTTTATTTATCTCTTTTAGTGAGATTTCTGTTTGAGCCACCACTGACTTATCTGGAGTGCTTTTCTCATTATTGGGTTTTTTGGGTCCTTCATATATTTCAATACATGTCTTTTCTCATATATCTTGTAAATGTGTCTCATAATTTGAGAGCCTTCATTCCTTTCTCATTGCCTTTTACAAAGTAGACATTTTAACTTTAACATAGGACCACTATGTGAACTATGGAATATGGGTAATTATGATCTTTCAATATATGTTCATCAGTTGTAGAAAAATTTCCATCTCATGGGGATGTTGATAATGATGAAAACTACATGTGTGGTGGCAGTTGGAAATCTCCGTATTTAATTTTCAATTTTGTTACGTACTTAAAATGTTCTGAAATGGTTAGGCAGAAAGACAAATATGAGAAGGCAGAGGGAGAACAAGGCCAGTGGAGCCCATTTAAAGAGCCTCAACCAGATAAAACCAGAGGGCCAGAAAGGACTCACAGAGTTAATTAGTTAATTAATTGAAGGAGGAACTTGCAATGTCTGGATATTCCCAGATGAAAAATAATTCCCCAGGGACTTCTCTGCCCTAGGTAGGCATGGAAATGGGACAAGGGTCGTGCCACTATAAAACCCACTTAGCCTGTGACAAAGGCCCAGCTTAATTTGTGACTTAATCTATTTGCTGTTCTTCCTCTTCTTCTAGCCCCTCTATCAAGTAACTTGCAACCAGGAGAGGACATAGACCTCTGAAGGGTAAGTAAATGCATGCAGACAAATAATGGTGAGCTCTGGACCCTCAGAGTCATCTAAATAAACCTATTCTTGAGACAAAAGTTCAAAGGAACTATGAATCACCTGTACATATCACGCTTTATGCTGACTCCTACCCAAAAAGCCCTATAAAGCCTCAAGCCCTAGACCCTTAAGTGCATCTCCTCTCTGAGGTTTCCCACACTACTTGAGTGTGTACTTTTTGCATTAAATAAAGACTCGTCACTGCTCAACTTTCTGTGTTTTGTCTATGTGTTCTTCCAGTGGTAGCATGCTTGTTACTTTATTATTTCATTCTATTTCATAGACATAAGCACAAGTCTTCACTCTCTCTGTCCTACTTCAGTCAAGTAGGAGGGGGACACTGAGAGCTGTGATTTGGGCTTTTGAGTTCCTGTTGCCTGGATGGCCCAGTCACAGGCCTGCAGCTGTGCGATCATTCTCCTTAGTAGCTTGCCCAAAAATATTTCTTTGCCTTGAGGAAATTCTCAGAATATCATCTCACTCCATCCAGTGCTCTGTAGCTCCCCGAAGTCCTGGGATGGTAGGAACTCCATTCCCAGGCTGTGAAGATTCAAGCAGACCCTGGACTCCAGGTGTCCCGGGCTTTAGGAGTTGGCAGGGGATCTGCCCAATACTGATCAGGTCACTGAGGTTCCCTCCCCTCCCTCTGCTTTCCCTGGTGCTCTGCTGCCTGCATGGCAGCTGCCACTCTGCTATTCTTGCTAATTCCTTACCATTCACTCTGACTTCCCTGCATCTCTGAACTGATTTCTTTCCAAAGAACTTTTGTTATGAAAAAAAATATTTAGCGATCTTTTGCTTGTTTGTTTGTTTTTCGTTTTGTTATTATTATTTATTTTTGGTATCATTAATATACAATTACATGAGCGACATTGTGGTTACTAGACTCCCTTCATTATCAAGTCCCCAACACATTCCCCATTGCAGTCACTGTCCATCAGCATAGTAGGATGCTATAGAATTACTGTTTCTCTTCTCTGTGCTATACTGCCTTCCCTGCACACCCCAAACCGCTACATTATGTGTGCTATTCATAATTGAAGGCAATTCCCGCATGCTAAGGCACCCGCCATCTTGGTATTAGTAGCCGCCATTTTGTTTCCCGCAGCCTCCAATCACCAACAACCAGATGATCTCACCACCATAAGACCCAATCACCAATGACCAGATGATCACAACACCCCCTTAAGACCCAATCACAAATGTGCCTATAGCAGGACATACCCAACCCCAATTCCCCAAAAGTGCTTCCTCACTCATGAGCTGCTGCGCTCTACTCAGAGACAGCCATTTTCATTTTCTTTTCCAGCAATTAAAATCTCTTGTGTGGGTTTGTGCCTCCCTGAGTTATTCTGGGGAAGTGAGGGTTGCAACTACATACCCTTTCAGTAATGCCCTTTATTCCCTTTCTCCCTCCCTTTCCACACAACCACCCCCCTGAATCCCTTTCCCTTTGAAACTGTTAGTCCATTCTTGGGTTCTGTGAGTCTGCTGCTGTTTTTTTCTTTCAGTTTTTTTCTTTTCTCTAATGTTCCACATATGAGTGAAATAATTTGATACTTGTCTTTTTCTGCTTGGCTTATTTCCCTGAGCATAATAACCTCTAGTTCCGTCCATTTTGTTGCAAATGGTAGGATTTGTTTTCTTCTTATGTCTGAATAATATTCCCTTCTGTATATGTACCATATCTTCGTTATCCATTCATCTATTGATGGACACTTAGGTTGCTTCCATTTCTTGGTGATTGTAAATAGTGCTGTGATAAACGTAAAGGTGCATCTGTCTTTTTCAAACTGGGCTGTTGCGTTCTTAGGGTAAATTCCTAGGAGTGGAATTCCTGGGTCAAATGGTATTTCTATTTTGAGTTTTTTGAGGAACCTCCATACTGCTTTCCACAATGCTTGAACTAATTTGCATTCCCACCAGCAGTGTAGGAGGGATCTCCTTTCTCCACATCATTGCCAACATTTGTTGTTGTTGTGTGTTGGATGTTGGCCATCCTTACTGGGGTGAGGTGATATCTCATTGTGGTTCTAGTTTACATTTCTCTGATGATTAGCGATGCAGAGCATCTTTTCATGTGCCCATTGGCCATCTGAATTTCTTCTTTGGAGAAGTATCTATTCATATCCTCTGACATTTCTAATTTGCATTATTTGCTTTTTTTTTGTTGAGGTGAGTGAGTTCTTTATGTATTTTGGATGTCAACCCCTTATCAGATATGTCATTTATGAATAAATTCTCCCCATGCTGTAGGATGTTTTTTTGTTCTACTGATGGTGTCCATTGATATACAGAAGGTTTACAGCTTGATATATTCCCACTTGTTCATTTTTGCTTTTGTTTCCCTTGCCCGGGGAGATATGTTCATGAAGAAGTCACACATGTTTATGTCCAAGAGACATTTGCCTATGTTTTTTTCTAAGAGTTTTATGATTTCATGACTTACATTCAGGTCTTTGATACATTTTGAGTTGACTTTGGTGTATGGGGTTTGACAGTAGTCCTGTTTCATTCTCTTACATGTATCTGTCCAGTTTTTCCAACACCAGCTGCTGAAGAGGCTGTCATCTCCCCATTTTATATCCAAGGCTCCTTTATCATATATTAATTGACTGTATATGTTTGGGTTAATGTCTGGGTTTTCTATTCTATTCCACTGGTCTGTGGGTCTGTTTTTGTTCCAGTACAGAATTGTCTTGATTACTGTAGCTTTGTACTAGAGCTTGAAGTCATGGAGCATAATTCCCCTGTTTTATTCTTAATTCTCAGAATTGCTTTGGCTATTTGGGGTATTTTGTGGTTCCATGTGAATTTTAGAACTATTTGTTACAGTTCATTGAAGAATGCTGTTGGTATTTTGATAGGGATTGCATTCAATCTGTAGATTGCTTAAGGTAGTATAGCCATTTTGACAATGTTTAATCTTCCTAGGCAAGAGCATGGGATGAATTTCCATTTTTTAGTGTCCTTTTTAATATCTCTTAGGAGTGTCTTGTAGTTTTGAGGTACAGGTCTTTCACTTCCTTGGTTAGGTTTATTCCTAGGTATTTTATTCTTTTTGATGCAATTCTGAATGGAACTGTTTTTCTAATTTCTCTTTCTGTTAGCTCATGATTAGTGTATAGGAAAGCAACATATATCTGTGTGTTAATTTTGTATCCTGAAATTTTCTGAATTCAGATATTAGTTCTAGTAGTTTTGGATTGGAGTCTTTAGGGTTTTTTATGTACGATATCACATCATCTGCAAATAATGACAATATGACTTTTCTTTACCAATCTGGATGCCTTGTATTTCTTTGTTTTGTCTGATTGCTGTGGCTAGGACCACCAGTACTATGTTGAATAACACTGGTGAGAGTGAGCATTCCTGTCTTATTCCCGATAATAGATGAAAAGCTTCCAGCTTCTTGCTGTTAAGTATGATGTTGGCTGTGGGTTTTTCATATATGATATTTTTTATGTTGAGGTACTTGCCCTCTATACCCATTTTGCTGAGAGTTTTTATCATGAATGGATGTTGAATTTTGTCAAATGCTTTTTCAGCATCTATGGACATGATCATGTGTTCTTTGTTCTTCTTTTTATTGATGTGATGGTTAGTGTTGATTGATTTTTGAATGTCGTCCATTCCTTGCATCCCTGAGATGAATCCCACTTGATAATGGTGTATGATCCTCTTGATGTATTTTTGAATTCAGTTTGCTAATATTTTGTGGAGTATTTTTGCATCTTTGTTCATCAGGGATATTGGTCTGTAATTTTCTTTTTTGGTGAGATCTTTGCCTGGTTTTGGTATTAGAATGATGCTGGCTTTATAGAATGAGTTTGGAAGTATTCCCTCCTCTTCTATTTTTTGGAAAACTTTAAGAAGAATGGGTATTATCTCTTGTCCTCATGTCTGGTAAAATTCAGAGGTGAATCTATCTGGCCCAAAGGTTTTGTTCTTCGGTAGTTTTTTGATTACCAATTCAATTTCGTTTCTGGTAATGGGTCTGTTTAGGTTTTCTGTTTCTTGCTTGGTCAGTCTTGGAAAGTTGTAATTTTCTAAGAATTTTTCCATTTATTGTAGATTTTCCAGCTTGTTAGCATATAGATTTTCATAATATTCTCTTATAATTCTTTGTATTTCTGTGGGGTCCATCGTGATTCTAACTTTCTCATTTCTGATTCTGTTATGTGTGTAGATTCTCTTTTTCTCTTAGTAAGTCTGACTAAGGGGTTATCTATTTTGTTTATTGTTTTCAAAGAAATTGCCCTTGGTTCCATTGATTTTTTCTATTATTTTATTCTTCTCAAGTTTATTTATTTCTTCTCTAATCTTTATTATGTCCCTCCTTCTGGTGACTTTGGGCCTCATTTTTTCTTCTTGTTCCAATTTCAATAATTGTGTCTTTAGACTATTCATTTGGGATTGTTCTTCCTTCTTTAAATAAGCCTGGATTGCAATACACTTTTCTCTTAGAACTGCCTTTGCTGCATCCCACAGAAGTTGTGGCTTTGTGTTGTTGTTGTCATTTGTCTCTATATTTTGTTTGATCTTGGTTTTAATTTGGTTGTTCATCCATTGATTATTTAGGAGCATGTTGTTAAGTCACCATGTATTTGTGAGCCTTTTTATTTTCTTTGTACAATTTATTTCCAGTTTTATACCTTTGTGACCTGAGAAGTTGATTGGTAGAATTTCAGTATTTTTGAATTTACTGAGGTTCTTTTTTTGGCCTAGTATGTGGTCTATTCTGGAAAATGTTCCATGTGCACTTGAGAAGAATATGTATCCTGCTTCTTTTGGGTGTAGAGTTCTGTAGATGTCTGTTAGGTCCATCTGTTCTAACATGTTGTTCAGTGCCTCTGTGTCTTTACTCATTTTCTGTCTGATTTATCTGTTCTTTGGAGTGAGTGGTGTGTTGAAGTCTCCTAAAATGAATGCATTGCTTTCTATTTCCTCCTTTATTTCTGTTAGTATTTGTCTCACATATGTCGGTGCTCCTGTGTTGGATGCATATATATTTATAATGGTTATATCCTCTTGTTTGACTGACACCTTTATCATTATGTAATGTCCTTCTTTATCTCTTGCCAATTTCTTCATTTTGAAGTCTATTTTGTCTGATACAAGTACTGCAATGCCTGCTTTTTCTCCTTGTTGTTTGAGTGAAATATATTTTTCAATCCCTTAACCTTTAGTCTGTGTATATCTTTGGGTTTGAGGTGAGTCTCTTGTAAACAGCATATAGATCGGTTTCACTTCTTTATCCATTCTATTACTCTGTGTCTTTTGATTGGTGCATTCAGTCCACTTACGTTTAGTGTGATTATCGATTGATATGTATTTATTGCCAAAGCTGGCTTTACATTAGTTGTTACCAAAGGTTCAAGGGTAGCTTCTTTACTATCAAACAGTCTGAATTAACTCTCTTGTTAAGCTATTATAAACACAGTCTGATGATTCTTTATTTCTCTCCCTTCTTATTCTTCCTCCTCCATTCTTTATAGACTTGGTGTTTTATTCTGTACTCTTTTACATTTCCTTTGACTGTTTTTGTGGATAGTTGATTTTCCTTTTTGCCTTTGGTAAGTATTTGGATGGTCTGCTTTCTTTGCTATGATTTTATTTTCCCTGGTGACGTCTTTTTAGCTTTAGGAGTGATTCCATCTAGCCACTCCCTTTAAGATATCCTGTAGAGGTGGTTTATGGGAGGCAAATTCCCTCAACTTTCACTTGTCCAAGAATTGTTTAATCCCTTCCTCAAATTTAAATGATAATCATGCTGGATACAGTATTTTTGGTTCAAGGCCTTTCTGTTGCATTACGTTAAATATATCATGCCATTCTCTTTTGGCCTGTAAGGTTTCTGTTGAGAAGTCTGATGATACCTGATGGGTTTTCTTTGTAGGTGATCTTTTTTTCTCTCTCTCACAGCCTTTAATACTCTGTCCTTGTCTTTGATCTTTGCCATTTTAATTATTGTGTGTCATGGTGTTGTCTTCCTTGGGTCCCTTGTGTTGGGAGATCTGTGGGCTGCCGTGGTCTGAGAAATTATTTCCTTCCCCAGCTTGGGGAAGTTTTCAGCAGTTATTTCTTCAAAGACTCTTTCTATCCCTTTTTCTCTCTCTTATTCTTCTGGTACTCCTATAATGTGAATATTGTTCCATTTGGATTGGTCACACAGTTCTCTTAATATTCTCTCATTCCTAGAGATACTTTTATCTCTCTCTGCCTCAGCCTCTCTGTATTCCTGTTCTCTTTTTTCTATTCCATTAACAGTTTCTTGCACCTTGTCCAGTATGTTATTAAGCCTAATGATCGCTTGTCTCATTTCTGCATTATCTTTCCTCACTTCCTCCCTTAGCTCTTGCACATTTCTCTGTAGATCCATCAGCGTGGTTATGACTTTTATTCTGAATTCTTTTTCAGGAATATTGTATAAGTCTATCCCATCAGACCCTCTCTCTGGGGTTATCTGTGTAATCCTCGTCTGGACCATATTCCTCTGTCTTTTCATGGTGAAAGAAGTGGTCACGGGTAGGTGCCATGTGTGTCAGCTGGGAGAACAAAGTCTCTTTCTGCTTGTTGTTCTCCTTGCCCTTCTCCAGGGCCTGATCTGGTTTCCCACACACCAGGAGGCAGTATTTTGGATAATCCCCTGAGCTGCCTGCGTGCAGGGCCGCCTCAGCCTAGCCTGTAGCACTGTGGGGGTTTGAAGTTTCGCTGGGTATGTTTTGTTACCCTTGGTGCCTTCCAGGCTTTTTTCTGGGATCTGGGGCCCTTTCTCCTTAGCTGCATGCCAGCTGGGCATAGATTCTGTGAGGTTGCTGCGGGTGGGGCTACTCCTCTCTGTTCCACAGCTGTGGCGAATCTCTAGGACCCTTTGTGGTGCTGGCTGCAGGGGAATGAATGCAGGTTGCTGATCTCTGTGTGAAGCCTCAGCATGGCTGCTATGTCCGGCCACTGGCCTGGGATCTGAAATTCCCCAAGACTCTCAGCCTGCTGGGCTGAGGGCACTGGGATGATTTTGTTCCTCTGTTGGGCCCTTGTAGCTTTAAGACTTTTAAAAACGTGCCTGCTTTTCTTTTGTCCCTGGGAGTCAGCTGAGGAGACCTGCTTGCAGTCCTTATCTCCGATCCTGCCCTTCCATTTCTCTAATCTCTGATACACAATGCAATGTGTGTCTGTGCTCCCGGTGCAGATCACCAGGGCTGGTTATTTGGTGTGCCTGTGCTTCCACTCCCTCCTCACTCTGATTCTTTTCCTCCCACTGGTGAGCTGTGTGGGGGAGTGCTAGGGTCCCGCTGGGTCACGGCTTTGTATCATGCCCGCTTCGTGAGGTGCTGAGTTCTCACAGATGTAGCTGTAGCCTGGCTGTTGTACTGTATCTTCTGGTATCTCTTTTATGAATAGTTGTATTTATTGTATTTTCACAAATATATATGGTTTTGGAAGAGATTTCTGCCATCCTGCTCACGCCACCATCTTCCCGGAACTCTCCTCCTTTAGGGTTTTTTATGTACAATATCATGTCATCTGCAAATAGGGACAGTTTGGCTTCTTCCTTGCCAATCTGGATGCCTTTGATTTCTTTGTGTGGCCTTATTGCCATGGTTAGGACCTCTAGAACTATGTGGAATAAAAGTGGGGAGAGTGGGCATCCTTGTCTTGTTCCCAATCTAAGGAAAACCTTTCAACTTCTCACTGTTAAGTATAATGTTGGCTGTGGGTTTGTCATATATGGGCTTTTTCATGTTGAGGTACTTGTCCTGTATACCCAATATGTTGAGAGTTTTTATCATGAATTGATGTTGAATTTTGTCAAATGTTTTGTCAGCATCTATGGAGATGATCATGTGGTTTTTGTGCTTTTCATTGATGTAGTAGATGATGTTGATGGATTTTCTAATGTTATACCATCCTTGCATCCCTGGGATGAATCCCACTTGATCATAATGGATGATGTTTTTGATGTATTTTTAAATTTGGTTTGCTAATATTTTGTTGAGTATTTTTGCATCTGTGTTCAGCAGGGATATTGGTCTGTAATTTTCTTTTTTTTGTGTGTGGTGTCTTTCCTGGTTTTGGTATTAGAATGATATTGCCATCTTAGAATGAGTTTGGGAGTATTCCCTCCTCTTCTACTTTTTGGAAAACTTTAAGGAGGATGGGTATTAGGTCTTCACAAAATGTTTGATAAATTTCAGCAGTGAAACCAACTCGTCTAGGCGTTTCGTTTTTTCATAGTTTTTTGAATTCTAATTCAATTTAATTGCTGGTTATTTATCTATTCAGATTTTCTGTTTCTTCCTGGTTCAGTCTTGGAAGGTTGTATTTTTCTAGAAAATTATCCATTTCTTCTAGGTTATCCAGTTTGTTAACATACAATTTTGCATAGTATTCTCTCACAATTATTTGTATTTCTATGGTGTCCATAGTGATTTTTCCTTTCTCATTTCTGATTCTGTTTATGTGTGTAGACTCTCTTTTTTTCTTGGTAAGTCTGGCTAGGGGCTTATCTATTTTGTTTATTTTCACAAAGAATCAGCTCCTGCTTTCCTTGATTCTTTCTATTGTTTTATTCTTCTCAATTTTATTTATTTATGCTCTAATCTTTATTATGTCCCTCCCTCAGCTGACTTTGGGCCTCATTTGTTCTTCCTTTTATAGTTTCATTAATTGTGAGTTTAGACTGTTCATTGGGATTGTTCTTTCCTGAGGTAGGCCTGTATTGCAGTATATTTCCCTCTTAACATGGCCTTCTCTGAATCCCACAGATTTTGTGGTGTTGAATTATTGTTGTCACTTGTCTCCATATATTGCTTGATTTCTATTTTTATTTGGTCATTGATTCATTGATTATTTAGGAGCATATTATTAAACCTCCATGTGTTTTTGGGCTTTTTCATTTTCTTTGAGTAATTTATTTCTAGTTTCATACCTTTGTGATCTGAGAAGCTGGGTGGTACAATTTCAATCTTTCTTAATTTACTGAGGCTCCTTTTGTGGCCTAGTATATGATCTACTCTTGAAAATGTTCCATGTATACTTGAGAAGAACGTGTATCCTGTTGCTTTTGGATGAAGTGTTCTGTAGATGTCAATTAGGTCCATCTGTTCTAATACATTGTTCAGTGCCTCTGTTCCTTTATTTATTTTCTGTCTGATTGATCTGTCCTTTGGAGTGAGTTGTGTGTTCAAGTTTCCCAAAATGAATGCAGTGCATTCTATTTCCCCCTTAATTCTGTTAGTATTTGTTTCACAAATGTATGTGATCCTCTGTTGTGTGCATAGATATTTATAATAGTTATATACACTTGTTGGACTGACCCCTTTGTAATGTCCTTGTTTGTTTCATGTTACTTTCTTTATTTTGAAGTCTATTTTGTCTGATACAAGTACTGCAACTCCTGCTTTTTTCTCCCTATTATTTGCATGAAATATCTTTTTCCATCTCTTTACTTTCAGTCTGTATATGTCTTTGGGTTTGAAGTGAGTCTCTTGTAGGCAGCATATAGATGGGTCTTGTTTTTTTATCCATTCAGTGACTCTATGTCTTTTGATTGGGGCATTCAGAGCATTTACATTTAGGGTGATTATCAATAGGTATGTACTTAATGCCATTGCAGTCTTTAGATTCATGGCTACCAATGGTTCAAGGGTATTTCCCTTACTATCTAACAGTCTAACTCACTTCATATGCTATTACAAACAACCTAAATATTCCTTTTCTTTCTCCTTTTTATTCCTCCTCCATTCTTTTATGTTATGAATCATATTCTGTGCTTTTTGCCTATCCCTTTGTGACATATATTTAGCCTTAGGAATACTTCGATCTATAGGAATTCCTCCAAAATGCACTGTAAAGGTGGTTTGTGCGAGGTAAATTTCAGCTTTTGCTTATCTGAAAATTGTTTAATCTTCCTTCAAATTTAAATGATAACCTTGCCAGGTAGAGTATTCTTGGTTCGAAGCCCTTCTGCTTCATTGCATCAAATATATCATGCCACTCCTTTCTGGCCTATAAGGTTTCTGTTGAGAAATCTGATTGTAGCATGATGGGTTTTCCTTTGTATGTGATCTTTTTCTCTCTATAGCTGCTTTTAAAAATCTGTCTTTATCCTTGATCTTTGCCATTTTAATTATTATATGTCTTTGTGTTGTCTTCCTTGGGTTCCTTGTGTTGGGAGATCTGTGCATCTCAGTGGCTTGAGATACTATCCCCTTCCCCAGATTGGGGAAGTTTTCAGCAATTACCTCTTCAATGACACTTTCTATCCCCTTTTCTCTCTTTTCTTCTTCTGGTACCCCTATAATGCGAATATTGTTCCATTTGGATTGGTAATGGGAATCTCCCAATATTCTTTCATTCTTAGAGATTCTTTTTCTCTCTGTGCCTCAGCTTCTTTGTATTCCTCTCTTCTGATTTCTATTCCATTTACCATCTCTTCTACTGCATCTAATCTGCTTTTAAATCCTTCCATTGTATGTTTCATTTCAGATATGGAATTTCTTAATGATTGACTCTCCATCTTAAATTCTTTCCTGAGTTCTTGAATATTTTTCTGTACCTCCATGAGCATGTTTATGGTTTTTATTTTAAACTCTCTTTGAGGAAGGTTGGTGATTTCTGCTTCATTTGGCCCTTTTTCTGGGGTTTGTGAGATTTTTGTCTGAACCAGGTTCCTTTGATGTTTCCTAATTCTTTGTTGTGTCCTCTAGTGCCCTGAATCTCTAGTCTCTGGAGTTGCTCAGCCCCTAGAGTGAGGTTGGGGGTCATAGAGGAACTGAGCTGGTGCCTGGGGGTAGGAAAGATCTGTTTCCTGATTCCCATCTGCAGTACCTGTCTCCAATATCAGAGCCAGTGAGCTGAGCAGACAGGTGTAAGCCTCTGTGCTTGATGTCTCTAGCTGTTGTAGGCTGGACCTCCCACTGACTGGCCTGATATTAGCAGAGTGACTGCTGGTTTGCAAGCCACTGCTGTCTGGCAAGGAGGCTGTCAATCACAGTGGGGTCCTTGGAGCTGGGTAACCAGCGTGGGGCACCTAAATATCCTCAAAATTCCCAATCTGATGGGCAGAGTGCACCTGGACAACCTTGTCCCCTATCCCTTCTCCTGCGCAGCTAGCTCCTTATAAACCCCACCCCTTCAACAGCCCTCTTGCTGCTAGGAAGCCTGTCAGACCGCCTGCTTTTCCCTTGTCCCAGAGTGGCTGGATGTGGATCCATCCTCCACAAATGGCCAGAATCTGCCTCTTAAGCACTCTACCTATACCAGCTCCCCAGCCTCCAGAGCACCACACAATGTGGGTTTGTGGTCCAAAGCAGACTTTCAGGGCTGGGTGCTCAGCAGTCCCAGGTTTCCACTCCTTCCCTGCTCCATTTCTCTTCCTCCCACTGGTCATCTGGTGTGGAGGAAGGGCTTGGGTTCTGCCAGGTTAAGGCTTTCGTACATTACCCTGTTTCTTGAGTTCTGCTTTGTTCGTGAGTTCTGTATGCTGTCTGGTGCAGCCTTCTTTCCTGTTGCTGTTTTAGGGTTAGTTGTATTAACTATATTTTCACACTATGTGGTTTTGGGAGGAGTTCTCTGACTCACGTTCATACCGCCATCTTGAGTCAACACTCCAGAAATGTTTTATGAGATAAAAAAATGCAGTATTATGTCAGGAATAAGAGCAAAGTGTAGATCTCCTACCTTGCGGCTATGAGCATTGGGTTCCTTGAAACTGATGAAGTTAGAGGGACACATATAGCATGTAAAATGAAAGAGCATCTTTGCCTCACTCAAAGGCCAGAGCACCCTGAAGAAGCGGGCTGAAAGTAAGAGAGAGAGAGAGACAGAGAGCAAAAGAGAGAGAAAGACACTCCTCATGGATACCCACCTGAATGAGCTGTTGGAGTCTGTTTCCAGACACACAGACCTTTGAGAAGCTGCTCAAGTGTATCCTCAGCCTAGACACTCACAGTTGTCAATAGCTTTCCTCAGTCCCTTGCATCCAAGGAGAGCCTCTGAAATGGAATCCTGGCTTCCACTCAGTTGACATTCCCAACTACCAAGGGACATGGGGAATCCACTGAGGGAGACTCACGGGAACCTGTTGCTTGAGACTTTGAGATCAGCAGCCATGCTAATCCCATTTAAGTGGCTGATGAGTGCCTGATGTTGTGTGTCGTGGATGGCATTTTTGTGAAAGGAGTGAAAGAAAAAGGAAAGTTCAGATGCCAATACTCACCTCCCAAGTTTTTCTGGGCAAGCCCCCAAAGATTATGCTGGGTTTCTTGTTCATGGAGTCAAAAAATGAACTTTGTAAACACTCAAAGTAGGAGAGTAAGGGAGAGGTTTTATTTAGAGATAAAGTGAGAGGACAAGGATCCTGGCTCATCCCAGTGGGGACAAGAGTGTCTTTGGCTGTGCACTCTCTGTGGGTTTTATAATGTGATAAAGGGCTAAGGGTATGGACCTGTTAAGTGGTCCTAGAATGTTCATCCTTGAGGAGACATTAAGTCTCTTTTCTCACCAGTCTTCCAGATAATACTGCAAAATGAACATAAGAAATTTACTGCAGATTTATTTCCCAGAATAATTGCGTTTTGGTCTGGGAGCACATCAATCATCAATCAAGACTGCCTGCCCTGCCCTCCAGGTGATCTGTTTGCCAAAGAGTTTAAAAGGCAATCTAAGATGGAATATTTCTCACTTTTACTATGTTGTTTATTGCTGGGCTTCCTTGCCATTAATTGCCTATGTTGCAAATCACCTGATCAGGTATGAAGGAGGAAAAACAGCACATAGTCCTGGGCCTTTTAGCATGTGAAAGTGAACCTTACACATAATTACAAATGATTAGCATAACAAAAAACATGGGCTACTTTCCTTTATCTGGGGCATATTAACTGATCTCACTGAAGAATGACTCTAGAGCTTAAAATTTAACCTGGAGTTTTGGTACAGGGTTTCCTTGAATGTTGTTACACTGCTCTGACTGTAATTATCTTGCCTTGCCTTTTCTGGAGGTCTTCACCATACTATGTTTAAACCCACCATCCCTGTCTCAAAATGAGGATGTTCCCTTGATTCACTTAAAAAAAACTGATTCACACATAGATCAAGCAAAAAACATTTTAGTAAAATAAAAAGCAATTAAAAAATTATGTTCTTCAGTAGCTCATGAAAAAAGCTAAACATAGTGATAATCACATCTGAAGATGAGATGAGCTACAGAAGCATTTTAATATTATTAGTAAGTTAGTTTCCTGAAAGCCAGGAATGTTAATGTTAGGTGGTGGTAGGGTTTATTTTCCTGCATTCTTGTCCTGCCACAACAAAGAACATAAGGGCAGAGACACAGTAATGAAGCAGAGAAAACTTTTGTTCTAAGTTGATATTGGTGTTCTTGTTCACATAGTCAATAAATGAACCTCACAAATGCTCAAGGTAGGCAAGCAGGAGAAAAGTTTTATTCAGAGACAGGGAAGTACAGAACTCCCTGTGCACCCTGGGAGGAGCAAGGCTGCCACTTGGGGTCTCAGGTTTAGGGGTTTTATACCTGTTGCTGCAGTGAGCGAGATAAGTTATTTGTTGTCTATAGGTTTACTCCAGAATTCTAGCTCTGTTTTCACTAATCACATTAAAGGTCACTTATTTGAAACTCACATGTCTATGTGACTATGGTCAGCAAACTATTCCAATACACTGGGTTTCAGTGGAATTTCTCTATACATTGTTTAAACCACAAGCATCCTATTTTCTTTTACATTACTGAAGTCTCAGCAAGGTTTTTTCTTTTTCTATGGGCCTGTAACCTACTCTAACTGGACAAGGGCTGTCCCCTGTCACTTCTCTGTCTCAAAGTTACACACTTAAAGAGAGAAAGTGTGCATGTCCTCAGAGAGGAGGAGCCCTGAAAGGTTGGGGGTTCCCTTTTATGGACTTTTCAAAGGGCTATGGGGTGTAGGCTTGTTACATGGTCTCAAGATATTTATCTTAGATGAGAGACATTAAGTCTCTTCTCTTATGATCAGTCCTCCAGGTAATTCTTCAAAATTAACACAATAAGTTTACTGATCCGGTTCCTCCCTAGGATAGCAGCTTCCCTCTGGGAACATATCAGTGAAGACTTCCTGCCCAGCCCCCAAGGTTAGCTGAGTTATTATCTGTTTTCTAAATAATATATTAGGAGTCTTACCTCCTATCTTGTTGGCCTAAAAAAGGCAATCTTAGCTTTAAGATGGGATCTTTCCTCTTCTTAATATGCTATTTATCTGTAGGCTTATTTGGAAATTAGTAATGATGCTTGTCTCCTGCACAGGTAGCAAATTATATGATTAGGGGCTGGAGGAGGAAATAGGAGCATATAGATTAAGTTAAAGAATAAGCTGGGCCTTTTAGCAGACTAAGGTAAATATCACAATGGCATGATCTAATTGACACAATGAAGACATGGGCTGTGCCCAGATACTTTTCTTTGGGGAATATTTGAACATTCCAAGTCACTCCTAGTCTTTGGAGCTTCAACTGATTAACTCATTAACTCTGAGTCCCTTCTGGCTCTCTAGTTTTATCTGGTCCTTTTTAGTGGGCTTTATTGGCCTTATTCTCTCTCCACCTCACTCATATCTATTCTGCCTAACATTAAAGTATAACAAATTCAGGTTTTGATATCAATAAGATATTAGAACTTAAAATTATCAGAATTTTAACACCATTACTTCCACCTTTTAGTATTTTTAATTTACTTTAATGTAGCAAACAAATTAAAAATGAGTGAAAGAATATGTTGGGATGCAACCTGTTTTCCTAGGCCTCAGCCTGTAGGAAACACCAGCTGGCCTCAATGTTTTTATATTAATTTCATGACTGTGTAAATGTTTCCCTCTATCTGAAACTGAAGTAGGAATTTTACTCTGAAATAATTGCAAATAAATATGATATAGGATGCTATGAATTCAACCCTTAAAACCTCTCAGTGAATTAGTAACTTCACAAATTAATTCTTGCTAAAGTATCATTTGTGAAAATACAAAAGAAAGCACTTGGAACATTGTAGAAAAGGAAAGTTTCCGTACTCACTCTTTATAAAAATATTCTAGAAAAACTGTGGCAAAGCCCTCCCCAGAGCCATCACAACATGAGACAGGAATGTATTTTCCTCATGGTGGACCTTGGCTCTAAGTTATACCCAACTCATGGCAGATGTTCCTGGGTTCTGTGGAAGTGAAGCTTAGGTCTTCTCTTTGCCAAAGACACTAGTGACCAGAGGAGGAGCACATGTGAGCCCTCTGCGGACCAGAACCCACAGATTCAGGCACTCTGCTGGCCAAGGAAGGGCAGCACTGAACACTCAAAGCTACTTACTAATGGTGGCTTTGCCCCTTCTTTCATTCATGGTCAGTGGCTGGTTTGGCTAAAATTGCAGTATTTCCAGAATCTCTCGCCAGGCTTTAGTGCAGCTCCATACAATAGGTGTTTCCAAGGGGCGGAGCATAGACCATCTCCCTATCAATAGGCAATGACAAGGGCAAGCAGGGCTTAATTGCACCAGAGAGGTTGGGTGAAGGCTTCTACAGCTGGGTCGTGAGAGACACAGGGAGCAGAATTGGACTGCTTGTAAGAAATAAATGAGTTTCTCCTAGCTGGAAAATGTATCCAGATCTCTAGCAGGTATTAAGATATTTGGGCATGAAAAATATCTTGTATTATGGAACCCCCAGACCCCAGTGAGGAGTTGTTCATGATAGGAATGAGAAATCTACTGCTGTATACAGCTTCCCCATTTTCCTTTAGGTCCCTAGTGACTATTTCCCCCCACATAGGGTAAACCATAAGTGAGGGTACTTGTACTTTAGAAGATCTGAGGGAGGTTGAAACAATAAGAACATGGAAGGAAGTATGGACTACAACTGAAAGGAGAGGTTCAAAGGGCCCCAAGAACGTCTCAAAGACTCAGATATGGGTTGATTTTATAAAGACCTGGGTAATAAAAGAATAAATTGATGGGCAGTCCAATAGGATCATGTTATAACTGTGGCACCTATTAAAGCCAGAGCAGCAATTCCAGCTGCTTAGGTCTAGGACACAGAAGCCAGAGGCAAAGCCCTATGTCTGGCCTGTGTCCTTGTAAGACTTCCTGGGGTACAGTACTCAGGCTCTACCTGGGCCCTCACCACCACAGGATAATGACTTGGCATTGTGGTTTGACTGAGAGGGAGTCAAGATCCTCACCTTGGGGGACATGGTGGGTACTACATGTAGAATTAGCAGTTCATTGGTCCCCTGTGGATATACAACATGTTCTGATGTTGATGGACACAGGAGCTGAATGTTCTTTGACTTATGTAAGCCCTGAGCATTTTCCAGGGACACCTGCTGTGATAGATTTCTGTGGGGGTAAGTCAATTAGAGTGAAGAAAGCCCAAATATCTTTGGGCATAGGGAATTAACCACCAAAGGAGTATACTGTATACATTTCTCCCATCCCTGAATATATTTTGGGGGTAGATATCCTGCAGGGTCTGTGGTTACAGACCACTATAGTTGAGTTCATACTGAGGGTACATGTGGTAAAGGCAGTTCTTAGGGGACATGCTAACCGCCCAAATGTAGCTCTGCCTGTACCTCAGTAGGTGACAAATACCAAATGGTATAAGTTTCCTGGGGGCACAAGGAAATTGGAGAAAGTCTAGAGGAGTTGGAGAAGGTGGGCATCATAAAGCCCACTCATAGTCCTTTTAATTCCCCAGTGTGGCCAGTGAGAAAGCCAGGCATCTCCTGGCATATGACCGTGGACTACAGGAAATTAAATAAAGGCACACCCCCTTTGCATGCTGCTGTCCCATCTATAGTAGCCATTCTGGACACCCTCAGCCATGAGCTGGGAACATATTATGTAGTATACTTTACTAATGCTTTCTTCTCTATTGACATAGCACAGGAAACTCACGAACAGTTTGCCTTTACATGGGAAGGTTGGCAGTGGACATTCACTGGCCTTCTACAGGGATACCTCCATAATACCACCATCTGTCATGGGTTGTAGCCCAGGACTTGGCCACATGGAAGAAACTGCAAATGGTGAAGCTCTATCACTACAATGATGATATTATATTCACATCTGATTCTATTGCAGATTTAGAAGTGGCAAGTCCTAGATTTCTCCAACATCTATAGGAGAAAGGATGAGCTGTGAACAGCACCAAGGTTCAGGGACCTGGTTTGTCTGTAAAATTCTTGGGAATTGTCTGGTCAGGTAGAAGTAAAGCAGTCCTAGGCAAGGTCCAGGCTTTTCCTACCCCTACCACTGTGGCAGTATTACAAGAGTTTTGGGGTATTTTGGGCTAGTGGAGACTGTTTATCCTGCACTGGCACAAATTCTGAAGCCCTCATACTGGTTGGTATGAAAAGCATCAGGTGGTACTGGGATGAAACATGTGTAGCTGCTTTTACTGCTGATAAGCGATAGGTCAAGACTGTACAGACCTTCAGTGTAAAGGAGTCATCAAGGCCCTGTGAACTAGATGTTCACATAATGGAAGATGTTTATGAATGGGGCAGCAGCTTGAACAGATATGCCAAACTATTGGATTCTGGTCACAATTATGGAAGGGAGCAGAGGTCCAACACACCTTTACAGAGAAGCAACTGGCTGTTCTGTACCATGCATTGCTGGCTACAGAGCCCATCACTGGAACAGCTCCAACCAATGTAATAACCACCTATTCCATCGTGGGGTGGGTGTGAGATAGATCCAAAGGCCATGGGGAGGCATGGCACTGATGCCTACACTGGCCAAATGGGGTGCATATTTGCAGCAGTGTAGCACCCTCTGTACTAGCCTCTGAAGTGGATAACTCCAATGCTTACTGGGGCCAGTGATGTACAATAGTGGAAAGGAGGAAGAACTTATTTTTGAGCCAGTGGTAGCCAAAAGTCCTTATCAGGAGCGAAAAACCCCTATACACGAAGATGCTTGGTATACAGAGGGCTCCAGTTGTGTTCAGCTGCTGAAGTGGAGGCCTGTGGCTTTCCATCCTGAGATTTAGACAATGGATGGAGAATGGAGAGGGGAAGAGCACCCAATTGGCTGATATGTGGGCAGAATGGCTAATGGTCACCCAGGAGACCTCTATTCTAGTTGTCTGCTCTGAAACCTGGGCCATTTATTGGGACTTGACTCTGTGGCTACTGACATGGTGCCATGCCAACTGGATGGTTGGTCATCAGCTCCTTTGGGGGCAAGAGTTTTGGCAAATCCTATAGGCCTTTGGTCAGATTAAGATGGTTACCATATATGATGTGACTGGTCATTTGCCTTTGGCATCCCCAGGGAATGATGAAGCAGACACACTGGCACAGGTGCATTGGCTAGAAGGAAAGCCTGCCTCTGATGCAGCCCAATAGTTACATCAGCATTTGTTGCATGCAGCGCAAAAGACGATGTGGGCTGAAGCCCATCAGTGGGGCTTGCCACTGACCTGTGAAGAAGTCAGCCAAGCCCAGAAGTAGTGCCTTGTGTGCTCTAAGAGGGACTTACAATGAACCCCACAGCAACATGGGACAATAGTAAAGGGGCCTGATACCCCTTGTCAGGTAGCAGATAAACTATACTGCACCCTTGTCCACATCAGAAGGATATCAGTTTGCCATGATTTGTGTGGACATAGCTACTGGCCTGTTGGTTGCTTTTCCTGCATGTCATGCAGATCAGCAAACCATCAAAAGAGGCCTAGAGTGTCTTTTTACAGCCTATGGTTGGCTGCAGGTGATTGAGAGTAATCAAGGCACCCACTTTACTGGACATGCGTTACAAAAATGGGTGCAGCTATGGTGTGTGTGGGGTCACGGGGAAGACAGTGTAGCTCCGAGAAGACAAATAGGGACTCTGTGGAATCTTACTACACTGATGAACAGTGGCTGCAGTGGGGTTTGGGGGGACTCTATAATAAGGGTGAATGTAATAACCACATTATTTTTCTTGTGAAACCTTCATAAGAGTGTATATCAATGATACCTTAATTAAAAAATGGGTGAAGCAATTAGGAATAAAGTGGAAATTTCATGTACCAAAGAACCCTACCAGGGAAGGCATGATAGAGAGGTACAATGGTTTGTTGAAATCTGGCCTGAAGTTGGACACCAATAGTCTATGGGGCTGGCCAGTTCATTTATAGACTGTGTTACGGTGTTTGAATGAGAAGCCCCAAAAAGGAGTCTTGAGCCCTGTGGATATATTAACACACATTGCTGCCTCTCATGTACAGCTGTATGTGCAAACCAAAGAGGATTTATTGAATCCAGGATATGGCCAGCATAGCAGCATCCTGTTGCTAACCCCAACTGAATTAAATCCTGGAGACACTGTTAAGTGGATGTGGCCATGAACATTTTGCCATGTGGACCAGCAGTGGCTGGCCCTTCTGGAACTTTGGGGAAAATGCCTGGAAGCTGGTCTCATATGTATTCTTGGTGTAACAGCAGAGTGACCCCTGAAGATCATAGTAGTCTAACCAAAATGTCCAGGATGTAAGAGCATCTTACAGGGAAGTTTTGTTTTATCTTTATGGCCAGTGCATGTACCTCCTGTAGCCCTATATATTGACCCATCTGTAACTCCCACAGGGAGGGGAGTGAAGGTCTAGTATGAGGTGAGAGCCATTCCTGTCACTCTTCTAACACAGGACCACTCTCTTGCATGCATCCTACCTGATGGACGAGATTTGACTATGCTGGTGTCATTAAAACATGTATCTTGTTGCCCTTAAGGTTATTTTATTCTACAGTCCCTGGGGTCTGGATGCACCCCCTGGCTGCAGCTGCCACATGATGATTGCTCTGAACTCCCTATCCATTCAGCTGCTGACTGCTTTTGGAATGAATGAGCTATGGCCTTAAAGACTTTGAACCTAGATGAATCCTCTGGCTTGAGAATTATCATGATTTTATTGCTGTTGCTATTGTATGTTATTCATCCGGTTACAGTGCTACAGTTTTCTCACCAAGGGGCCATTGCAGAAGATGGGGAATGAGTAGATTATAAGGTGAGATTTATGGAGGGGAGGGCTGAGGGTAAAATTGCAGTATTTCCAGAATCTCTTGCCTGGCTTTAGTGCATTTCCATACAATAGGTGTTTCCAAGGAGTGGAGAGATGTTGTCCATCTCCATATGAATAGGTGATTAAAAAAGCAAGAGAGGGCTTATCTGGACCAAAGAGGTTTGGACGGGGCCTCTTCTTCTGCAGCCCAGTCACTAAAGACACAGGGGAGGAGAAGTGAACTGCTTGTAAGAAATAAATGAGTTTCTCCCACTTTATTTCTCCCTTTGACTGATTTCAGTTTCAATGATATTTTGCCCTGGGATTTTCCCCTGCAGTTACAACACCTCAGAATTTTCCTTATCATATGGTTTCTTAGGAAATAAATGTAGCTTGTTTCAATGAGCACTTAAGATGTTGAGTATTTTTTATAAGAACAGTCACATTTGCTTCATTCACTTGTCTAATAGTCAACAGTTCCCATTCTTCCCTGTGTGGTTTCCTCATTTAATGGGGAGGTGGGAGCAGTTCCCAAATTTGGTATGTATGATTCTGTTACCTGGCTTTGCTTCTGGCAAAGCAGAAC
Source organism: Phataginus tricuspis (assembly GCA_029783875.1). Lineage (NCBI taxonomy): Eukaryota > Metazoa > Chordata > Mammalia > Pholidota > Manidae > Phataginus > Phataginus tricuspis. Next base: position 210,421 of record JAQQAC010013566.1, on the reverse strand, counting down.
TTTCAGCCTGGGACTGTCCTTGTCTGACTGCATCTGTAAAGTCTCAGTAAGCCTTTATGTTTCAGAGATGTCTTGGTCTCTAGAGTTTTTGGCTTGTCAGGCTGTCGGCAGACAGATGAGAGACAGGGTGCAGGCCTCAGGGTGGACATGAGGCAGCAAGAGATGATGGCTGCCTGAATGTGCTACCAGCTCACCATAGGCCAGGAACAAAGAAACTGCACATATATATGGAGAATTAATTTTCAGGAGTAAGTATAAAATCCAGGAAAAGAAGACTGATAAGGTAAAATATATCATACACAATTTTGTAATGCACTTAAAGTTTAATGAAGTTATTAGGTACTTATATGGATTTGAAACAGTAATTTTGATAGATTCTAGCCTGATGCCCCCTTCCAACTGCAAAGAGATTCTCATCTACCACCAACCCTGGAACTTTCTCCCTTCTTTAACTGGGATTTGGTGCTGTTTTGTTTCAGAGATGGAAAAAATGATGAGACTTTGTTATTTTCATTTCACTGACTATTGTCAGACTTAATAAACACTCTTACGTTATACACCTGCATTTATAAAATGAAATTTCATATTTAGCTCGCTTTTATATGTATTTTTAGATACTTTTTTGAATTTTTGCATATTTCTGCTGTCATGGGTATGGTTCTCAGCTGCAGGCTGAGGTGACCAGGCATGGCTCTCTGCAGTTGGAGGGTCCCCAGCCTCACTGGTTCCTCTCCCAGGCTCTGGAATTTGCTTCCCCAGGGCCCAGAAGCCGCTGTACATGCCTCACTGTTGCTGTCTATCCATCCTCAGTGGTGATCAGGTCTGCAGCCCAGGTCTAAGGCCAGCTACAGCTGGGGTTCTCCCTGTGAGTGATCCCTAACTCATTGGGACCTTGGAAACAGGCAGCCCTGCCAATGTGCTACACACTATTTCCTATTCTGCACTATAATCACACACACGTGCACACACACAGAGAGATCAGTATTGGTGCATGTTTGTTTTTTAATGATATTTCTGTATTGAAACATCAAACTTCAGTTCATATCTTCTGCCTTTTTGTCTTGCTAGGAAGGCCAACCCTATTTTATTATTAAAATACACGATGCTCCAGTCTGGCATATTATGCTGTTTAAAATTGTGGCAGCAAGTCAATTTATTTTAAAGTTTGAAAATTACAGGTTCATATCTAACTTGATGCTGTTCCATTTCCTTTTCTTTTCAATTATTTTCATTCTGTCCTCACCCAAAATAAAAACTGACTATCAGCAAATGCTCATTTTATATGTGACATCTCATATGAGTCTTTTAAGTTTGGGATTCATCAAAGTTCTGGAGTCACAAAGTTCTAAAGTTGTATCTGTGACTAAGAAGTTGGTTTACCAGCCTTTTATCATGGCAATGTATTGTCCTCAATAAGTTTTTTTTGGTATTACTAATTTACAATTACATGAGCAACATTATGATTACTAGACTCCCCCTATTATCAAGTCCCCACCGCTACCCCATTACAGTCACTGTCCATCAGCATAGTAAGATTCTATAGAATCAGTACTTGTCTACTTAATGTTATACTGCCTTCCCCATATCCCCCCACTGCTCCATTATGTATGCTAATCGTAATACCCCTTTTTCCCCCTTATCCCTCCGTTCCCACCCTTCTTCCCCAGTCCCTCTCCCTTTGTTAACTGTCAGTCAATTCTTGGCTTCTGTAAGTCCACTGCTGTTTTGTTCCTTCAGTTTTTTTCTTTGTTCTTATACTCCACAGATGAGTGAAATCATTTTATACTTGTCTTGTTCAGCCTGGCTAATTTCACTGAGCATAATACCCTCTAGCTCCATCCATGTTGTTGCAAACGGTAGGATTTGTTTTATTCTTATGGCTGAATAATATTCCACTGTGTATATGTACCACATCTTCTTTATCCATTCATATACTGATGGACAGTTAGGTTGCTTCCATTTCTTGGCTATTGTAAATAGTGCTGCGATAAACATAGGGGTGCATCTGTCTTTTTCAAACTGGGCTGTTGCATTCTTGGGGTAAATTCCTTGGAGTGGAATTCCTGGGTCAAATGGTATTTCTATTTTGAGATTTTTGAGGAGCCTCCATACTGCTCTCCACAATGGTTGAACTAATTTACATTCCCACCAGCAGTGTAGGAGGGTTCCCCTTTCTCCACATCCTTGCCAACATTTGTTGTTGTTTGTGTTTTGGATGTTGGTCATCCTAACTGGTGTGAGATGATATCTCAATGTGGTTTTAATTTGCATTTCTCTGATGATTAGCGATGTGGAGCATCTCTTCATGTGCCTGTCGGCCATCTGAATTTCTTCTTTGGAGAAGTGTCTGTTCAGCTCCACAGCCCATTTTTTAATTGGCTTATTTGCTTTTTGTTTGTTGAGGTGCATGAGCTTTTTATGTAATTTGGCTGTCAATCCCTTATTGGATATGTCATTTATGAATATATTCTTCCATACAGTAGGATGTATTTTTGTTCTACTGATGGTGTCCTTTGCTGTACAGAAGCTTTTTATTGTTCATTTTTTATTTTGTTTCCCTTGCTCAAGGAGATGTGTCCAGGAAATAGTTGCTCATGTTAATATTCAAGAAATTTTTGCCTATGTTCTCTTCCAAGAATTTTATGCTTTCATGATTTACATCCAGTTCTTTGATCCATTTTGAGTTACCTTTGTGTATGGGGTTAGACAATAATCATTTCATTCTCTTGCATATAGCTGTCCAGTTTTTCTAACACCAGTTGTTGAAGAGGCTGTCATTTCCCCAATGTATATCCATGGTTCCTTTATCATATATTAATTGACCATATTTGGTTGGGCTTATATCTGGGTCTCTAGTCTGTTCCATTGGACTATGGGTCTGTTATTGTGCCAGCACCAAATTGTTTTGATTACTGTGGATTTGTAGTAGAGCTTGAAGTCAGGGAGCATAATTCCTCCCACATTACTCTTCCTTCTCAGGATTGCTTTGGCTCTTTGGGGTCTTTTGTGGTTCCATATGAATTTTAGAACTATTTGCTCTAGTTCACTGAAGAATGCTATGGGTATTTTGATAGGGATTGCATTGAATCTGTAGATTGGTTTAGGCAGCATGACCATTTGACAGTATTAATTCTTCCTATCCATGAGCACGGGACTTGTTTCCATTTATTGGTATCTTCTTTAATTTCTCTCATGAGTGTCTTGTAGTTTCAGAGTATAAGTTTTCACTTCCTTGGTTAGGTTTATTCCTAGGTATTTTATTCTTTTGGATCCAATTGTGAATCTAATTGTTTTCCTGATTTCTCTTTCTGCTAGTTCATTGTTAGTGTATAGGAATGCAACAGATCTCTTTGTATTAGCTTTGTATCCCACAAGTTTACTGAATTCAGATATTAGATCTTGTAGTTTTGGGGAGGATTCTTTAGGGTTTTTTATGTACAATATCATGTCATCTGCAATCAAGGACAGTTTTTCTTCCTTACCAATCTGGATGCCTTTTATTTCTTTGTGTTGTCTAATTGCCATGGCTAGGACCTCAAGAGCTATGTTGAATAAAAGTGGGGAGAGTGGGCATACTTGTCTTGTTCCAGATCTTAAAGGAAAATCTTTCAGCTTCTTGCTGTTAAGTATAATGTTGGCTGTGAGTTTGTCATATATGGGCTTTATTATGTTTAGGTATTTGACCTCTATACCCATTTTGTTGAGAGTTTTTATCATGAATGGATGTTGAATTTTGTCGAATGTTTTTTGAACATCTATGGATATTATCATGTGGTTTTTGTCCTTTTTGTTGATGTAGTGGATGATGTTGATGGCGTTTTGAATGTTGTACCATCCTTGCATCCCTAGGATGAATCCCACTTGATCATGATGGATGATATTCTTGATGTATTTTTGATATGGTTTGCTAATATTTTGTTGAGTATTTTTGCATCTGTGTTCATCAGGGATACTGGTCTGTAATTTTCTGTTTTTGTGGTGTCTTTGCCTGATTTTGGTATTAGAGTGATGTTGGCCTCATAGAATGAGTTTGGGAGTATTCCCTCCTCTTCTACTTTTTGGAAAACTTTGAGGAGGATAGGTATTAGGTCCTCACTAAATGTTTGATAAGATCCAGCAGTGAAACCATCTGGTCCAGGGGTTTTGTTCTTAGGTAGTTTTTTGATTACAAATTCAATTTCTATGCTGGTAAATGGTCTGCTCAGATTTTCTGTTTCTTCCTGTTTCATCCTTGGAAGGTTGTATTTTTCTAGAAAGTTGTCCATTTCTTCTAGGTTATCCAGTTTGTTAGCATATAATTTTGCATAGTATTCTCTCATAATTCTTTGTATTTCTGTGGTGTCCATAGTCATTTGTCCTTTCTCATTTCTGATTGTTTATGTATGTAGACTCTTTTTCTTTCTTGATAAGTTTCACTAGATGTTTATCTATTTTGTTTATTTTCTCGAAGAACCAGCTCCTGCTTTCATTTATTCTTTCTATTGTTTTGTTCTTCTCAATTTTATTTATTTCTGCTCTAATATTTATTATGTCCCTCCTTCAACTGACTTTGGGCCTCATTTGTTCTTCCTTTTCTTGTTTCATTAATTGTGAGTTTAGATTATTCATTTGGGATAGTTCTTCTTTCCTGAGGTAGGCCTGTATTGCAATATATTTCCCTCTTAGCAATGTCTTTGCTGCATCGCACAGATTTTGCGGTGTTGAATTATTGTTGTCATTTGTCTCCGTATATTCTTGATCTCTGTTATTATTTGGTAATTGATCCATTGATTATTTAGGAGCATATTATTAAGCCTCCATGCATTTGTGGGCTTTTTGATTTTCTTTGAATAATTTGTTTCTAGTTTCATACTTTTGTGATCTGAGAAGCTGGGTGGTACAATTTCAATATTTTTTAATTTATTGAGGTTCTCTTTGTGACTTAGTATGTGATCTATTCTTGAAAATGTTCCATGTGCACTTAAGAAGAATGTGTATCCTGTTGTTTTTGTATGGAGTGTTCTGTAGATGTCCCTTAGGTCCATCTGTTCTAATACATTGTTCAGTGTCTCTGTCTCTTTATTTATTTTCTGTCTGGTTGATATGTCCTTTGGAGTGAGTGGTGTGTTGAAGTTCCCTAAAATCAATGCATTGCATTCTATTTACCCCTTTAATTCTGTTATTATTTGTTACACAAATGTAGGTGGTATTGTGTTGGGTTCATAGATATTTGAATAGTTATATTCTCTTGTTGGACTGACTCCTTTATCATTGTGTAATGTCTTTCTCTGTCTCGTTAATTTCTTTGTTTTTAATTCTATTTTGTCTGATACAAGTACTGCAACTCCTGCTTTTTTCTCCCTATTAGTTGCATGAAATATCTTTTTCCATCCCTTTACTTTCAGTCTGTGTATGTCTTTGGGTTTGAAGTGAGTCTCTTGTAGGCAGCACATAAATGGGTCTTGTTTTTTTAATCCATTCAGTGACTCTACATCTTTTGACTGGTACATTCAGACCATTTACATTTATGATGATTATTGATAGGTATGTACTATTGCCATTGCAGGCTTTAGATTCATGATTACCAAAGGTTCAAGGGTAATTCTCTTATTATCTAACAGTCTATTTTAACTCACTTTGTATGTTATTACAAACACAACCTAAAGATTATTTGTTTTTCCCTCCTTTTTCTTCTTCCTCCATTCTTTGTATGTTATGAATCATATTCTGTACTCTTTGTCTATCCCTTGTGTGACATATGTTTAGCCTTAAGAATACTTCAATGTATATGAGTCCCTCCAAAATGCACTCTAGAGGTGGTTTGTGGTAGGTAAATTATTTCAGCTTTGCTTATCTGAAAATTGTTTAATCCCTTCTTCAAATTTAAATGATAAGCTTGCCAGGTAGAGTATTCTTGGATTGAGGCCCTTCTGCTTCATTGCATTAAATATATCATGCCACTCCCTTCTGGCCTGTAAAATTTCTGTTGAGAAATCTAATGATGGCCTGATGGGTTTCCCTTTGTATGTGATCTCTTTTCTCTCTCTAGCTGCTTTTAAAAGTCTGTCTTTATCTTTGATCTTTGCCATTTTAATTATTATATATCTTGATGTTGTCTTCCTTTGGTCTCTTGTGTTTGGAGATCTGTGCATTTTGATGGCGTGGGACAGTATCTCCTTCCCAAGATTGGGGAAGTTTTCAGCAAATACCTCCTAAATGAAACTGTACATTCCTTTTTCTCTCTCTTTTCATTCTGGTACCCCTATTATGTGAATATTGTTCCATTTGGATTGGTCACACAGTTCTCTCAATATTCTTTCATTCTTAGAGATTCTTTTTCTCTGTGTGCCTCAGCTTCTTTGTATTCCTCCTCTCTAATTTCTATTCATTTACTATCTCTTCCACTACATCTAATCTGCTTTTAAATCCCTCCATTGTATATTTCATTTCAGATATGGAATTTCTTATGACTGAGTCTCCATCTTAAATTCATTCCTGAGTTCTTGAATATTTTTCTGTACCTCCATAAGCATGTATATGTTCTTTATTTTGAACTCTCTTTCAGGAAGATTGGTGAGTTCAGTTTCATTTTGCCGTTTTTCTGGGGTTTGTGAGATTTTCGTCTGAACCATGTTCTTTTGACGTTTAATATTTCTGTGTGGTGCTCTCTAGTGCCCAGAAGCTGCAGTCTCTGGAGCTGCTCAGCCTGTAGAGTGAAGTAGGGGGTCATGGCAGAGTGGAGCTCATGCCTAGGGGGAGGAAAGATCTGTTTCCTGATTCCTGTCTGCCATGCCTGTCTCCAGTATCAGGGCCAAGCACACAGGTGTAAGCCTCTGTGCTTGGTGTCTCTAGCTGCTGCAGGCGGGGCCTTCCTCTGACTGGCCTGATGCCAGCACAGTGACTGCCAGATTCCAAGCCAGTGCTGTCAGGCCAGGAGGAAGGTGCAGCATGCTGTCAATCACAGTGGGGGGCCTCAGAGCTGATATCCAGCCAGGAGGATGGGGCACCTGAAGCTCCTCAAAGTTACCAACCTGCTGGGAAGAGTACACACAGACAACCTTGTCCCCCTATCCCTTCTCCCACGTGGCAAGCTCCATGCAAACCCACACCTTCAGCAGCCCTCTTGCTGCTAGGAAGCCTCTCAGACCGCCTGCCTTTCCCTTGTCCCAGAGCGGCCGGGTGTGGATCCCATCTTCCACAAATGGCCAGAATCTGTCTCTCAAGCACTCTGCCTGTCCCAGCTCCCCATCCTCCAGAGCACCACATGGTGTAGGTTTCTGCTCACAAAGCAGATCTCCAGGGCTAGGTGTTCAGCTCTCCCAGGCTTGCACCCCCTCCCTGCTCCATTTCTCTTCCTCCTCCTGGTGAGCTGGGGTGGGGGAAGGGCTTGGGTCCTGCCGGATTAAGGCTTTTGTACATTACCCTATTTCGTGAGGTCTGCTCTGTTGTGAGGTGTGTATGCAGTCTGTTGCAGCCCTCTTTCCTGTTGCTGTTTTAGTATTAGTTGTATTAACAATATTTTCACACTATCTGTGGTTTTGGGTGGAGTTCTCTGTCTCACCTTTCACGCCGCCATCTTGAATCTGGGATTCCCTGTCTTCAGTAAGTTTTAAAGTTTTTTTTTAAGTGGGTCTCAGTATTTTGTTGATGTGGAAAACTTGTATGCCTGCTTAGTTTAGTTTTTAAATTATTTCTAAATGAGATAATGATTTTAGTATATTCTGCATAGGTTTTTCAGCTTTTCTTCATATTCCTATGAGTTGTGATTGTTAAAATAGGTTCTTCTGCTATTTAGTGTTTGCAGTCATTCTCAGATGAGAAAATCCATTCCAGCTCTTCAGTCCACTGTTTGAATTTGTCTGCTGCCCTCCCTGGTGCATTCCCGTGGTAGGTGCAGGAGCCCTGCCAGCCCTGCTCTCAGCCTCTGGGTGAGCAGTCCTGCCACTGCTGTTTGCTGGGAACTGTGTTTGCTGAAATTCTCTTAATTAAGCAGAATTGCACCCCAACCACTTTCAAGATATTTAAAGTTCTTACGTTTAAAAACCAAGTATGTTTCAGGAATTGATATGACCTAAGTATTTTGATCTGTAAATTATTGTATGAAAGTAATATTTTTTCTAGTATTGGATCATCCTTTCATTAGTGGTGTGAACTCCACCTATCAATGTATGCTGTCATTGAACCACACCTGTGATGGCCAAGGAAGAGACATAGATGCATCACTAAAAATGTATAATATTTCTGCATAAATACACTAATGAAAATTGTCGATGGAATTTTCAGGCCTTTCTGCAATGATATGCGTTATTGAGCCTATGAGGTTCATGTGCATAGGCTTATTTTCTCCATTTACACCAGAGAGGAACTCTGTTTCCCTTAACATGTTGAGAGAATGCTCACAAATCAGTGTTAAAGACTCTGACATACAATTTATATATTAAAACTGATTAATCAGTATTTACTCCTTATTTCCATGTGTTTATGGCATTTTCTTAGAAAATAATCCATTTGTCCTACATATGCACACTAGTGATAGAATTCTACACTTTTTTGTACATTTTAAATTGTTACTTTTAAATGAAGAGATGGTCCATTTTAACTGTCAGTGTTATTTTACTGTGTATCCTTTTTAATTCTTTGATTCAGTTGTCAAAACGTGTAACTGATTGCTGTCAAATAATCTTTATTTTTCTTCAGTCACTGCTATTTTATCTTTTATTAATTTCTTTTTAATTTGTAACAGCCTAAAACACCCATCATTCCTGTTTACTTCTTCCTTCTCTTAGTTTTGAAGAGGAGCAGCTGATATATTCATTTGCAAGCTCTTATTCTCTGTCACTAATGTTACACATTTTTTCATGACTGCACCCCATGCCCCTTTTCTGCGCTGTCCTATGCTCACTCTTCCTTGAGACTCTGACTCTAGTTGGGAATACCCCTTTTGTTAGGGGAGCATTGTGTATTTTTCTCAGTTCCTGTCCCCACCACAAGAAAGAATTGAAGGACAAAGACACAGTAGTGAAGCAGAGTAAAAGTCTTACTTAAAGTTAATTAAAGAGAGAAAAAGTGCATCAGGTTACCTCAGGGAGGAGAGGAGCCTTGAAGATTTGTTTCATTGAAAGAGAGAAAATCTATGCACTTAGAAAGTGTGGGAGACCTCAGGGAGAGGAGTGAACTGAAAGGTTTAGAGTTCTCCATTTTAAGGAATTTTCAGGAATATGATGAAGGGCTGGAGGTGCAGATTTGTTAAGACTTAATGCAAGAAAGTTACTGCTACATATTGGCATCTTGGTCTGGAAGCTTTCAAACAAGACTGCCTGCCCTGTCCCTGAGGTAGGCTGTAATTGCTTGCTAAGGAGTATGTTAAGAAACTTCTTTTCAACTAATTGGGTTTTAAAATGCAATCTTATCTTCAATATTGGATCCTTCCCATTTTTACTATGTTGTTTATGACTGGGCTTGCTTGCCACATCAATTGCCCAGGTGGCAAATGACTTGATTAAAGCAGCATTTGGGTGAATTAAAAAAAATAAGCTGGGCCTTTTATCAGGCTAAAGTAAATCTTACAATGGCATGATCTAATTGACACAGTGAAGATATAGACTATGCTGAGATACTTTTCCTTATCTGAGGAGTATTTAAACTTCTAGGCCAAGTTGCTCCTGTTTTTTTTTTTTTTTTAATGAGCTTTAACTGATTAACTCATTAACTCTGGATCATTTTTAGTGGGCTTTCCTGGCATTATTCTCCTTCTGCTCCTTCTCATATCTATTTTCCTGCCTGACACTTTGATTTTACTTTAACCCTTTTGTCTAAACTACTTTGTCCTTTTGTTTATTTTTTGTTTCTGACTACCTGACTGCTATTTAGTTTGTTACTATGTTACCATGCTTGTGTACCTGTGCTTATTTAATACACGTATTTTTCAATTAGCTGGGATTTTCTCTGTGACATCACAAGTGCATTTTATAGATGCCATTGTTATTCTTGAGTGTAATAAAGTCTTTACAGCTTAGATAATGGCTATATTTGCATTTATCCTTTTAGATATACTAAATCATCCAGATGGTTAATCATGTAAATACATTATAAATACAGTGATTTCAGAGCATATTGCTGTTAAATACTCCATTGAAGTTTAAGGAATTAATAATTTCTCTCAATTTATGTTTCCAAGTATATATATTCCCTATATATATTTTAACTACATACGCATTCATAAATGTTATTTTGTTGTTTATTTTTCGCTAGAAATATATAATACCCATTTTCCTTTTCCAATTTTTTCATAATATATATACTTAACCTCACTGAGCTGTTTGCAATATATTTAGAATAAAAGAATATAAAAACTAACAAAGCAGAGGATTCAAGATGGTGGCATGAGAGGTGAGACAGAGAATTCCTCCCCAAACCACATGTAGTGTGAAAATATTGTTAATACAACAAGCCCTAAAACAGCAACAGGAAATAAGGCTGCAACAGACTTCATACAGACATCATGAACAGAGCAGACCTCACGAAACAGGGTAATGTACCAAATCCTTGATCCAGCAGGACCCAAGCTCTCCCCCCACCCCAGCTCACCAGCAGGAGGAGGAACAATGGATCATGGAGGGGATGGAAGCCTATAACTGCTGAAATCCCAGCCCTGGAGGTCTGCTTTGGACCACAGACCTACATTGTGTGGTGCTCTGGAGGTTGCTGGGATTAGGGATCTGGGACAGGCAGAGTGCCTGAGAGACTCAGATTCAGGCCATTTTGTGGAGGACAGGGTTCCACATTGGGCCACTCTTGGACAACGGAAAGGTGGGTGATCTGACAGGCTTCTTAGCAGCGAGAGGGCTGCTGAAGGGGTGGGGTTAGCATGGAGCATGCTAAGTGGGAGAAAGGATAGGTGGACAAGGTTGTCTTGTTGTACTCTGCCTAGCAGGTTGGTAACTTTGAGAAGCTTTAGGCACCCCATCCCCCTGGCTGCCTACTCAGCTCCGAGACCCCCAACTGTCACACGCAGCCTGTTGTGCCTTCCTCCTGGCCTTCCAGCACCTGCTTGAAAACCAGCAGTCACTGCACTGGCATCAGGCCAGCCAGAGGGAGGCCCCACCTACAACAGCTAGAGACACCAAACACAGAGGCTTACACCTGTGTGCTCAGCCCACTGGCTCTGATACTTGAGACAGGCACTGCAGCCGGGATTCAGGAAACAGCTCCATATTCAGTAGTATTTCTGAGGAAAATACTTAATTTTTTAATTAATCATAGCATTTAAGCAGATCATATTAGAGTGATTTTTTAGCTTTTTTCAAGGTATTTGAATATCAATATAAGTTCTATATAAAGCAAATTTCTTTAAAAGAGAGAATTGGCTTCTTTAATTGAAATACCAGAAAAGCTACTTCAGCTTAGAGTAATTCAGGGATATAGATATCAGATAATTATAGATATGGCTTCTCTTTAAAAGTTCTGAGAAACAAGGTGTTACAGTGGAATGAATGACCGAAGTGGTTTTCACTTCCTTGTGGATGACTTTCTTGTGGGTGAAAAGCTATGCTATAGAATGATACGCACAGTTGGGGCTGGCATAGTCATAGATAGCAAATTCAGGGAATAATGTAATGGGTTCTGGTCCAATATGCCAAATCAGAGATACCTGTACTCACCTCCCATGGATGCCAAATCTAAAGCTACACAAGTAACACTTCCTTCTGAAAGACTCCAGAAACCAAATGACTCCTACATATGGGCAAATGAGAAAAAAACAACATCGAATGGGTAGAGTAGGCTTAGACATACTGTTGCCATAAACCCCACCCCATCACAGCAACATACAATTGGAAGGGTACTCACAACTCCTAGCTTCTCCTTGAGAAGTGAACTTTTGGACCCAACACCTACAATTTCTAAGACTTCCATTTGAGAAATGGACCACCCAAACACCTAGCTCTGAAAGCCAATGAGGCTTGCATCCATAGAACACAAGACTGCAGTAAACAAAGAAACAATTCCTAATGGGTTTTGTGAGGACTCCTCATGGCTATCCACCCAGGGATTAGCATAGAGGCAGCAGTCAGAAACACACATTTCCCAATTTCCCATGCAAGTGTGAAAAGCAAACATTGAGATCTTAATAATGCTTGATATTCAAATACTGAGCACCTGCTCAGTACTGTGCACTGTGCTAAATACTTGTATGTCATCTCACAATGACCATCCTAGGTGTCGCTTATTATCCCCAACTTACATATGAGGAAACAAAGTTTCTAAGAGGTCAAGTAATTTGCCCCATGTCATTCAGCTAGGGAGAGGCAGAACTGGGATTCAGTTCCGTGGAATCTGTCTCTAGTGCCTGCATTATTACTGACTGTGATGTCTCCCAGAGCAGTTTTCACTTAATGGCCTGAACACCAACTGAGTGATCCCATGCAGGTATTTTTGGTCTTACATTAGAATGTCCTTGTTGGATCTTTTTGGAGTGTTGCAAAAGACCAAATAGAAACAATGGGCACATTTTACAATTGTTGTAAAACTGAAAAAATAAAAAAAACCTAAAATATAGTAGAATTTCTTTTTCATGAAATAATAGTTATTTACCTCCTTCCAAAATTTTCTTCGGGGTGTACACATGTGTGGGTAAAATTGCAATATTTCCAGAATTTCTAGCCTGGCCTTAGTGTGTCTCTGTATCAATAGGTGTTTCCAGTTGGTGGAGAGAAGTAGGCCATCTCCATATCAATAGGAGATTACAAGGTGGGTGGAGAGGTTGAGCTGGCAAGGAGACCAGAGAAGTTTTTTGTTTTTTGTTTTCTTCCCAGCCAGGACAGGGAAGAGACACAGGCGAACAGGAGTAGACAACTTCTTGTAAGCAATAAACAGGTTTCTCCAACTTTATTTTTCCCTTTGACTGGTTTTGGCTTCAAAAGTTTATTTGCCCTAGGCTGGGAACACATTTTCAACCTGGAGTTGCAGAGATCCTTAATAAGCCTGGGTGGAATATGCAAGGAGATGACAATTACCTCCTTGTTCCTGTCTTCAGCATTGTTTGTTGTTCTAACTTTCAGCTGCTTCTTAATATGGCTCCTCTGAGTGTAAACCTGATGCCTTGTTTGTGGAGTTAAAGAATGTGTTTAGCAAACACTCAAGTTAGGAGAGCTTGAGAGAGGCTTTTATTTAGAGATAAAGTGAGAAGACAGAGATCCTGTCTCATGCCAGGAGGGGACAAGAGAGTCCGTCGTTGTGCATTGTCTAGGGGATTTATGTCAGTTGAGGATTTTTTAGGAATGGGGTTGTGAGAGCAAGAGAAACTCCATTTTTAAAAAAGAGAGCCATTTTAAGGAGGAGGCCTCAACCCCAACCTAGTTCTAAGAAAACTTTGTTCCAATTACTGGAAAAACCACCCATAGTTCCAGTGACCCTCACCCCAGATAGTTCCCTAGCAATGACCTCAAGATCCAGACACTCAAGGTCCAGGCTCTCCTGTCCCTTAAAGATAACATACCTTACATGTTACATCAGCCATCAGCTTAACACCAGCTGGACTCAACCAATAAAGAATGTAAAATCCACCCTTACTTTAATTCATCCAATCAGCATATGCCAAGTCAGAGTTACTCTCTCCCTGCACCTTGTAATGAATAAAAACCCTGCCCACCCTGGGCTTGCGGCTCTCACTTTGGAACCACTGCATCAGTGATAGGTGTGAGATCGAGCTCGAGCTTGAAATAAATGACCATTGTGTGTTTACATCGGAATCGTCTCCTTGGTGGTCTTTCGGGGACTCACAACTTGGGCACAACAGGGGTAAAGGGATAGAGGTGCAAACTTGTAGGATGCTCATTTTTGATGAGTAGAAGAAATTTGCTGCTCTGATTTTTTCTCAGGATATCATCTTCCCTCGGAGCATATCAGTGAAGACTGCCTGCCCTGCCCCATTCTCTGCAAAACATTAGTAACTGTCCACCATTCTCCAGTGGTTGCTGATGTATTCATGGTAGAACTTGCAATTTTCCAAGTTTATTGAATGAAGTACCCAGAGGGAGAAGGCTTGAATCCCAGCTTCCAAATGTCAACATCTTTCTTAAAAAAAAAATCTCACTTCATCCTTAAAGCAGCCCTGTTGAGAGAGGCATTTGATATGGTGCAAGGCACTTAGAGACCAATGAACAACCATTATTTAATTTAATACAATTCGTTATCTTATAGTACTTTATTTACAAAAATACTTAGAATCTATGACTTTTTTTATGCATTCACATATTCATTCATTTGTTCAACACACATTCATAATTTCCCCTGGTCTGTCTCTGGTGTGTGTTCTGACAATACTAATGTTCCAGGGTAGACATCTCATAGAACCTCACAGTTTCTAGATAACAAAATGCTTTCTACATACAATATTTTAGCTGTGGTATAAGGAAGAAGTTATGGGTATGTGTGAGGACAATATGTAATCTTGAATAGCTGAGAGTTTTAAATCCTGCATATGTAAAATGAGAAAATAAAATGCATTTCCAATGATTGTTATATTGATTTAAGCTAATATAGCAAGGAGCTTTGCCTGTGTATGGCTCATATTAATGTCAGTAAATATTAGTTCAGTGAAATAAGATGATGTGCAAATGTGAAGTTTTATATGTGTATAGGTTGTTGTCATGAGTTTTGACCTCCATAACCATTGATCATTGATTTATTGGGGAGGAAGTATTTTCCCCTGCTCTTCAGGGTTCTTCCAGCTGGTCTAAGACTCAAAGTGAGATGAGATATATTAACAGGAGAAAAACCCCAAATTTGATTACATGTGCATGAGGCCCAATAATGAAATCAAGATGCAAAGAAATGACCAAAGCAGACCGTTTTTATACATTTTAGACAAAGAGAAGATAAATCCGAGGAATTGACAGGGCAATGAAAATTTCTGTTTGTTTGAGAACTTTAATTAGCAAGGAATTCCAAAGAGCATTTGTGATGGGGTAGTAAATTAGTAAAAAAGTAACAAGATTTGTTTATGCAGCTTTTCAGCTCTGAGTTCTCTATCTCTGGTGATAAGGGTGCTCTCTACCCTCCAGAAACAGGGAGGGCTCCTTTCACAGGGGAGATTTATCTCCTGGCTTCTGGAGGTGCCAAATACGGCCAACTATCCCTCCTGCTTGGGCTGTTGCTCCATTTGTTTTAATTCAAAATAATCAGTAGACCATTGTGGCATATTTTGGGGTGGCCTGTCTTGGGCCCCTATGAAGGCACAGCTGGTATAAAGATCCCAAAGTGACAGTATGCTTCATGTTTGATGTAGGCCAGTGAGCTTGGAAGGAGGAAAGTGGGAGAAGATGAGGTTAGGGGTGCATGGAGCTCAGACCATGTAGAGCCCTGCATGTCATGGAAAAAGTTCTGAACTTTCTTCTGAATCGAATGGGCATCCATTGTAGGACTTCAAGAGAGCACCTTGGTGTTGCAATTAGATTAGGATGTAGTATGTGGTGCAAAAAGAATTAGGGAAACCAGTTAGGAAGCAAGGGAGAGACAGTTGTGGCTTAGAACAGGATAGAGCCTTGGAGCTGGTAGGAGATTCTCCTTACATCCTGAAGGTAAAGACAAACCAAGTCTTAAATGATTAAATGTGAGATGTGAGAAAAGAGGAATTGAGGAGGACAGCAGGTTTTCAGGCTGAGCATTCAGAAGTCATAGTTATCATCCACTGACAAAGATGGGTGCCAGAAGGATATATTTAAGGGGAAAAATCAGGAGTTTATTTTTGGACTGGCTGACATAGGGCAGGTATTTATTCATTCATTTATTCTAGAAACATTTACTGAATGCATACTAAGTGCTAGATGTTGAACATTATCTACCAGCCTGCCAGAATCTGAAATTTTTATACAGAGCCCTCAACTGAGTTTAGTCACTCACAGCATCCAGATGGTCTCCCAGTACCTTGCTCTCTCAAGGCTACATCACTGAAAACAGCTCTGGCTGTGGAATGGTGGGCAGAATGTATATTCCAAGGGTAAGGGGGCTGTGAGGACCCTCCCACTGACCAGGAATTCATGTCTTATTGATGACTTCCTGTGGGGAGCCAGATATGCAACAGCCATAGCAACTCCATCTAGGGCTCTCAGACTCCATCTGGAGAAGCTGAGTTTTGAAAGTGCACGAATAGTTTTGGTTTCACATTCTGAGAAATGAATTTAGGTTTTGGTTTCAATTGATTTCACGCCATAGTGTTCTCACCCAAGTCCACTGCTTACGTCAGAGACAACTGCACATGCACACAACTCAGTGTGTAATTGGAATCTGTAGATTGTTTCATTAGCATAACGGGCAACCAATCAGAAGAAACCACACCCCATGAATGCTATATATGTTTTGCTGTTTCAGCAAATAAACGAGACTTGATCAGGAATCTGTCTTGTCTACATTCTTTGTGTCTCTTGTCTCCATCCAAATTCCCACTCCCCCTCTCCAGGTCCTCATTGATGTCCCTTGGGCTGGGACAAGTGGCGCCCAATGTGGAGCCCAGAGCACGGGGAAATCCGTGAGGAACACAGATAGGAGGGGCCCAAAGACTACAAAGAAAAAAGAGTAAAATAATAATAGCGACCGCGTCTGGGGAGCCTGCCCAGACGAAAGAGTCTGGTAAGTGATCTGTGATTATGGGACAAGCAAGTAACAGAGAAAACTTTATTGAAAGGTTAAAAGATGCATTAAAGGCACGAAGAGTAAGGGTTAAAAGAAAGCAATTGCTTGAATTTTTTCAGTCCTTAAAAAAGCTCTGTCCTTGGTTCCCGCAAGAGGGAACAATAGATGAAAGAAAGTGGAAAAGAGTATGTGATAGTTTATCTATCTGAATATATGTTCTTTTATGGAAAGTGTTGCTGCCTGTAATCATTATGTCTCAGTCTGTATGTTTGTTTGTATAAGTGTGTCAATGAAAATTTTTTTTCTACCTCTGGATAGTATTAATAAAAATTAATTTAAAAACAAGTGCTTGTGAAAATTGGGTATTCTAAAACTTCCAAAAAATTCTAATAAAAGATATTAAGCATTAATGCTAATTTAAGTTAATCTGAAATAGACGTGTCCTATGGTTATCAGCTTCCTGTTTACCTAAGTCATTTAAGTTGATGTTATCTGTTAAATCTTTCAAATAGATGCTTAAAAAAGGCTTGACTTTGTCTAATGTCTACTAAAAGTTTTATAAGTAATCTAGCATAATTGCTAGAGTATGTAAGCAAGTATAACAAATGAATATCTTAATAATAATAATAGTATATTAATGTATAACTATATATATCTGCAAACAGCCTGAGAATTTTTGTAGTAACTGAAATTCTTACGAGTTTTGCTAAGTTATATGAAGACGTTTTGCACTCAGTAAAAAATTGGGCTGTAAGGCACATTTACAGTAATGATAAAAAGTGTTCACAAATGTATCAATCTGAGGAATGCTAGTGTTATAATTTACAATAGCCTATTTTTCCGTGTTCATTGAAAGTTAAAGTACCTAATGTTTTAAGTTATAATTAAAACTGCTTGATATAATAAAGAATACATCTTTGCTTGCTAAAAAAGATGTGTGTTTTATAAGAGAAAGTATAGGGAATAGAAATTCATTTTGTTGAAGGTAAAAGAAGGTAACTGTTCTGAAGTGCAGCTGTTTATCTGAATAAGGGGAACACTGAATGTAAAAAGAAAATTACAGAAACTATAGAAAGGTTGATATAGTTGTGCTATGTGAAATTAAAGCAAATGAGTCTCAATATCAAGTACACAGCAAAATTAAAAGTTTTGTTAAAAAAAACAACAGAAGTTTATTAGTCTGCCTTTAATATTGTAAGATTGCAAAATGTTTTCTAATTGTTTTCTGAGTGTTTAAGAAAATGAATTCTTCATATTAAAAGGACTGTAACCTAAGTGTTGTTAACAACTGAGTAACCTGTATTTGCCTTTAAACCTTTTTACTGTCATTCTAGTTAAATAATAAGTATTAATAACCTATAATTCTGTTTAGGCAAGTGCCTTAAAAGCTTTCTTTTGGCGACTTTCCAAGATCAAATTCAAAAAGGTGCTTTTTACCCCTAATTAACTCTGATATTTTCCAGAGGGCCCCTGAAAAATATCAGAAAAATTTTCTCTTCATTAGAGAAAGTATTTGGCTAATTTGGCTTATTTATCTGATATATAATTGCCTGGAAAGCACTGTCTAAAAGAATGATGCCAAACTTTGTTACTAAATATTTTATATTGCAAAAGTGTCCAAGTTTCCTTATGTCAACTGTCTTGTAGTAAGCTCTCATCAGATCTTTTGCCATTGTCATTTGTAAGTCTTGTCATTTATAGTCAATGTTTTATTGCTTCTGAACTGATGAAAAACTAGATTTCAGCAGAACAAGTATTAGACCAATGGTCAACAAGTGCTATGTTGTTTTGATGATTTAAAAAAGGCTTTATTCACTCAGAGATTGCAAATAGCTCCTGAAAAGGTTCAATTGCAAGACCCTTATACTTATTTAGGATTTCAATTATTAAGGTCTCGTATTTCTACGCAAAAGGTAGAACTTAAAATAAATGCCTTGAAAACTTTAAATGATATTCAAAAACTTTTAAGAGACATTAATTGGCTTAGACCCTATCTAAAATTAACCACTGGAGAACTCAAGCCTTTATTTAATATATTAATGGGAGATACAGATCCCAAGTCTCCAAGAACTTTAACAGATGAGGGGCCCCAGGCCTTAGAAATAGTCGAAAAGGCCATCCAAAATCAGTTTACTACTGCCATTGATTATGAACAGCCTTTACATTTTATTGTTTGTAAAACAGCTGTTACACCTACTGCTGTTTTCTGGCAACAGAACCCCACAATATGGGTACATTTGTCGTCATCCCCTTCAAGAATAATTTATCTATATTATCAGGCTATTGCAGATATCATTATGTTAAGATGAGAACAAGGAAAAAGATATTTTGGGAAAGAATCTGATATTATAATCCTGCCATATTCCATGAAACAAATAAATTGGCTTTTCCAGACCACAGATTGTTGGCCTATTGCCTGTGCCTCCTTTTCAGGAACTATAGAAAATCATTATCCCAACAATAAGCTTCTTCAGCTTTTGAGTACCTATGAGTTTGTTTTTTCTATCAAAACCTCCTCCAAACCAATAGATAAAGCTTTAACTGTGTTTACTGATAGGTCTTCTTCTGAACGAGCTGCATATGTTTGTGAAAATCAAATTATATCCTTCTTAACAAAAGCAAAGTCTGCACAGCTAGTAGAATTGCAGGCAGTTATTGCTGTTTTTTCTGCCGTTCCAAATAAAACATTTAATTTGTTCACAAACAGTTCTTATATTGCTCACTCAGTACCATTATTAGAGACATCTGCTCAAATAAAACACGCCTCTGAAGCAACTTCCCTTTTCAGACAATTACAAAGTTTAATATGGCAACGTGTCTACTCATTCTTTATTGGCCATCTAAGAGCTCATACTGTCCTGCCAGGGCCACTATCTCAAGGCAATTCACTGGCAGACATGGCCACTCAAACAGTTCTCATTGCCCACATTCAAAATAATCTCCAAGCTGCTACTGAAACACATGCCCTCCATCATTTGAATGCACATACCTTAAGATTGATGTTTAAAATCACCAGAGAACAAGCTCGCCAAATAGTAAAACAATACAAGACTTGTGTTACTTTTCTTCCTGTCCCCCACCTTAGTGTCAACCCTAGAGGGTTAGTACCCAATGCGTTTTGGCAAATAGATGTTACACATCTTCCTGAGTTTGAAAATCTCCAATATCCAATATATACATGTTATAATAGATACTTGTAGCAGCTTTATCTTTGCCTCATTACAAACAGGAGAAGCTTCTAAAAACGTTATTGCTCATATGTTATTGGCTCTGTCTACCTTAGGCAAGCCATCTCAACTGAAAACAGATAATGGGCCTGGATATACAAGTAAAAACTTTCAAGCCTTTTGTAAACAGCTAAACATCAATCATGTCACTAGTGTTCCTTAAAATCCACAAAGACAAAGTATTGTTAAAAGAGCTCATTTAAGGTTCAAAAATACTATAAATAAAATTAAAAAGGGGGAATAGTATCCCATAAAGGGGTCCCCAGGAAACATCCTTGCTCATGCCCTCTTTATTTTAAATATTTTAAATCTGGATGATAGTGGGCATTCTGCCGCTGACCATTTCTGGCACCCTAATACTAAGCAAGACTTTGCAACAGTACTCTGGAAAGATCCACTAGATAATCAATGGCATGGACCAGACCCAGTATTGATCTGGGGACGAGGTTCTGTGTTTTCTCGCAAAAACATGATGCCGCTATATGGCTCCCTGAAAGAATGACTAGGCAAGTTAACAGTAATTCCTCCAGGGAATCACCAATGCCCTGAGAGCCATTTTCTTTTTGTTTTCCTACAGGACCTCAAAAAAGAAACAATGGATCATATCCTCTTCACCCTCCTCCTACTGACAGGATTTCATAATATACATGGTAAGCCACTCCCAAAATCAGAAACAACATATTGGGCTTACATTCCTGAGCCTCTTTTATTACATCCAACTTCATGGGGAGGCTCTAATGTGCGTATCTTTACTAATAATTCTGCTTTGTTGGGAGGCGAATTCAATGATTTCATTCCTTACCATAAAAATGATAACTTCTCTTATTATGGAAAGTCTGGAGACCCTCCTCTCTGTTTTAGCTCTAATACTACCTTTGTTCCTCCTGGATGTCTTCCTACTAATTATAGAAGCTTTTTGACTGATTCTCCTCGATCCCATAGAGATAAGACCTTAAGAAACCTATGGGTATTAAATATGGGATTTCTTGGATCCTATGATTATAATGACAAAATTATTGAACAGTCACACTCTTCTGTTATATCCAATTGTGAAGATCTTTTACATGACCTAAATTCTATTTGGGAATCTATCGATCAGCTTAGAGGATATCATTCTTGGAATAATTGCCTTTTTAAGAATAAGGGTTTCTCCTTCTCTCCTTACAACTCCTCTGTACAAATTCTTGATTATTCCGTGTCTTCACCTAATTATGATTATAGACAGTATTTAATTAATAATACAGAAAAGTTTTCTTAGAATGATGCATTAATCCCAAAGCCTGAAAAGGTTAATAGATGCTTTTCTCTTGGATGGGTAAATGCTACCTTATTGGCTAGAACAAGTAAAAATAGTACAATCGCTTATCCTGACTTGTATAGACTTTTAGCTGCTGCTGGAAAGATATTTCTTAAAAGGCACTCTAAACCAGATCACTTAGATGTTGTTACTGCTTGTGTAGGATCTCCTTTTGTAATATTACTGCAAGATTCTGGTAAATTAGAAGTTAAATTCATTAATCATACTTATCACATTTTCTGTAAAGAATGTACAATAACCAATTGTCTTGACGCTTCTTTTGGACCTGATACATTTATTATTTTACATCAACCTTCTTATGTTTTAACCCCTGTAAAGTTAAATATTTCTTGGTATGATGATTCTGGATTGTATGCTTTACAATTAATTGAAAAATCTTTGTCACGTTCTAAAAGTTTTTTTGCTGCTTTAATATTAGGAGTTACTGCTCTGATTTCATTAATTACTTCTTTTGCTTTGTCCACTGCAGCTCTAGTTCAAGAAATCCATACTGCAAATCATGTTGATGATTTCAGTAAAAATGTTTCTATTGCATTACAGCTGCAAGAAAAATAGATAAAAAATTTGAAACCAGGATAAATGCCTTAGAAGAGGCTGTGCTTTATATGGGAAATCAGATTCAAAATCTAAAAATAAGGCTGGCTACTAGATGCCACAGTGAATTCAAGTGGATTTGTGTAACACCTCACTTGTACAATGAGACAGAACAATCTTGTGATAAAGTTCAAAATCATTTGTTAGGAATATGGGACCATACTAATTTGTCATTAGACATAACAGCTTTGCAAAATGAGATAAGGGATATCAGTAATTCCGTAATATCCTCTGCTACAGCTTCTGAGGTAGCTCATTCCTTTTTAGAAACCTTACAACATTATACTTCCTCCTCTTCCTGGTGCTCATTTCTTCTGCTGCTTAGTCCAATTATTGTTTATGGTATTTTATTCATTGTAGCTTTGCTGTAGCCCCATGCCTTATCAACAAACTCCTACAGTTCATTAGACACCAAATAGAATCTATTAAGATTCGTGAAATACAAGTGCACTACCAGCAGTTGGAGAATGATGAAAGAGAGACAGACTTATATATGGCAATGCATGGACCCCACTGAGAGTGGACAGTCAAAGACAGGTAAGAATAGCAAGAAAGGTACCAACCTAAGACAGGACACAGACCATTGCTGTCTGTGCACCAATGATGGGTAAGGACCTTCCTGTGCTATATCAACCTAAGACAGGCACACTTTGCACTGCTCCCTTGACCTATAAATAAAATTAAAAAGGGGGATATGTGGGGAGCCAGATATGCAACAGCCATAGCAACTACATCTTGGGCTCTCAGACTCCATCTTGAGAAGCTGAGTTTCGAAAGTGCATGAATAGTTTCAGTTTCACATTCTGAGAAATGAGTTTAGGTTTCGGTTTCAATTGACTTCACCCCAGAGTGTTCTCACCCAACTCCACTGCTTACGTCAGAGAAAACTGCTCATGCACACAACTCAGTGTGTAATTGGAATTTGTAGATTGCTTCATTAGCATAACGGGCAACCAATCAGAAGAAACCACACCCCATGAATGCTATATATGCTTTGCTGTTTCTGCAAATAAATGAGACTTGATCAGGAGTCTGTCTTGTCTCCATTCTTCGTGTCTCTTGTCTCCATCCAAATTCCCACTCCCCCTCTCCATGTCCTTGTTGATGTCCTGCGGGCTGGGACAACTTCCTTTGACAATTAAGCAACCATGGGTCCTTTGAGCTCATTCATTGTCAATTTCCACATTTACCAATGGAAATAGTGGCAGTACCAACTTCAGAAGGTTACAGGAGGACCTCCAGGATTTTGTAAGGCCTGTATAAAAATCTGCAGTGTAGAGGAGGCTGCTACCTCTGCTTCTTTATAAAGTCTTTGTGAAATAACAGTCTGGTTGCAGGTCCATTTGAGTGAGCTGCAATGAGACAGCCCTTGAAAGACCAAGGGGAAGATCTGGAGACATTATGAGACATGAGAGTCTATTGGGACTTACGTCCAAGGAATGTGGGAGTGGCCAGCAGGATGAGGTTGCACCACTGTCATGCACAGAGAGGGAGGGAAGTGATTATATGGGGTGAGGGGACAAAGACTGAGTGTACTTTGCTAGAAGGGATAATTCTAGTGTGAGCAGCACCCCAAGAAACAAAACCCTGGTCTGAGGGGTTTGCCTCCCAATAAGATGTTTCCATCTATAATGTAGGCGTGGATTTTGCCAGCCCTGGACCATCAGCATACTGTGTACCTAGCATACTGCCTGAAGGAGGGGGCCATGTGGACACATGGTTATTCTAGGACAAAATACAAGCAGACAGTGCTTGTCTCCAGAGCCTTCTATTCCCTTCTCTTCCTAGTCCCCATTTGTCTTATCCTTTCTCTTAGAGCCCTTATAGCTCCCAGATTGCTTCATTTATTTCTCAAATGTTTATTTGTCACCTAGCATGTGGTCAGTACATTCTTGCATTTGTTTTAATCTGGGTTTGCATTTATTTGAAACAGACCGGTTCCCAGCCCTTCCCCATAGAGGTGGCTGAGCTGGACACATAAAACAAAGACCACTGAGGTGGGAGTGTGGACTGGGGTGGAGCCTGGGGCAGGGGAGGGTTACATGAGGCCTTGGCCCCAACCTCAGTTGCCCACCTCAGTTCCCCACTCACCACAGGCTCCCAGTGAAGCTGTCCAGGAGGAGCAGGTGCTGGACTTTCTTCCACCTTCACCCCCTCTTCCTTTCTGCCCTCTCTCCTTCCTAAGGCAGGTCCAGAGAGCAAAGTCTCCACTTGGCTGGGAAGGTAGGGGAAGGAAGGATGGGGGGGCCCTTGTCCAGGTCCAAGCCAAGGCCCTGGTGTTTTTCCTGGGTAGGAGCTGGAGGTACAGCAGAAAAGAAGCAGACAGACATCCTTGTACTCACAGAGCTTTTATTTATGTGTGATAAACACTGACTCTTCAGAACTCTTCCAGTATGCCGGACATGGTTCTAAGAGTTTTTAGTGAACGTATTTCTCTCAACTGTGAACTTCACAAGGCTTTGTCACTTTTGTTTTCTTCACCATTACGTGAGGCAGGATGGCTACAGCTGCAATGAGCTGGGTGTCTCCTTTTCCTAGGTCAGTTAGTCTCTGATAACAACAGCCCAGCAAGTTAGGTTCTGGTTCACTAGCTTCCCCCGAGGGCAGGCCTGTGAATTACTTGCTATTTTCTGTGAATTACCTATTATTTATTCAAGAATTGCACACTATTTTATTGAGTTATTTAAATAAAAGGATTTATGAGAGTTTTGTATATATTTGGACTAATCCTTTGTCAGATTAATATTCAGTTATAAGTTTAGCTCACAGTTTGTCATGTCACGTATGCTGTGTTAAACATTTTGATTTTCAATGTAGTAAATAGTTTTAATTTTCTGTTAATGTTAGTTCTTTCTGTGCTTTAAGAAATACTTTCTTAAATCAATATCTGGAAGTTTAATTGATATTTTATTCCAAAAGTAAAGTTGTGCCTTTTTCATTTAAGTTCTTATCCCACTTAAAGCTGATTGTTGAGTATTGTGCGAAGAGAGAATCAAATTTTATTTTATTTTTCTCATATGGAAAACCAAATGTTCCATTATCATTTATTGAATAGCCCTTCTTTTCTCTATTTGTCTACACTACCACTTTTGTCATATGGCAATTTGTGAGCCTCTTTCTGGGCTAAGTCTACACTGTCTGAATTACTAAAGTTTTATAATGCCTTGACATCTGGTAGAGCAAAAGCTCTAACTTGTTCCTTTTTAAGGAATATCTTGTCTGTTTTGAGTTCTCTTAGGATAAAAGGTAAGTGATCAATTTACTAGGATTTGTTTGTAATTGTATCTATATATCAAGTTGGGAAGAATTTATACTTTATGACAATGCATCATCATATTCTCAAGTATGTGTAACTGATTTGGTTGGGCATTACTGGACAATAAAGTCCTTTGAAAAATCTAAAGGCATAGATTTCTGTGACTGCTAAGTGACTTAGTAAATGCTCCCAGGGAAACTGATTAAGGGAGTAGAGCAAGCCAGGACAGGGAGGGAGAATGTAAACAAGGATGCAGTTTCTGGTAAATTCCAGCAGAGGGTCACTTTAGACTGATTTTGCAGAACTCCGGAATGTAAATTATGCTTGGAGTTCTGATCTGAAGCAAGGGAGTGGAGCTTTCACATTCTCACACCATTTAGACATTAGCTATGGGCTTGGCTTCCCTGGGGTGGATTGGGGCATAAATTACCAGACCCTTTTGTCTGTCTATTAATATAGGGAAAATGGACTTCAGTAGCCCAAGAGCAACATGTACTAACTGTCGTCAGTGAAAGCACATAATGGTCATGGATAGAAGGAAAAGCAATAGATATGGACAGATTCTCTGCCATGCTCGCCTTTTATTTTTGTGCTGTTTAATGTTTGAAATTAAGTTGGTAAGTTTCTGTACCCAGTTCCTTTGATTAAATTGAGTTTTAGGAACCTTATGCTTTGTTGCTATTGTAAATAGTGTCCTTATAAATTGTATCTTCTAAGTTGTATCATATAGAAATGTAATTTTTTTATTATCAATTGTATGACCATTCATATTACTAAGCTCTTACTATTGCTAATAATTTTTCTGTAAACATTCTTGATATTTTCTAGATAAACAATCTTTCTAGTAGATAACCATGTCATCTGTGAATGCTGTTGGTGTCGTATCTTCCTCTCAATTTTTTTTCTTTTTATCTCTGGGTAGAAATTCTAGCATGACAACAGATATAATAGTGATAGTAGGATTCTTGTCTTTTTCCTTATTTTAAATGGTACATCTCTAACTTTCCTGTTAGGAACGATGTTTGATGTAGATTTTGGAGAAGTTGCTTTCTCAGATTAAGAAAATTCCTTCTATTTTTAATTTACTAATAATTCTTATGGAAGTTCAGTGTTATTATTTTCCCTTAAAAAATGCCCAATCCAACAGTTTTATATGGATTTTTAAAAACTCATTAGTAAAGAAAAATTAAATATTAAACAACAATGAGACATGACTTGCATCTAGCACACTAGAAAAAAATTCCTATCTGGGAATATTTTAGACTACTGATTCAATTATTTTAGTAGATATGGGACCATTTTGGCTTTCTTTTTTCGTATAGGGGGTCAGTTTTAGTAAAAAGATTATGTATGTATGTATGTAGTCCACTATAAGTATATGCACAAATCAAAACTCTGTAGTTGAGGAGGTCTAGAAGTGAAGAGATGACTACTCTGTCACTCCGCCGTGTCTGTTCTCTTCTTCACATTGATATGATGTGTAGCTGTTTTCTTGCTTCTTGTTTACTCTCTGTCTCCCTTGCACTTTTTGAGTGCAGGAACCCTTTTTATCTTGTCCACCATAGTATCCTTAGCACCTTTCACAGTGTCTGGCACATTTACTGAGCACATGCTATGTGTAAGGCAGTGTTCTATGCCTTTTACATGATCTCTTTCTCTTTATTGAGATAAAATTTACATAACATAAAATTGACCATTAAAAAATATATCACAGGTTCTAAATTTATTTTCAGACAAGCGACCGCTCCAGCCATGAGTCGGATCTCTGTGGAGGCGGCATAGGCAATATTGCAGAGCTGAGACATCACTCTGTCCCCGAATCCTTCTTTCCTCTGTTTGTTTTTCATCCCCCATCTCCCTCCAGTCTGCGACGACTGGCTCTTGACCCCGTTCAGACCTCCGTGAAGGCTTTTGGTTCCTCCCCTTCCACCCCATGCCTTAATTTTATTCTTTCGAAGAGTCTTCATTTCAAGCTGCCAAGGTGGAGTGTGTGATTGCAGAAAGGGGTACCCTGGTTTCAGTCATAAAGAGCCCAGCTGACATACGTGACAACTACCAACAACCAATTCTATAGTCATGAGAAGACAGAAGAATATGATACAAAGCTTCAGACAAACACCACCCCTGAGAGAAAATCTGAAGGGATGGACATGCACAGTGTTCCTGAAAAAGAATTCAGAATAAAAGTCATAGCCCTGCTGATGGATCTACAGAAAAATGTGCAAGAGCTGAGGGAGGAAATGAGGAAAGACAAAACAGAAATGAGACAAACCATCGACGGGCTTAACAGCAGACTGTATGAGGTTCAAGACTCTATTAATGAAATACAAAACAGGGAACAGGAATACAAAGAAGCTGAGGCAGAGAGAGACAAAAGGATCTCTAAGAATGAAAGAACTGTGTGACCAATCCAAACGGGGCAATATTCGCATTATAGGAGTACCAGAGGAAGAAGAGAGAGAAAAAGGGATAGAAAGTGTCTTTGAAGAAATAATTGCTGAAAACTTTCCCATGCTGAGGAAGGAAATAGTCTCACAGTCCACGGAAGCCCACAGATCACACAACACAAGGGACCCAAGGAAGACAACACCAAGACATAATAATTAAGATGGCGAAGATAAAAGATAAAGACAGAGTATTAAAGGCAGCTAGAGAGAGAAAAAAGATCACCTACAATGGAAAACCCATCAGACTATCATCAGACTTCTCAAAAGAAACCTCACAGGCCAGAAGAGAATGGCATGATATATTTAACATAATGAAACAGAAGGGCCTCAAATCAAGAATACTGTATCCAGCACGATTATCATTTAAATATGATGGAGGGATTAAACAATTTCAAGACAAAGGAAAGTTGAGAGAGTTTGCCCCTCATAAACCACCACTACAGGATATCTTAAAGGACTGCTCTAGA
This sequence comes from Phataginus tricuspis, assembly GCA_029783875.1. Lineage (NCBI taxonomy): Eukaryota > Metazoa > Chordata > Mammalia > Pholidota > Manidae > Phataginus > Phataginus tricuspis. The sequence goes on along the minus strand of JAQQAC010013566.1, from coordinate 182,504 downwards.
GAGAAACACACCTAAGGCTAAAAAGATGTCAAAAGAGAAAATAAAATCATAGCAAAGAAAGCAGACCATCCAAATACTAACTAAAGGCAAAGAATAAAACACCCAATATATAAAAAATGGAGGAGGAAGAATAGGAAGGGAGAAATACAGAAACATCAGATGGCATTCACAATAACTTAACAAGAAAGTTAAGTTAGATTCTTAGATAGTAAAGAAGGAACCCTTGAACGTTTGGTAACCACGAATCTAAAGCCAGCAATAGCAATAAGTACATATCTATCAATAATCACCCTAAATGTAAATGGACTGAATGCACCAATCAAAAGACACAGAGTAACAGACTGGATAAAAAAGCAAGACCCATCTATATGCTGCTTCCAAGAGACTCACCTCAAACCCAAATATATACACAGACTAAAAGTGAAGGGATGGGAAAAGATATTTCATGCAAACAACAAAGAGAAAAAAGCAGGTGTTGCAGTACTTGTATCAGATAATATAGACTTCGAAATGAAGAAAGTAGCAAGAGATTAAAAAGGACATAATGATAAGGAGGGCAGTCCAACAAGAAGATATAACCATTATAAATATATATGCACCCATCACAAGAGTACCAGCATATGTGAAACAAATACTAACAGAAGTGAACGAGGAAATAGACAGCAATGTAAGTATTTTAGGAGACTTTAATGCACCAGTCACTCCAAAGGATAGATCAACCAGGTAGAGGATAAGTAAAGACACAGAGGCACTGAACAACACACTAGAACAGATGGATCTAACAGATATCTACAGAACTCTGCACCCAAAAGCAGCAGGATACACATTCTTCTCAAGTGCACATGGAACATTTTCCAGAATAGACCATGTACCTGGCCCCAAAAAGAACCTCAGTAATTTCAAAAATATTGAAATCCTACCAACCAACTTCTCAGATCACAAAGGTATAAAACTAGAAATAAATTGCAGAAAGAAATCAAAAAGGCTCACCAAAACATGGAGACTTAACAACATTCTCCTAATGAAACAACGTGTTAACGACCAAATCAAAACAGAAATCAAATATATGGAGACTAATGACAACAACAACACAAAGCCACAATTTCTGTGGGATGCAGCGAAGGCAGTCTTAAGAGGAAAGTACATTGCAATCCAGGCCCATTTAAAGAAGGAAGAACATTCCCAAATGAACAGCCAAAGACACAATTATTGAAATTGGAAAAAGAAGAACAAATGAGACAAAAGTCACCAGAAGGAGAGACATAATAAAGATCAGAGAAGAAATAAATAAAATTGAGAAGAATAAAACGATAGAAAAAATCAATGAAACCAAAAGCTGGTTCTTTGAAAAAATAAACAAAATAGATATAGCCATGGCCAGACTCATTAAGAGAAAAAGAGAATCTACACATATGAACAGAATCACAAATGAGAAAGGAAAAATAACGATGGACCCCACAGAAATACAAAGAATTATAAGAGAATATTACGAGCATCTATATGCTAACAAGCTCCAAAACCTAGAAGAAATGGACAACTTCTTAGAAAAATGCAGCCCTCCAAGACTCACCAAGCAGGAAACAGAAAAATGAAACAGACCAATCACCAGCAATGAAATTGAATCGGTAATCAAAAAACTACCCAAGAACAAAACCCCGGACCTGATGGATTCACCTCTGAATTCTACCAGACATATAGAGAAGAAATAACACCCATTCTCCTTAAAGTTTTCCTAAAATAGAAGAGGAGGGAATACTTCCAAACTCTTTCTATGAAACCAGCATCACTCTAATACCAAATTGGGCGAAGACTTCACCAAAAAAAGAAAATTACAGACCAGTATCCCTGATAAATGTAGATGCAAAAAATACTCAACAAAATATTAGGACACAGAATTCAAAAATACATCAAGAGGATCATACACCATGATCAAGTGGGATTCATCCCAGGGATGCAAGTATGGTACAACATTAGAAAATCCATCAACATCATCCATACATCAATAAAAAGAAGAGTAAAAAGCACCTGATCATCTCCATAGATGCTGAAAAAGCATTTGATAAAATTCAGCATCCATTCATGATTAAAACTCTCAACAGAATGGGTAAAGACGGCAAGTACCAAAACATCATAAAGGCTATATATGACAAACCCACAGCTAACATCATACTTAACACCGAGAAGCTGAAAGCTTTTCATCTACGATCGGGAATAAGACAGGGGTGCCCTCTCTCCCCCTGTTATTCAACATAGTACTGGAGGTCGTTGCTACGGCAATCAGACAAAGCAAAGACATACAAGGCATCCAGATTAGTAAAGAAGAAGTCAAATTGTCACTATTTGCAGATGTACATGAAAACCCTAAAGACTTCACTCCAAAACTACTAGAACTAATATCTGAATTCAGCAAAGTTGCAGGATATAAAATTAACACACAGAAATCTGTTGCTTTCCTATACACTAATGATGAAATAACAGAAAAAAAATCAGAAAAACAATTCCATTCACAATTGCATCAAAAAATAAAATACCTAGGAATAAACCTAACGAAGGAGGTGAAAGACCTGTACTCTGAAAACTACAAGACACTCCTAGGAGAAATTAAGGAAGACACTAACAAATGGAAATGCCTCCCATGCTCTTGGCTAGGAAGAATAAATATTGTCAAAATGGCTATACTACCTAAAGCAATCTACAGATTCAATGCAATCACTATCAAACTACCAACAGCTTTCTCCAATGAACTGGAACAAATAATTCTAAAATTCATATGGAACCAGAAGAGACCCCGAATAGCCAAAGCAATCCTGAGAGGGAGGACTAAAACAGGGGGAATTACACTCCCTGACTTCAAGCTCTACTACAAAGCCACAGTAATCAAGACAATTTGGTACTGGCACATAAACAGACCCACAGACCAGTGGAACAGAATAGGAAATCCAAACGTTAACCCAAACACCTAAAGTCAATGAATATTTGATAAAGGAGCCTTGGATATACAATGGGGAGATGACAGCCTCTTCAGCAGCTGCTGTTGGAAAAACTGGACAGTTACATGTAAGAGAATGAAACTGAACTACTGTCTAACCCCATACACAAAGGTAAACTCAAAATGGATCAAAGACCTGAATGTAAGTCATGAAACCATAAAACTCTTAGAAAAAAACAGGCAAAAATCTCTTGGACATAAACATGAGCGACTTCTTCATGAACATATCCCCCCAGGCAAGGGAAACAAAAGCAAAAATGAACAAATGAGACTATATGAAGTTGAAAAGCTTCTGTACAGGAAAGGACACCATCAGTGGAACAAAAAGACATCCTACAATATGGGAAAATATATTCATAAATGATGTATCTGATAAGGGGTTGACATCCAAAATATACAAAGAACTCATGCACCTTAACAAACAAAAAGCAAATAATCCAATTAAGAAATGGGCAGCGGACATGAATAGACACTTCTCTAAAGAAGAAATTCAGATGGCCAACAGGCACATGAAAAGATGCTCCACATCGCTAATCAGAGAAATGCAGATTAAAACCGCAATGAGATATCACCTCACACCAGTGAGGATGGCCAACATCCAAAACACAAACAACAACAAATGTTGGTGAGGATGTGGAGAGAGGGGAACCCTCCTACACTGCTGGTGGGAATGCAAATTAGTTCAACCATTGTGGAAAGCAGTATGGAGGTTCCTCAAAAAACTCAAAATAGAAATACCATTTGGCCGAGGAATTCCACTCCTAGGAATTTACCCTAAGAACACAGCAGCCCAGTTTAAAAAAGGCAGATGCACCCCTATGTTTATTGCAGCACTATTTACAATAGCCAATAAATGGAAGCAACCTAAGTGTCCATTAGTAGATGAATGGATTAAGAAGATGTGGTACATGTACACAATGGAATATTACTCAGCCATAAGAAGAAAACAAATCCTACCATTTGCAACAACATGGATGGATCTAGAAGGTATTATGCTCAGTGAAATAAGCCAAGCCAAAAAAACAAGTATCAAATGATTTCACTCATCTGTGGAGTATAAGAACAAAGAAAAAAACTGAAGGAGGAAAAAAGCAGCAGACTCACAGAACCCAAGAACGGACTAATAGTTACCAAAGGTAAAGGGACTGGGGAAGAAGTATGGGAAGGGAGGGAAAAGAGTTTAAAAGGGGCATTACGATTAGCAGACATAAGGTTGGGGGGCACGGGGAGGACTGTACAACTCAGAGAAGACAAGTAGTGATTCTCATCTCACTACACTGATGGACAGTGAGTGTTATAGGGTTGGTGGGGGGGACCTTATGAAGGGGGTAGTTTAATCACCACAATATGGCTCATGTAACTGTAGGTTAATGATACCAAAATAAATTGTTAAGAAAAAAATATATATATATCATAGAGTGAAACTTAGTATATTCACATTGTTGTACAACCACTACCTCTATTTAGTTTTACAATAATTAACCATTCCAAAAGGAAACCCTGTACCCATTAAGCAGTCACTTTTATTCCCTACTTCCTTCAAGCCTTGGTAACCACAGATTTTTTTTCTGTCTCTCTGGCTTTATCTATTGCTGTTATTTCATATAAAAGGAATCATATAATATGTGACTTTTGTGTTTAGCTTCTTTCGTTTAGCATAATATTTTCAAGATTAACCCACATTTTAACATATATCTTTACTTCATTCCTTTTTATGGAGAATAATTTTCCAATATATGCATGTATCTCTTTGAAATCCTGTTTTCATTTCCTTTGGGTATATACCCAGAAGTGGAATTTCTGGGTTGTATGGTAGATCTATTTTTAATTTTTTGAGGAGCCTCCATATTGTTTCCCATAGTGGTTGGATCAATTTAACATTCCTACCAACATTGCATAAGGGTCACCTTTTCACCACATCCTTACCAGCTCCTGTTATATCTTGTCTTCTTAATACTAGCCATTTTAATTGGTGTGAGGTGGTATCTCATTGTGGTTTTGATGTGCATTTCCCTGATGATTTGTGATGTGGAGCATCTTACCATGTGTCTGTTGGCCTTCTTGAGGTCCTCTATGGAAAAATATCTGTTTAGTTCTTCTGTCCACTTTAAAATCAGATTGTTAATTTTTCTTATTAAGTTTACTGAGTTCTTAATATATTTTTAGATATTAACCCCTTGTGTGATAAACAGATTGCAAAAAACCTCCTATTCTGCAGGTTGTCTTTTCATATTGTTGATTTCTGTGCAGGAGCTTTGAGTTTGATTTTGTGCTATTTGTTGATTTTTGCTTTTGTTTGTGCATTTGGCTGTGTTTAACTTTTTTGAAGAAACACTAAAATATTTCCACAGCAGCTGCACTATTTCACATTTTCTGCAGTAATGAACAATATCTTCAAATCCTTGTAAACATTTGTTGCTTTCCATTTTTAAAAAATCCTAGCTATCCTTGTAGCTGTGAAGTGGCATCTCACTGTGGTTTTGATTGGCAATTCCCTGATGAATAAGCTGACCAGAACCAGGAATGGGGGTTGTTGTTTTCTTGGTCACCACAGTTCTGGGATGTGGGTAATGGTAGGCAGGCAGTTTAAAATACCATAGCATGCTCCTACAGCAAGGCAGCTGCTTCCTTCTTCACCAGGCCTTTCCCTGATGGTGCTGGGTTTTAACTACATTCAACTGTTCTGCAGAAGTTGATCCTGATAGTTTTCCCCAGCTCATGCTGTCGGGGATGGAGACCTAGAGTTCCTTACTCTGCTATTTTCAGTGGTGTTATTCTTGTAATCATGATAATTCTTTGATGTATATATCAATATCATCTCCATTTTATGGAACAGTAAACTAAGGCACAGAGAGGTTAATTAGCTGTCCCAAGATCATAGAACCATAAATAGTGAAGCCTGGATCCAGCACAGCACTTCAAATAGTTATACTACAGATGCTAGTGTTTAATAAGTATTTATGGATAGAGTATAGCAGAATATGGAAATTAATATTTCATTTTGGATTCTGGTTTTGATTTGATCATGAAGATCGATTGAAAGTCAGAGGTGCCTTGAGTAGACTAATAAATAAACTTTGAAGGGAAAAGGGGAGGGAGAAAGGCCAGCTAATGAGGAAGTGTGGTTCATCACATTGCATTCAATGTGTTTACCAAATCATCTCATCTTTTTCTCCTGACACACTGAGTACGTTTCTTAGCTCCCTTACATATCTGTGGGGTCTTGTCAATAATGGGTGGAAGTGATGTACCCCTGTTTAGGCTTGTTCAATAAAGTGTCCCGGATTGTCCCTAATCTCTATTTGTCCATTGGCTAGTTGGATGTAGATGACCCAGCAGATGGTCATGAAGCCCCAGGGGACTGAAGGCACTACAAAATGTAATGGGCCTGTATTGGGGAGTCACAGCTTGGTGGACATCTCCATATGAGACCCACTTCATCTGCATTGGGCTTCGTGTGAATGAGATATAAAATTTTATTTTGGATTAAGCCACTGAGATTTGTATTATCTCTGTTTTGTATTATCACAGCATTTTAACCCCTGCCAATTAATATATGGAGCTAATAGATAGGGTTACTAATGAATTTATCCAAGAAAATTAGGGCTGGGAGAAGTGGGGATGGGGGGCACTTAGGAAGGGCTGGCTGGACGGACCATTCTGAGGAGAACTATTCAAGGGACTGAGAGGTGTCCTGGGTAGAGTCCCTGCCAGCACTGATCACCATCATTAGCACCCTGTGGCCGCATTATCACAATGCTCCCAGCCCTCTGGAGTCCTCAGGGTGAATTCTGCGCACTCCTGGATTAGTGATGGAGGAATATCACAATTTAACTTTGGGGTGTTTCTGAACTAAGAAAACTTGAGACCCCTGGGTTAGATGAGAGGTCAGTGGTGCAGCACCACATTACAGAATAGACGAATGTGAAATGTTGCCAATCCTATCATCTAATGCTGCCTTTTAAACATATTCTGATGAAAAAGGCTGTTAATAGGTGAGAAAATCCTTTGCAAAACTTAATGCACAAATAAAAGAAAGCACAATTATTGTTATTACAGTCTTTAACTATAGGCTGCTTCTGGGTTATATTGTTGAAAATACTGAGAAAACTTCCTAATTCCAAATTACAATCCTGAAATGAGTCATTATATCCACTAAGTTGCCCATGCCATGAAGGAAGGAACCATGTTGTATTTTTTTTCTATTGACCCTTCTTAATTCCAAACCCCACTGTGAACAATGTCCAGATAAAAGGTGCTGGTTCCTCTTGGATGGAAGGATGAATAGAAAGACTGAAAGCCAGAGAGGTGAAGTAACTCTGACAGGCTGTCAATTTTTGGAGATGGTTCCTGGTTCTTCATTCCCACCATCTCCCCACCCTTTTATCAACTTCTATGAGCTGCTATAATCTTTTCATTAAAATGAGTGGTTAAATCTACATAAACTTTTGAATGTCCCTATCACATTTTTTGTGCAATTTCAAGAAAATTTAACAGGTACTTAGACTTTCATTTTTATAGTTCCCTTATGTACCCTTGAGTACATAAATAACCACGGAATGATGAAATAGACAAATGTATGAAACACATGATACCATGAAATAGCATGTAAAAGAATAGAGCCAAGACTTATGGGGCAGCAGTTGAAAATGGGGATGCCGAAAAGTCATAGAAGGAGGAGGATCACTGGATGCTCTAGGGAAGGCAGTCAGGGTGGGCGAAGGGAAAAATTTAGAAGATTTTGAGATTCACACTTAAAAATATGATACATGTTTTTCAGCATACTAAGGATCGTGACAGAACTCACCTTTGATTTTTGGTTAGGAAAATATTTTTTCTAACTGTTTGATTTTTATAAAGACTAGGTCCTGAGTTTCTGGAGGTGAAAACTTGAGGCAAAGAAGAACTAACCTGCTCTACTTAATAATATGTAATAAAATATAAAATAATAAAGGTAAAAAGTGACTTTCATTGGTGAAGTTGTAATAATTCTGACTTTTGCTTTCCCTAAAGGGCCAGAGGCAGATATTTGGGGCTCAGGATAGGGGGAAGAGAAGATCTGGAAGGTGGAATGGGACCTAAGTGGAAGCAGGGCCCTAAGAGATGGAGGCAAGCTAATATGTTTAATGGCCACCAGGGGCAGTGGTTCATGGTATTAAAATGAAATATTTCTTGTTTTTATTACTGTACATTCTTTATGATATCCTTGGGTCATATAATTCAGCCAAGTCTCCATATGCTGAAGGGAAGAAAGAGAGGTGCTGGAGCAGCACTGAAGTGGTGATCAGGTGGTTCGATGCTTGTGGTTAGGGAATAGTGACACTGATGACAATAATGATGATGGTGTTAATAATGGTAGTAGTAACAGCAATACTTAGATAGCAATTACTTTTTTGTCAGGCATTGTTCTAAGCATTTTATATAAATTACTTCATTTTATCTTTATAATGACCTTCTGAAGAAGGCACTATTTTTTCCAGCTTCATTGAGATATTGACATATAACATATGTAAATTTAAGGTATACAATATTATGATTTGTGCAATGTGATGATATATGTACATATGAAATTATTATTGCAATTAAGTTAGTGAATATCTCCATGCTTTCTACATAATTACCATTTTTTATGTGTGTGGTGATAGCATTTAAGATCCACTCATTTGAGGGGTGGAAAAGATGACGGAGTAGAAAGGCAAGGTGTAAACCTCCTCCCACACACACACCAAGGAAGCAACTACAGCAAATACAACTAGCCCTGCAGATGATCTGAAGAACAGACCACCTACACCTGGTGAATAAGAGAAGACTATACAGAGAAAAGAGGCAGAGCCACAATCAGTTGGGGCTCCAGCCCTTCCCCCATCTCAGCCCACAAGTGGGAGGAAGAGGAACATAGCCAGAAGGGGAAAAGCACTCAGGAGCTCTGCACACCTGGCCCTGCTCTGGGAATATTAGTTCACATTGCAACAGGCTTTGGTGTTTAATGGGGATGGACACAAGGGAGAGTTGGAGCACTCTGGGAGGCAGAGACTTGCTGCTTGTGGAGTACAGGCATGCTCTATCCATCCAGTTGAGACCCAACACACAGGCAGCAGTTTTAAAAATTACCAGTGGTGGGAAGGGGTCTAGAGAGGTGAGGGTGGGATGAAGCTCTGTCCACAGAAGAAAGACCTGGTGAATGACACTTCCCTAGCCCTCCCTCAGTTGAACTGGTTTGGCACTCACTGTGCCCCAAACGCTCTATCCCTCTCAATGGTGGCTCAGCCCTGAGACACTTCCCTGTATGCCCACCCACCCTGCTTCCTCTGCTTAGCAGCATCAGACTTTGCTGCTTCACAGGCAGAGGGAGGCTTTTCCAGCTTTCTCTGCCATCTCTCAGCCCAAGTGGGGAGGTACCTGCAAGAACCAGCTCAAAACATGCCTCCCTCCTCGAGTAGCTAAGCCCAGCACCTGCCCACTCCATTATCCCAGGAGTGTCTCCATCACAGCAGGGCAGGCAGACAATAGCTCACCAACAATGATCCCACTGCAAGTGCCACTCCTTGGCTCAAAAAGGCCTGGCTGAGGTGAGTGCCACCCATGGAAAACTGAGATATATTATGGCCAGTAGACAGAAAGGCATCCCTGTTCATTTCCCACCAATAGCAAGTGGGGCTCCATTGCAAAGGAGAACCAGGCACTGGAGGGTAAAATGTCTTGAGCTTGTGGGCACTACAGGACACCCTCTTAAAGCCATTACTCTCCAGACAAGAAAGCATATAGGATTTATCTAATACAAAGGAAGAAATACAGAAACCCTGATAAAATGAGGAAGCAGAGGAATATGTTCCAAGCAAAAATACAAGATAAGATACCAGAAATAGGGCTAAGTGAAACAGAGATCACTAATCTTGTTGATAAAGAGTTCAAAGTAACAGGTATAAATGTGCTCACTGATCTGCAAAGAGTATTGATAATCTCAGGGAGGACTTCAAGAAAGAGATAGATGATTTGAAAAAGAGCCACTCAGAGCTGAAGAATATAGTAAGTGAAATGAAATATAAAATGGAGGGAATGAATAATAGATTGCTGCAATTAGAGGAGACAATGAGATGGAAATGAGAGAACAGGAGAACAAGCTGAGGAACAGAGAGAAAAAATAATCTCTAGAAATTAGAGGATGCTAAGAGAGCTATGTGACAACTCCAAATGAAACAATATTCACATAGTAGAGATACCAGAAGGAAGAGAGACAAAGGAGTAGAAAGTCTCTTTGAAGAAACAACTTCCCTAATCCGGGGAAGGAAATAGACAACCACATCCTGGAAGTTCAGAGAGCCCCTAACAAAAGGAACTCCAGGAAGACAACAACAAGATGTATAATAATTAAAAAACAAAGATTAAGGATCAGGAGAGTGTACTGAAAGCAGCCAGAGAGAAAAAAATTACTTAAAAGGGAAATGCCATCAGGCTTTAAGTAGACTTATCAGCAGAAACTTTACAGGACAGAAGGGAGTGGCATGAAATATATAATGTATTGAAACAGAAGGACCTTCAACCAAGAATCCTTTATCCAGCAAGATTATTATTCAGATTTTAAGGAAAAATTAAGCATTTCCCAGACAAATAAAGGCTGAAGGAATTTACCGACACTAAACCAGCGTTACAGGATATGTTAAAGGGATGTTTGTAGAAGGAAATGTTCTCAAGCCTAAATAGTTTTCAAAAGTGAAACAAATCCACAGTAAAGGTAATAGCCCAATTACTTACAAAGCAAGTATGAAATCAAAACAAAACAAAAGTAGTAACATCAACTATACACAAAATCAGTCAATGAACAGATGTTTCAGAGGAGATTAAAGATGGCGGTGTGAAAGGTGAGAGAGAGACCTCTTCATAAGCCACATATAATATGAAAATATAGTTAATAAAACTAATATTGAAAGAGCAACAGGAAAAAAGGCAGCGCCAGACTGCATGCACCTGGAGAAAAAAACAGAGTTCACAGAAAACGGTAACGTACCAAAGCCATGATCTGATGGGACCCAAGCCCTTCCCCTACCCCAGCTCACCAGCTGGAGAAAGAGAAACAGAGCAGGGAGGAAGTGGAGGCCCTGGACTGCTGAACACCTAGCCCTGGAGATCTGCTCTGAGAGTATGAAAGTACATTACATGGTGTTCTGGTGATTGCTGGGGTTGGAAAGCTAAGAGGTGGAATACCTGGAGAGACTGAGATTCCAGCTGTTTGTGGGAAACAGGGAACCATATCCGGCTGCTCTAGGTGGGCAGTCTGAGAGACTTCCTAACAGTGAGAGGGCTGCTAAAGGGGCAAGGATTGCACAAAGCCTACTGATCAGGAGAAAGGACAAATAGGCAAAATTGTCAGGTGCATTCTGCCCAGAAGGTTGGGAGCTTTCAGGATCTTCAGGTGCTCCATCCCCCTTCCTGGCTATGCAGCTCTAAGGCCCCCCACTGTGATATGCAGTCTGCTGTGCCATCCCCCCGACCAGCCCACACCTGGCTCACAAACTGGAAACCCCTGCCATGCCATCAGGATAGCCAGAGGGAAGCCCCACCTACAGCAGCTACAAATGCAAAGCATAGAGGCTTACACCTGTGTGTTCAGCCCACTGGTTCTGTCAGTGGACACAGGAATAGCTGCCATGAAGCAGGAAACAGCTCTTTCTTCCTCCCAGGCACCAGCGTTTCTCCCCTGCAATGTCCTACATCACTCCAGGGACTGAGCAGCTCCAGGGAGTAGAGCTTCTGAGCACTAGAGGGTGCCACATACAAATATGAAATGTCAAAAAAAACAGGTTCAAACCAAAATCCAACAAACACCAGAAAAAGATCCAAGTGAGACTGAACTAATCAATCTTCCTGGAAGAGATTTCAAAATAAAAATCATAAACATGCACCTGAAGGTACAGAAAAATATTCAAAAACTCAGGAATGAATTTAGGATGGAGATCCAATTGTTAAGGAACACAATGGAGGGTTTCAAAAGCAGATAAGATATGGTGGAGGAGACAATAAATGAAATAGAAATTAGAGAAGAGGAATACAAAGAAGCTGAGGCACAGAGAGCAAAAAGGATCTCTAGGAATGAAAGAATATTGACAGAACAGTGTGACCAATCAAAATGAAACAATATTCACATTATAGGGCTACCGAAAGTAAAAGGGTAGAAAGTGTCTTTGAGGAGGTAATTGCTGAAAACTTCACCAAGCTGGGGAAGGATATAGTCTCTCAGTCCATGGAGGTGCACAGATCTCCCAACAAAAGGGACCCAAGGAAGACAAAACAAAGACATATAATAACTAAAAGGGTAAAGATAAAGGATAAGAACAGACTGTTAAAAGCAGCCAGAGAGAGAAAAAAATCACATACAAAGAAAAACCCATCAGACTGTCATCAGACTTCTCAGCAGAAACCATACAGGCCAGATGGGAGTGGCATGATATATTAAATGCAATGAAGCAGAAGGGCCTTGAACCAAGAATACTCTATCTGGCAAGATTATCATTTAAATTTGAAGGCGGGATTAAACAATTTCCAGATAAGCAAAAGCTGAGAGACTTTACCTCTCAGGAACTGTCTCTACAGTGTATTTTGGAGGAACTGTTATAGATGGAAGTGTTCCTAAGGCTAAACGGCTGTCACCAGAGGTAATAAAGCCACAGTAAAGAAAATAGAACAGTTAATTACTAAGAAAATGAAAAATTAAATCAACTAGTCCCAAAGTCAGTCAAGGGATAGACAAGGAGCACAGAATATGATACCTAATATATAAAGAATGGAGGAGTAAGAAAAAGGAAGAAAAAAAAAACCTTTAGATTGTGTTCATAATAGAATACTAAGTGAGTTAAGTTAGACTCTTAGATAGTAAGGAAGTTACCCTTGAACCTTTGGTAACCAGGATTCTAAAGCCTGCAATGGCAATAAGTACATACCTATTGTAATCACCCTAAATGTAAATGGTCTGAATGCACCAATCAGAAGACATAGAGTCAATCAATGGATAAAAAAACAAGACTCGTCTATAGGCTGCCTAAAAGACATACAAAGACTAAAAGTGAAGAGATGGAAAAAGATATTTCATGCAACTAATTAGGAGAAAAAGCAAGAGTTGCAGTACTTGCATCAGACAAAATACACTTCATAAAAAAGAAAGTCACAAAAGGTAAAGAAGGAAATTACATAATGATAAAGGTATCAATCAAACAAGAGGATATAACCATGACAAATATCTATGCACCCAACAAAGGAGCACATACATATGTGAAACAAATACTAACAGAATTAAAATGTGAAATAGAATGCAATGCATTCATTCTAGGAGATTTTAACACTCCACTCACTCCAAAGGACAGATCAACCATGAAGAAAATAAGTAAGGAGACAGAGGCACTGAACAACACATTAGAACAAATGGACCTAACAGATATCTACAGAGCTCTACACCCAAGAGCAACATGATACACATTCTTTTTAAGAGCACACAGAACATTTTCAAGAAGAGATCATATACTAGGCCACAAAAAGAGCCTCAGTAAATTCAAAGGGATTGAAATTATACCAACCAGGTTCTCAGGCCACAAAGATATGAAACTAGAAATAAATTATGCAAAGAAAACAAAAAACCCCACAGACACATGGAGACTAAACAACATGCTCATAAATAACCAGTGGATCAATGACTAAGTAAAAACAGATCAAGCAATATACGGAGACTAATGACAACAATAATTCAACACCACAAAATCTGTGGGATGCAGCAAAGGCCATGCTGAGGGAAGTATATTGCACTATAGGCCTACCTCGGGAAAGAACAATCCCATATGAACAGCCTAAACTCACAAATAATGAAACTAGAAAAAGAAGAACTAATGAAGCCCAAAGTCAGTAGAAGGAGGTACATAATAAATATTAGAGCAGAAAAAAATAATATTGAGAATAAAACAATAGAGAGAATCAATGAAAGCAGGAGATGGTTCTTCAAGTAAATAAACAAAATACATAAAACCCTAGTGACACTTATCAAGAAAATAAGAGAGTCTACACACATAAACAGAATCAGAAATGAGAAAGGAAAAATCAATACAGATGCTACAGAAATACAAAGAATTATGAGAGAACACTATGAAAAATTACATGCTAACAAATTGGATAACACAGAAGAAATGGACAACTTTCTAGAAAAATGCAACCTTCCAAGACTGACCCAAGAAGAAACAGAAAATCTGAGCAGACCAATTACCAGCAATGAAATTGAATTGGTAGTCAAAAATCTAACTAACAACAATACCCATGGACCAGATGGCTTCACTGCTGAATTTTATGAAACATTCATCGAAGACCTAATATCCATTCTCCATAAAGTTTTCCAAAAAATAGAAGAGAAGGGAATACTTCCAAACTCATTCTATGAGGCCAGCATTACTCTAATATAAAAACAGGGAAAGACACAACAAAAAAAGAAAATTACAGACCCTGGTGAACATAGACACAAAAAGACTCAACAAAATATTAGCAAACTGAGTTCAAAAATACATCAAAAAGGCCATCCATCATGATCAAATAGGATTTATTCCAGGGATGCAAGGACGATACAATATTAGAAAATTCATCAACATCATCCACCACATCAACAAAAAGGACAAAAACCACATGATCACCTCCATAGATGCCAAAAAGCATTTGGCAAAATTCAACATGCATTCATGATAAACCTCTCAAATAAATGGGTATTGAGGGCAAGTGCCTCAAAATAATAAAGACCATATATGAAAAACCCACAGCCATCATCATACTTAACAGCAAGATGCTGAAAGCCATTCCTATAAGATCGGGAACAAGACAAGGATGCCAACTCTCCCCACTTTTTTTTTTTGTCCAGTATTCTTTATTTACTTATTCTTTTTTTTAACTTTGGTATCATTAATATACAGTTACATGAGCAACACTGTGATTACTAGAGTCCCTCAATTATCAAGTCCCCACCACATACCCATTACGGTCACTGTCCATCAGCTTAGTAATATGCTATAGAATCAGTACTTGTCTTCTCTGTGCTATACTGCCTTCCCTGTGCCCCCCCCACTATATTCGGTGTGCTAATCATAATGTCCCTCATGTCCTCTTCTCCCTCCCTTCACACACCTCTCCGCAGTCCCTTTCCCTTTGGCAACTGTTTGTCCGTTCTTGGGTTCTGTGTGTCTGCTGTTTTCTTTTTGTTCTTATACTCCACACATGAGTGAAATCATTTGATGCTTGCCTTTCTCTGTCTGGCTTATTTCACTAAGCATAATACACTCTAGCTCCATCCATGTTGTTACAATGGTAGCATTTGTTTATGGCTGAATAATATTCCATTCTGTATATGTACCACATCTTCTTTATCCATTCATCTACTGATGGACACTTAGGTTGCTTCCATTTCTTGGCTATTGTAAATAGTGCTGCAATAAACATAGGTGCCCCGGCCCATGGGGCTGGTTATTAGCGGGTCTCGAGGAGGATCCCTGTACCTGAAATATGGGATGAAAAGAGAGAGACGGAGGCCAAGCAGATTGTCAAGGCTTCGTTTATTTGGGGCTTGGTAGCCAGCTTTATAGGGCAGGGATGAGGAGGTAGAAGGGGGAGGACAGGAAAAACATGCAGGTTACAACATCTTGTGGTTGCAACTTCTTGCGCAGTTGAGTCACTATCAGTTCCTGTTAATCTATCTCTGTACTAACAGCAAAGGTTATGTTAGTTTCTCAAGCAATAGAGTGTAGAGTAAAGAATGAAGCTGGGTTGGGCTAAGATCTTTAAGTTCTTTGTGCCTGTACAAAGTCCACGGTGGTCACCAACATATTCCCCCTTTTATTTGTTTTTTATGGGGAGCCTGTCTTAGGCTATGTGTTAGGCCCCCCATCTGCCTGTGGTCACCTTCGTCACTGAGGGGACTCCAGCTCTCACTGCGGGAGACCCTCCTGGTGAAGGTTGAGACCCTTGTGATAAGGCAGTGGGTAACACAATATTCCCGTCATTGGAAACTCCATAATGTGCTCAAGCCCGTCTTTGGCCTAAGTTTCTTGGAATCCAGACCTGCCTTAGGTGAGCGAAAGTTTTCTGGGGGTAATTGGTCGACCGGACTGGCAGACGATGTTGGAGACTCATCTCCTCTTTCTGACTCTCGGTCAGTTAGGTCTAGCCTGTGGTAATGGACCTGTACTGGCCTTTTAAGAGCTTCATCAATTTGTTTTTTGATGAAGGTCGTGATCTTATGAAATGCCCAGGGCCCAAAGGAGATTAGAAGGAAGAATCCTATCACAGGTCCTAAAATAGAGGGAAGCAGGGTTGTTAGTAACGGTGAGGCTGAAAACCAGTTTTTATACCAGGCTTCATTTTGTTCTCTATCTCTTTTTCTTTTTTCTAGGCTATCTCGTACTTTTTTCATACTGTCTCGGACGACTCCTGAGTGGTCTGCATAGAAGCAGCAATTGGAAAGAGCAGAAATACATTTTTGCAGTTCTGAAATATCCTGATCTATAGCTGCACTTAGTTTATGGAGATTTTGGTCGCCTACAACTAGAGCAGAGATTCCTGTTCCTGCTCCTGCAACTCCTAATCCAAGCAAAACAGCAATAATAGCCGCGGAGATTGTTTCTCTTTTGTTCCGGGCAGGGGTTTCTCGTTGATCCTAAAAGTGGAGGAACTCTTCTTCCTGGTGAAAGGTTAGTCGGGGGAGTAGCTGGACAATCACACAATATTCTCTCTGTTTGAGGAAAGTATCGACTATGAGGTAGGGGGTTAAGCTGCTTGAGCAAGCCAGGTAGGTATCACTGGGTGCAGCAAGATAAGGGCTATTGTTAGAAACTATAAAAGTCTGGTTACAAACTGATTTCAGTTGATGGGGGACAGACATCTTAGGTCCTATAAGACAGGTACCTATGCCTGAAATTTGGGTTAATGTGATACCATTGTGTTCAGGAGCTTGCCTGAGACTATCACTTGTTATGGCGTAAGTGCAGTTTCTGAAGACTGCAGCGCCTTCATAGAAAGGCGGGGCTGAGTGATAGCATAGCCAGCAGTTTTCTGAGGGTATAATATTGTAAGCATTAAGGGCAATCCATGACTCATTGATCATTTTTACTATAATTTCTGCAGAGGACGGGGAACTTTTAGGTAAAGTGGGGATAAAACCAGGTGGGGGAGATTAAACTGTATGATGTGGGGGTAGCTTTGTTTTTCTGTTTGGAGGGTTGATTATTTGCAAGAATATAGTTTGGGCCTACTGCTATTTTATTGTTATAGGCAGTAATAGTTTTAAGAAGCTTAATTTTAAAGGTGAGGCCGAAATCTTTACCTGATTTGTATAATCTGAGGCCCCATTGATAGCCCTTATTTTGCCACTCTATGGCCTTTTTCCCATGTTCAGTAAAAGTTATAATGAGGGGGTTGCACCAACCGCCACTGTCACAAGCACTTGTCCCTTTTCTTTTTACTTTAATGTAGTCCCACGAGGAGGAGGGGTTCCAGTAAGTATCTCCTGTGGTCTTGCATCCCCACGAAGCACAGAAATAATCAGGAGCATATCCACATTTATAATTGAGGGAGCGGGTTCTGTGTGATCCTGGACAGACATAGATAGGGGTCTGGAGTGATTGCCCATATCCTCCATGGGAATCTAAGAATTTTCTACCATCTTTGGTATCGCATCTGGGACCTCGGGATGCTTGGATGACATTTTTATGGTCGGGAGGCTTATTTTGTTGAAAATAGAGATCTGGCACTCCCCAGTCTGGGGAAGCCCCTAGGGCTAATTTACAGAGATCAGTTGTTAAAGTAGGCCAGGGCTGAGTGCCAGTAATAATGGAGGTGGAATTTACTATATCCCCAGCTTCATTGATAACTTGCCAGGTACAATTATAAATTTGGTGCGGCGAGGGGGAGGCAGATGTCAAACAGGTCAGGGCTCCGAGCAGGATCTGCAGTAGTGTCATCTTTTTCTTCTTTTTCTGCAATACAGGAGAAAGTGCATCTCAGGGTTTCTTCTTCCCCTGGATCTGTTACGTTATTTATTTGTTTTATTAGCCTTTCTGGGAGCCACCTGGCTCCTCCTTCTTTTGAATCATATACACAGGCATGGCCACGGCCCCAAATGAGAAACGGGTCTGGTCCATGCCAGGTTCCATGTAATGGATCTTTCCATTTTACTTGAGCATAGTTGTTGATTGTTTGAGGATGCCACAGCCTATCGGCTGCTGTTTTTCCTTGGGCATCTAGGGTAAGAAAATTTATGACAAATAGGGCGTGATTAAGAACATTTTTGCTTTGGTTGGGCAATGGGAAGAAGGCATGATTTAATCACTTAATCATGTTTTTGACGGTCTGATGTGCTCTTTCAATGATCCCTTGTCCTTGAGGATTGTAGGGAATGCCTGTAGTATGTTTGATGTTCATATGTGAACAAAATTGCTTAAAGGCCTGGCTTGTGTATCCAGGTCCATTATCTGTCTTTACTATTCGAGGGACCCCTATGACTGCCATGCAGGCAATCATATGAGATATGACATTTTTGGAGGCTTCTCCAGTTTGGGATGAAGCGAAGATAAAACCACTAAAGGTATCTACGGTTACATGTATATATTTAAGTTTTCCAAATGTGGGGATATGGGTCACATTCATTTGCCAGATTTCATTAGGCGTTAAGCCTCTGGGGTTAACTCCTAGGTGAGGGTCAGGTAGAAAGGTTACACAGTGTTGGCAATTTTTTACTATTTGGCAAAAATAGACGATCTCTTACCTGACTAAGGCAGTTCCTCACAGGCTATTCGGAACTCCTGAAGACCGATGAAGGCCGAACACCATCACGTTCGGTTTGCCGGTGGTGTCTTTAAGGACGTCCTCCGGGCGCCTCGGGACTGTCGTGTCCCCTGTGCGCCTGAGTCCTCACGCTGGTCAGGCGATCCGGGCCTCGGGCCCCACATTGGGCGCCACCTGCCCCGGCCCGTGGGGCTGCTTATTAGCGGGTCTCGAGGAGGATCCCTGTACCTGAAATATGGGACGAAAAGAGAGAGACGGAGGCCAAGCAGATTGTCAAGGCTTCATTTATTTGGGGCTTGGTAGCCAGCTTTATAGGGCAGGGATGAGGAGGTAGAAGGGGGAGGACAGGAAAAACATGCAGGTTACAACATCTTGTGGTTGCAACTTCTTGCGCAGTTGAGTCACTATCAGTTCCTGTTAATCTATCTCTGTACTAACAGCAAAGGTTATGTTAGTTTCTCAAGCAATAGAGTGTAGAGTAAAGAATGAAGCTGGGTTGGGCTAAGATCTTTAAGTTCTTTGTGCCTGTACAAAGTCCACGGTGGTCACCAACACATAGGGTGCATATGTCTTTTTCAAACTGGGCTGCTGTAGTCTTAGGGTAAATTCCTAGGAGTGGGATTCCTGGGTCGAATGGTATTTCTATTTTGAGTTTTTTGAGGAACCTCCATACTGCTTTCCACAATGGTTGAACTAATTTACATTCCCATGAGCAGTGTAAGAGGTTCCCCTTTCTCCACATCCTCGCCAACATTTGTTGTTTGTCTTTTAGATGGCGGCCATCCTAACTGGTGTAAGGTGATATCTCATTGTGGTTTTAGTTTGCATTTCTCTGATAATTAGTGATGTGGAGCGTCTTTTCATGTGCCTGTTGGCCATCTGAATTCCTTCTTAGGAGAAGTATCTGTTCAGAGCCTCTGTCCATTTTTAATTGGATTATTTGTTTTTTGTTTGTTGAGGTGCATGAGCTCTTTATATATATTGGATGTCCACCCTTTAAAGGATATGTCATTTATGAATATATTCTCACATACTGTAGGATGCCTTTCATTATATCGATGGTGTCCTTTGCTGTACATAAGCTTTTCAGCTTGATATAGTTCCATTTGTTCATTTTTGCTTTTGTTTCCATTGCCCAGGAGATATGTTCATGAAGAAGTTGCTCATGTTTATGTCCAAGAGATTTTTGCCTATTTTTCTCTAAGAGTTTTATGGTTTCATGACTTACATTCAGGTCTTTGATCAATTTTGAGTTTACTTTTGTGTATAGGGTTAGACAGTAGTCCAGTTTCATTCTCTTACATGTAGCTGTCCAGTTTTGCCAACACCAGCTGCTGAAGAGGCTGTCATCTCCCCATTGTAAATCCATGGCTCCTTTATCATATATTAATTTACCATATATGTTTGAGTTAAAATCTGGACTCTCTATTCTGTTCCACTGGTCTGTGGGTCTGTCCTTGTGCCAGTACCAAATTGTCTTGATTACTGTGGTTTTGGTAGAGTTTGAAATCGGGGAGCATAATTCCCCCACTTTATTCTTCCTTCTCAGGATTGCTTTGACTATTCGGGGTCTTTTGTGGTTCCATATGAATTTTAGAACTATTTGTTCCAGTTCGTTGAAGAATGCTGTTGGTATTTTGATAGGGATTGCATTGAATCTGTATATTGCTTTAGGTAGGATAGCCATTTTGACAATATTAATTCTTCCTAGCCAAGAGCATGGGATGATTTTCCATTTGTTAGTGTCCTCTTTAATTTCTCTTAAGAGTATATTGTAGTTTTCAGGGTATAGGTCTTTCACTTCCTTGTTTAGGTTTATTCCTAGGTATTTTATTCTTTTTGATGCAATTGTGAATGGAATTGTTTTCCTGATTTCTCTTTCAGCTAGTTCATCGTTAGTGTATAGGAAAGCAACAGATTTCTGTGTATTAATTTTGTATCCTGCAACTCAACTTTGCTGAATTCAGATATTAGTTTTAGTAGTTTTGGAGTGGAGTCTTTAGGGTTTTTTATGTACAGTATCATGTCATCTGCAAATACTCACAGTTTGACTTCTTCTTTACCAGTCTGGATGTCTTGTATTTCTTTGTTTTGTCTAATTGCCATGGCTAGAACCTCCACTACTATGCTGAATAAAACTGGGGACACTGGGCATCCCTGTCTTGTTCCTGATCTTAGGTGAAAAGCTTTCAGCTTCTCGCTGTTAAGTTTGATGTTGGCTGTGGGTTTGTCATATATGGCCTTTATTATGTTGAGATAATTATCTTCTATACCCATCTTGTTGAGAGGTTTTATCATAAATAAATGTTGAATTTTTTTGAATGCTTTTTCACCATCTATAGAGATGATCATGTGGTTTTCATCCTTTTTTGTTGATGTGGTGGATGATATTGATGGATTTTTTAATGTTGTACCATCCTTGAATCCCTGAGATGAATCCCACTTGATCATGCTGTATGATCCTCTTGATGTATTTTTGAATTCGGTTTGCTAATATTTGGTTGAATATTTTTGCATCTATGTTTATTGGGGATATTGGTCTGTAATTTTCTTTTTTGGTGAGGTTTTTGCCCGGTTTTGGTATTAGAGTGATGCTGGCTTCATAGAATGAGTTTGGAAGTACTCCCTCCTCCTCTATTTTTTGGAAAATTTTAATGAGAATGGGTATTATGTCCTCTCTGTATGTCTGATAAAATTGGGGTTTTTGTTCTTGTGTAATTTTTTGATTATCGATTTAATTTCATTGCTGGTAATTGGTCTGTTTATATTTTCTGTTTCTTCCTTGGTCAGTCTTGGAAGGTTATATTTTTCTAGGAAGTTGTCCGTTTTTTCCAGATTTTCCAGCTTGTTAGCATATAGATTTTCATTGTATTCTCTAAAAATTCTTTTTATTTGTATGGGGTCCATCGTGACTTTTCCTTTCTCATTTCTGATTCTGCTTATGTGTGTAGATTCTCTTCTTCTCTTAATAAGTCTGGCTAGGGGTTTATCTATTTTGTTTATTTTTTCAAAGAGCCTGCTCTTGGTTTCATTTATTTTTTCAATTTTTTTCT
Source organism: Phataginus tricuspis (assembly GCA_029783875.1). Lineage (NCBI taxonomy): Eukaryota > Metazoa > Chordata > Mammalia > Pholidota > Manidae > Phataginus > Phataginus tricuspis. Next base: position 160,667 of record JAQQAC010013566.1, on the reverse strand, counting down.
CTATTTTATTTATTTCTTCTCTGATCTTTATTATGTCTCCCCTTTTGCTGACTTTTGGCTTCATTTTTTCTTTTTCCAGTTTCAATAATTGCGACTTTAGCCTATTCATTTGGGATTGTTCTTCCTTCTTAAATTGGTCAGGATTACTATGTACTTTCCTCTTAGAACTGCCTTCACTGCGTCCCACAGAAGTTGGGGCTTTGTGCTGTTGTCATTTGTCTGCATATATTGCTTAATTTCAGTTTTAATTTTGTCATTGATCCATTGATTATTTAGGAGCATGTTCTGAAGCCTCCATGTATTTGTGAGCCTTTTTGTTTTCTTTGTAAAACTTATTTCTAGTTTTATACCTTTGTGATCTGAGAAATTGGTTGGTAGGATTTCAATCTTTTTGAATTTACTGAGGCTCTTTTTGTGGCCTAGTATGTGGCCTATTCTGGAAAATGTTCCATGTGCAGTTGAGAAGAATGTGTATCCTCCTGCTTTTGGGTGTAGAGTTCTGTAGATGTCTGTTAGATCCATCTGTTTTAGTGTGTTGTTCAGTGCCTCTGTGTCCTTACTTATTTTCTGTCTGGTTGATTTGTTCTTTGGAGTGAGTGGTGTGTTGAAGTCTCCTAAAATGAATGCATTGCATTCTATTTCCTCCTTTAATTCTGCTAGTATTTGTTTCACTTATGTTGGTTTTCCTAGTTTGGGTGCATATATATTTATAATAGTTATATCCTCTTGTTGGATTGACCCCTTTGTCATTATGTAATGTCCTTCTTTATCTCTTATTACTTTCTTTGTTTTGAAGTCTATTTGAAGTCTACTAATACAAATACTGCAACACCTGCTTTTTTCTCCCTATTGTTTCCACGAAATATCTTTTCCATCCCTTCTCTTTTAGTCTGTGTATATCTTTGTGTTTGAGGGAAGTCTCTTGTAAGCAGCATATAGGTGGGTCTTGCTTTTTTATCCATTCTATTACTCTGTGTCTTTTGATTGGTGCATTCAGTCCATTTAAATTTAGGGTTATTATGAACAGATATTTACTTATTGCCATTGCAGCCTTTGGATTTTTGACTACAAAGATTCAAGGATAGCTTCTTTGGTATCTAACCATCTAAGTTAACTCTCTTATTAAGCTATTATAAAGACAATCTGATGATTCTTAATTTCTCTGCCTTCTTATTCTTCCTCCTCCATTGTTTATATGATAGGTGTTTTATTCTGTACTCTTTTGTGTTTCTTTTGACTACTTTTGTGGATAGTTGATTTTATTTCTTGCCTTTAGTTAGTATTTGGTTGGTCTGCTTTCTTTGCTGTGAATTTAGTTTCTCTGGTGACATCTATTCAGCCTTAGGAGTGCTTCCATCTAGAGCAGTCCCTTTAAAATATCCTGTAGAGGTAGTTTGTGGGAGGCAAATTCCGTCAACTTTTGCTTGTCTGGAAATTGTTTAATCCCTCCTTTAAATTTAAATGATAATCATGCTGGATACAATATTCTTGGTTCAAGGCCCTTCTTCTCTATTGCATTAAATATATCATGCCATTCTTTTCTGGCCTGTGAGGTTTCTGTTGAGAAGTCTGATGATAGCCTGATGGGTTTCCCTTTGTAGGTGATCTTTTTTCTCTCTCTGGCTGCCTTTAATACTCTGTCCTTGTCTTTGATCTTTGCAATTTTAATTATTATATGTCTTGGTGTTGTCTGCCTTGGGTCCCTTGTGTTGGGAGATCTGTGGGCTTCCATGGTCTGAGAGACTATTTCCTTCCCCAGCTTGGGGAAGTTTTCAGCAATTATTTTTTCAAAGACACACTCTATCGCTTTTTCTCTCTCTTCTTCTTCTGGTACCCGTATAATGTGAATATTGTTCCATTTGGATTGGCCACACAGTTCTCTTAATATTCTTTCATTCCTAGATATCCTTTTGTCTCTTTCTGCCTCGGTTTCTCTGTATTCCTGTTCTCTGATTTCTATTCCACTGACAGTCTCTTGCACCTCGTCTAGTCTGGTCTTAAGACCATCTATTGATTGTTTCATTTCTGTAATCTCCCTCCTGACTTCATCCCTTAGCTCTTGCATATTTCTCTGCAGGTCCATCAGCATAGTTATGACTTTTATTTTGAATTATTTTTCAGGAAGATTGGTTATATCTCTCTCACCAGGCCCTCTCTCTGGGATAGTCTGAGTGATTTTTGACTGGACCAGATTCTTCTCCCTTTTCATGGTGACAGAAGTGGTTGCAGGCAGGTCCTGCATGTGTGAGCAGGGAGAACAAAGTCCCTTCCTGCTTATTGGTCGCTTTGCTCTTCCCTGCTGCCTGTGCCATCTACCTGCACACTGGGAGCACTCTATGGGATAATCCCCTGAGCTTCCGTGGGCAGGGCAGCCTTTGGGAAAGCCTAGTGCACTGTGTGGGATGGCAGATGCACCGGGTGTGTTCTCCTGCGACAACGGCACCCCTTTGTGCCTTCTGGACCTTGCTCTGGCTTCTGCTGCCTGTGCTGTTTACCCACACACTGGGAGCAGTCTCTGGGACAATCTCCTGAGCTTTCATTGGCGTGGCAGCCCTCAGGATAGCATAGCGCCCTGAGGGGAGTTGCAGACACACCGGGTGTGTTCTCCTCTGAGAATGGCACCCCTTTGTGCCTTCTGGACTTTGCTGAAGCTTCCTCTGTTTGTCCTGGTTAGCTGCGTGCTGGGAGGAGACTCTGTGTGGTTGCTGTGGGTGGGGCTACTCTCCGGCTGCTCCACAGCTGTGGGTGGTCAGTCAGTTTGCTTGCAGCACTGGCTGGCCAGGGGGAATGAATGACAGGCTGCTCTTATCACTGTGAAGGGCTATGGGGCTGCGTTACCCCCCAGGGGTTTAGGGAGCCTGAAGTTCCTCAAGATTCCCAGCCTGCTGGGCTGAGTGTGCTGGGACAATTTTGTCCAGCTGTTGACCCCTTGTCCCTTTAAGACTTTCTAAAATTGCCCACTTTTCTTTTGTCCCAGGGGAGCCGTTTGTGGGGACCCACTCGCAGTCTCCATCTCGGATTTTACTTTTTCATTTCTCTAATATCCAGTACACCATGCAATGTGTGTCAGTGCTCTCGGTGCAGATTACTAGGGCTGGTTATTTAGCAGTCCTGTGCTTCCACTCCCTCCCACTCTGAGGGGGGAGTGCTCAGGCCTTCTGGGTCACGGCTTTGTATCTTACCCTTTTCATGAGATGCTGA
>JAQQAC010013566.1:141892-156966 GCA_029783875.1 Phataginus tricuspis | reverse complement strand
ATTTTAAATAGGATTGTTTTCTTAATATCTTTTTTGGATAATTTGTTATTATTTTACAGAAACATAACTTATTTTTGTATGCCAATTTTGTATCCTGACACTTTGTTGAATTTATTGAATAATTCCGATGGTTTGTGCATGTTTGTGTGTGTGTTTGTGTAATATTTAGGGTTTTTTACATGTTAAAACATGTAATTTGAAGATATAAATAATTCTACTTCTCCAATTTGGATGCATTCTGTTTCTTTTTCTTACCTAACTAGGACTTCCAGTACTGAGTTGAATAGAAGTGATGGGAATAGGAATCCTTCCTTGTTCTCAATATTATAGGAAAAGCTTTGTTCACTTGTTGAAGAAAGAAGTTGTTTAGTTGTTGACTAAGCACTCTGTGGGCTTATCATATATGGCCCTAATTATGTTGAGATAACTTCTGATTATTCTTGGCTTGTTGAGCATTTTTAATCATGAAAGGGTGTTGAATTTTCTCAGATGCCTTTTCTGCATCTATTAATATGATCACATGCTCTTTCTTCTTCATTCTGTTAACATGATATATGATATTGGTTTTTTTTAGGTGCAAGATGTTTATTAGGGATCAACACCTGTGACAGGAAGGGGTTGGAAGCAGATTTGGCAGAGGAATAAGTTGAACTGTTATTCAGGTCCCACCAACTTTTTTTTAATTGAATTATCATTGGTATACAATCTTATATTGATTTCAAATGTACAACACAGTGATTCAACAGTTATCTGCATTATTAAATCTTCAGCCCCTAGAATACAGTTACTATCTATCAACATAGAAAGATGGTACAGAATGATTGACTAGTTCTCCATGCTGTACTACTGTCCCTGTGACCAACTTATATTGTGATTGTGAATTATGGGGCCCCTTTATTCCCTTCACCCTCCCCAGTCACCCACCACAACCCCTCCACATTGGTAACCACTAGTCACTTCTCAGTGTCTGTGAGTCTACTGCTGTTCTGTTCCTTCTGTATTGCTTTGTTTTTATATTTTACAAATATGTGAAATCATATGGTATCTCTCTTTCTCCACCTGGCTTTTACCACTGAGCACAATACCCTCTAGATCTGTCCATGTTGTTGCAAATGGCAGAATTTCTTTTATTTTTATGATTGAATAATATTCCATCGTGTATATGTATCATGTATTCTTTATCCATTCATCTATTGATGGACACTTAGGTTACTTTCATATCTTGGCTATGGAAAATAGTGCGGTGATAAACATAGGGATGAATATATCTTTACAAATTATGGATTTTGTTTTCTTAGGGTAAATTCCTTAAAGTGGAATTACTGGGTTGGATGGAATTTCTATTTTTGGTTTTTTGAGGAAGCTCCATAAACCTTTCCACAGTAGTTGCACCAATATACATTCCTGAAACCAGTGTAGGAGAGCTCTGATTTATGTGCATCCTTGCCAACATTTACTATTTCTTGTCTTTTAAATAGTGGCCATTCTAACTGCTGTGAGTGGATATCTCATTATGGTTTTGATTTGCATTTCCCTGATGATTAGTGATGAGCAGCATCTGTTCCTGTGCCTGTTGGCCATTTGTATTTCTTCTTTGGAGAAGTGTCTGTTCAGGTCCTCCACCCACATTTTCATTGGGTTATTTGTTTTTTGGGTGTGTATGTATATATTTTGGATGTTAACCCCTTATTGGATGAGTCATTTACAAATATATTCTCCCATACTGAAGAATGCCTTTTGTTCTGCTGATGGAGAACTTTCCTGTACAGAATCTTTAAGTTTGATGTAGTCCCACTTGTTCGTTTTTGGTTTTGTTTCCCTTGTCTGAGAAGGAAAAAGTTGCTCATGTTTACATTAAGGAGATTTTGCCTATGTTTTCTACTAAGAATTTTATGGTTTCATGACTTACATTCAGGTATTTGATCCATTTTGAGTTTACTTTTGTATATGGGGTTAGACAATAATTCAGTTTCATTCTCTTATATGTAGCTGTCCAGTTTTCCCAACAGCAATTATTGAAGAGGCTATATTTCCCCATTGTATATCCATGGCTCCTTTATCATATATTAATCGACTATATATGCATGGGTTTATATCTGGGTTCTCTATTCTGTTCTAATGTATCTATGCATCTGTTCTTGTGCCAGTACCAAACTGTTTTATTACTGTTGCTTTGTAATATAGGTTGAAGTCAGGGAGCATAATCCCCCAGCTTTGTTCTTCTTTCTCACGATTGCTTTGGCTTTTGGGGGTCTTTTGCAGTATCATATGAATTTTAGAACTATCTGTTCTAGTTCATTGAAAAAATACTGTTGTTATTTTGCTAGGGATTGCATTGAATCTGTAAATTGGTTTGGTCAGGGTGGTCATTTTGACAATATTAATTCTTCCCATCTAAGACTGTGAGATAGATTTCCATTTATTGGTGTTTTCTTTAATTTCTCTCATATGTGTCATAATTTTCAGAGTACAGGTCTTTTACCACCTTGGTTAGGTTTATTCCTATGTATTTTATTCTTTTTAATGAAATTGTACATGGAATTGTTTTCCTGATTTCTCTTTCTGCTAGTTTATTTTTAGTATATGGGAATGCAACAGATTTATGTGTATTAATTTATACCCTGCAGCTTTGCTGAATCCAATAATTAGTTCTATTTTTTTGGTGGACTCTTAGGGTTTTCAATGTATAATATCCTGTCTTATGCAAATCGTGACAGTTTGATTTCTTCCTTAAAAATTTGGATGGATATCTCTTTGTGTTGTCTGATTGCCATGGCTAGGACCTCCAGTACCATTTTGAATAAGAGTGATGAGAATGGGTGTCTTGGTCTTGTTCCTGGTCTTAGAGGAAAAGCTTTCAGCTTTTCACTTTTAGGTATGACACTGACTGTGGGTTTTTCATATATGGCTTTTATTATGCTTAGGTACATACCCGCTATACCCATTTGTTAAAAGTATTTATCATGAATGGATGTTGAATTTTGTCAAATTCTTTTCAGCATCCATGGAGATGATCATGTAGTTTTATCCTTCTTTTATTAATGTGGATGATATTGATTGATTTACAAATATTGTATGATCCTTACATCCCTGGGATAAAACCCACTTGATCAATATTGTCGGTCTTTTTGATGTATTATTATATTTCTTTTGCTAATATTTTATTGAGGATTTTTGCATCTATGTTCATCAGGGATATTGGTTTATAATTTTCTTTTTTGTTGTCTTTTTTTCAGGTTTTGGTTTTAGAGTGATGCTGGCCTCATAGAATGAGTTTAGAAGTATTCCCTCCTCTTCCACTTTAGAATATTTTCAGAAGGATGTGTATTATATCTTCTTTAAATGTTTGGTAGGCCATCCTGCCTAAAGCAATCTACAGATTCAATGCATTCCCTATCAAAATACCAACAACATTCTTCAACAAACTAGAGCAAATAGCTCTAAAATTCATACGGAACCACAAAAGACACCGAATAGCCAAAGCAATCATGAGAAGGTAGAATAAAGTGGGGGGAATTACGTTCCCTGACTTCAAGCTCTACTACAAAGCCACATTAATCAAGAAATTTTGGTACTGGCACAAGAACAGACCCAAAAACCAGTGGAACAGAATAGAGAGCCCAGACATTAACCCAAATATATATGGTCAATTAATATATGATAAAGGAGCCATAGATATACAATGGGGAAATTACAGCCTCTTCAAACAGCTGATGTTGGCAAAACTGGACAGCTACATGTAAGAGAATGAAACTGGATCACTGTCTAACCCCATACACAAAAGTAAATTCAAAATGGGTCAAAGACCTGAATGTAAGTTATGAAACCAGAAAACTCTTAGAAAGAAACAGGCAAAAATATCTTGGACATAAATATGAGCAACTTATTTTTTCTGGATTGTTAAAAATTTCTTTTGGTATCATTAATCTACAATTACAGAAGCAATATTTGGCAATTAAACTACCCCCTTCATCTGGTCCCCCCCAGCACCATTACAGTCACTGTCCATCAGTGTAGTGAGATACTATAGAATCACTACTTGTCTTCTCTGATTGCACAGCCCTCCCTGTGCCCCCCCAACATTAAATCTGAATGCCCCTTGTTCCCCCTTGTCAATCCCTTCCCACCCATCTTCCCCAGTCCCTTTCCCTTTGGTAACTATTACTCCATTCTTGGGTTCTGTGAGTCTGCTGCTGTTTTGTTCCTTCAGTTTTTCTCTTTGTTCCTATACTCCACATATGAGTGAAAATCATATGATACTTGTCTTTTTCTGCTTGGATTATTTCACTCAGCATAATACCCTCTAGCTCCATCCATGTTGTTGCAAATGGTAGGATTTGTTTTCTTCTTAGGGCTGAATAATATTCCATTGTGTATATATACCACCTCTTCTTTACCCATTCATCTACGGATGGACACTTAGGTTGCTTCCATTTCTTGGCTATTGTAAATAGTGCTGTGATAAACATAGGGGTGCATATGTCTTTTTCAAACTGGGCTGCTGCATTCTTAGGGTAAATTCCTAGAAGTGGAATTCCTGGGTCAAATGGTATTTCTATTTTGAGTTTTTTGAGGAACCTCCATACTGATTTCCACAATGGTTGAACTAATTTGCATCCCCACCAGCAGTTTAGGAGGGTTCCCTTTTCTCCACATCCTTGCCAACATTTGTTGTTGTTTGTGTTTTGGATGTTGGCCATCCTCACTGATATGAGGTGATATCTCATTGTGGTTTTAATCTGCATTTCCCTGATGATTAGCGATGTGGAGCATCTTTTCATGTGCCTGATTGCCATCTGAATTTCTTCATTGGAGAAGTGTCTATTCATGTCCTCTGCCAATTTCTTAATTGGATTATTTGTTTTTTGTTTGTTAAGGTGTGTGACTTCTTTATATATTTTGGGTGTCAACCCCTTATTGGATACGTCATTTATGAATATATTCTCCATACTGTAGGATGTCTTTTTGTTCTACTGATGGGGCCCTTTGCTGTACAGTAGTTTACAGCTTGATATAGTCCCACTTGTTCATTTTTGCTTTAGTTTCCCTTGCCTGGGGAGATATGTTCATTGAGAGGTCACTCATGTTTATGTCCAAGTGATTTTGCATGTTTTTTTTCGAAGAGTTTTATAGTTTCATGGCTTACATTCACGTCTTTGATCTATTTTGTGTTTACTTTAGTGTATGGGGTTATACAGTAGCCCAGTTTCACTGTCATGCATGTAGCTCTCCAGTTTTTCCAACACCATCTGCTGAAGGGGCTGTCATCTCCCCATTTTATATCTAAGGCTCCTTTATCATATATTAATTGACTATATATGTTTGGGTTAATGTTTGGATTTTCTAATCTGTTCCACTGGTCTGTGGATCTGTTTTTGTGCCAATACCAAATTGTCTTGATGACTGTGGCTTTGTAGTAGAGTTTGAAGTCTGGGAGTATAATTCTCCCTGTTTTATTCTTAATTCTCAGGATTGCTTTGGCTATTCAGGGTCTTTTGTTCCATATGAATTTTAGAATTATTTGTTCCAGTTCATTGAAGAAAGTTGTTGGTATTTTGATAGGGATTGTACTGAATCTGTAGATTTCTTTAGGTAGTATAGCCATTTTGACAATATTTATTCTTCCTAGCCAAGAGCATGGGATTCATTTCCATTTGTTAGTGTCCTCTTTAATTTCTCTTAGGAGTGTCTTGTAGTTTTCAGGGTAAAGTTCTTTCACTTCCTTGGTTAGGTTTATTCCTAGGTATTTTATTCTTTTTGATGCAATTGTGAAAGGAATTGTTTTGCTGATTTCTCTTTCTGGTAGTTCATCATTAATGTATAGGAAAGCAACAGATTTCAGTGTGTTAATTTTGTATCCTGCAATTTTGCTAAACTCAGATATTAGTTCTAGTAGTTTTGGAATGCAGTCTTTAGCGATTTTTATCTACAATATCATGTCATCTGCAAATAGTGACAATTTGACTTCTTCTTTACCACTCAGGATGCCTTGTATTTCTTTGTTTTGTCTGATTGCCGTGGCTAGGACCTCCAGTACTATGTTGAATAACAGTGGAGAGAGTGGGCATCCCTGTCTTGTTCTCGATCTTAGACGAAAAGCTTTCAGCTTCTCACTGTTAAGTTTGATGTTAGGGGTGTGTTTGTCATATATGGCCTTTTATGATGTTGAGGTATTTGCCATCTATACCCATCTTGTTGAGAGTTTATTGAATGGATGCTGAATTTTGTCAAATACTTTTTCAGCATCTATGGAGATGATCATGTGGTTTTTGTTCTTTTTGTTGATGTGGTGGATGATGTTGATGGACTTTCGAATGTTGTACCATCCTTTCATCCCTGGGATGAATCCCACTTATCATGCTGTATGATCCTCTTGATGTATTTTTGAATTCGTTTTACTAATATTTTATTGAGTATTTTTGCATCTACGTTCATCAGGGATATTGGTCTGTAATTTTATTTTTTGTTGAGGTCTTTGCCCAGTTTTGGTATTAGAGTGATGCTGGCTTCATAGAATGAGTTTGGAAGTATTCCCTCCTCTTCTGTTTTTTTGAAAACTTGAAGGAGAATGGGTATTTCTTCTCTATATGTCTGTTAGAATTCAGAGGTGAGTCCATCTGGTCTGGGGTTTTGTTCTTGGGTACTTTTTTGATTACCAATTCAATTTCTTTGCTGGTGATTGGTCTGTTCAGTTTTTCTGTTTCTTGCTTGGTCAGTCTTGGAAGGTTTTATTTTTCTAAGAAGTTGTCCCTTTCTTCTAGGTTTTCCAACTTGTTAACATATAGATTCTCATAATATTGTTTTATAATTCTTTGTATTTTTGTGGTGTCCATGGTTATTTTTCCTTTCTTATTTCTGATTCTGTTTATGTGTGTAGATTCTCTTTTTCTCTTAATAAGTCTGGCTACGGGTTTATCTATTTTGGTTATTTTTTTCAAAGAATCATATCTTGATTGCTTTGATTTTTTCTACTGTTTTATTCTTCTCGATTTTATTTATTTCTTCTCTGATCTTTATTATGTCCCTCCTTCTGGTGACTTCGGGCCTCATTTGTTCTTCTTTTTCAAATTTCAGTAATTGTGTCTTTAGACTATTCATTTGGGAATGTTTTTCCTTCTTTAAATAGGCCTGGATTGCAATAGACTTTCCGCTTAGAACTGCTTTTGCTGCATCCCACAGAAGTTGTGGCTTTCTGTTGTTGTCATTTGTCTCCATATATTCTTTGATTTCTGTTTTGATTTGGTCATTAACCCATTGATTAATTAGGAGAATGTTTTTAAGTCTTCATGTATTTGTGAGCCTTCTTGATTTCTTTCTAAAATTTATTACTAGTTTTATACCTTTGTGATCTGAGAAGTTGGTTGGAAGAATTTCAATATTTTTGAATATACTGAGGTTCTTCTTGTGGTGTAGTATGTGGTCTATGGATAATGTTCCATGTGTACTTGAGAAGAATGTGTATCCTGTTGCTTTTTGGTGTAGAGTTCTATAGATATCTCTTAGGTACATCTGTTCTATTTTGTTGTTCAGTGCCTCTGTGTCTTTACTTTTTTTCTATCTGGTTGATCTGTCCTTTGGAGTGAGTGGCAGTTTTAAGTCCCTAAAATAATTGCATTGATTTCTATTTCCTCCTTTAATTCTGTTAGTATTTGTTTCACATATTCCGGCACTCCTGTGTTAGGTGCATATATATTTAAAATGATTATATCCTCTTGTTGGACTGACCCCTTTATCATTATGTAATGTCCTTCTTTATCTCTTGCTACTTTCTTCCTTTTGAAGTCTATTTTGTCTGATACAAGTAGTGCAACACCTGCTTTTTTCTCCTTGTTGTTTGCCTGAAATATCTTTTTCTATCCCTTCACCTTTAGTCTGTGTATATCTTTGGGTTTGAGGTGAGTCTCTTGTAAGCAGCATAAAGATGGGTCTTGATTTTTTATCCATTCAGTAACTCTGTGTCTTTTGATTGGTGCACTCAGTCCATTTACTTTTAGGGTGATTATCAGTAAATATGTACTTATTGCCATTGCTGGCTTTAGATTCATGGTTACCAAAAGTTCCAGGGTAGCTTTTTTACTGTCTAACAGTCTGACTTAACTTTCTTGTTAAGTTATTGTAAACACAGTCTGATTATTCTTTATTTCTCTCCCTTCTTATACTTTCTCCTCCATTCTTTATATGCTATGTGTTTTATCGTTTGCCTTTAGTTATTATTTGGATGGTATGCTTTCTTTGCTATGATTTTATTTTCTCTGTTGACCTCTTTTTAGCCTTAGGAGTGCTTCCATCTAGAGAAGTCCCTTTAAGATATGCTGATGAGGTGGTTTATGGGAGGCAAATTCCCTCAGCTTTCGCTTGTCTGAAAATTGTTTAATCCCTCCCTCAAATTTAAATGATAGTCGTGCTGCATACAATATTCTTGGTTCGAGGCTCTTCTGTTTCATTATGTTATATATATCATGCCATTCTCTTCTGTCCTGAAAGGTTTCTGTTGAGAAGTCTGATGAATTTTCCTTCGTAGGTAATATTTTGTCTCTCTCTAGCTGCCTTTCATAGTCTTTCCTTATCTTTGATCTTTGCCATATTAATTATTATGTGTCTTGGTGGTGTCTTCCTTGGGTCCCTTCTTTTGGGAGATCTGTAGGCTTCCATGGCTTGAGAGAGACTATTTCCTTCTCCAGCTTGGGGAATTTTTCAGCAATTATTTCTTCAAGGACACTTTCTATCACTTTTTGTCTTCCTCCTCTGATACTCCTATAATGCAAATATTGTTCCATTTGGATTAGTCACACATTTCTATTAAAATTCTTTTATTCCTAGAGATCCTTTTATCTCTCTCTGCCTCAGCTTCTCTGTATTCATGTTCTCTGATTTCTATTCCATGAAGAGTCTCTTGCATCTCGTCCAGTCTGCTGCTAAGCCTGTTGACCACTTGTCTCATCTCTGCACTGTCTTTTCTCACTTCCCTCACTTCCTCCCTTAGCTCTTGCATATTTATCTTTAGATCCATCAGTATGTTTATGACTTTTATTCTGAATTCTTTTTCAGGAAGATTGTGCATTTCCATCCCATAAGGCTCCCTCTCTGGGGTTGTCTGAGTAAGCTTTGTTTGTACCATATTTTTCTGTCTTTTCATGGTGATATAAGTGGTCAGAAAAAGAAGAAAAGAAGAAAGGGAAAATAGAGAAGAAAAAAAAAAAAACACCTGCTGGGTGTAGTTTCTGTAACGATCCTGTAGGTGGCACTTCTGCTCCACTATTCCACAGCCACGCCGCTCTGCAGGGCCCTTTGTGACTCTGGCCGGGGGGGGGGGAACAAATGGGAGGCTGCTGATTTCTGTGGGAAGTTTCCACACGATTGATTTTCCCAGCCACAGTCCAAGGGGACAGAATTTCCCCAGGACTCCCAGCCTGCTTGGCTGAGTGCGCTGGGATGATCCTGTTCCTCCATTGGGCCCCTTTCTCTTGAGACCCCTAAAAAAGCATGCCCTTTTCTTTTGTCCTGGGGAACTGGCTGGGTGGACCTACCGTCTTGGATCCTGCACCCTCTGTCTCTCCAATCTCCAATACACCACGTGAAGTGTGTCAGTGCTCCCGGCACAGATCACCAGGACTGGTTATTCGGTGGGCCTGTCCTTCTACTCCCTCCCTGCTCTAAATCATCTCCTCCCACTCATGCGCTGGGGTGGGTGGAGTGCTCAGGTCCTGCCGACTCGCAGCTCCATATCTTACCCGTCTCACGGGGTGCAGAGTCCTCTCAGGTGTAGCTGCAGGCTGGTGTCATCCTGTATCCTCTTTTCTCTCTTTTAGGAATAGTTGTATTTGCTGTATTTTCATAAGTGTATTTGGTTTTGGGAGGAGATTTTCACCGCCCTGCTCATGCCGCCATCTTCCTGGAAGTCCTAATATGATCAACTTCTTCATGAACATATCTCCCTGGGCAAGGGAAACAAAAGCAAAAATGAACAAGTGGGTGGGACTATATCAAGCTATAAAACTTCTGTACAGCAAAGGACACCATCAGTAGAACAAAAATACATCCTACTGTATGGGAGAATATATTCGTAAATGACATATCCGATAAGAGGTTGACAACCAAATTATATGAAGAACTCACACACCTCAACAAACAAAACGCAAATAAGCCATTTAAAAAATGGGCAGAGGAGCTGTACAGACACTTCTTCAAAGAAGAAATTTAGATGGTTAACAGGCACATGAAAAGATGCTCCACATCCCTAATCATCAGAGAAATGTAAATTAAAACCACTATGAGATATCACCTCATACCAGTTAGGATGGCCACCATCCAAAAGACAAACAACAACAAATGTTGACAAGGATGTGGAGAAAGGCAACACTCCTACACTGCTGGTGGGAATGTAAATTAGTTCAACCATTGTGGAAAGCAGTATGGAGGTTCCTCAAAAAACTAAAAATAGAAAAACCATTTGACCCAGGAATTCCCCTCCTAGCAATTTACCCTAAGAATGCACATCTGGGTTCTGTGTCAGGCTGAGCAGGGTGAATTCTGTCATATTGTTAATTTGCTCCAGGAACATGGAATTTCGATAATTGATTTATCTACGAATACCACAGAGATTACAATTGTGGCAGATAAATTTTGATCTAGCATATCATTTGTCAGAATTGTTTTCTGTAAGATTGACATGAATCGGAAGTAGATAAACCCAAGACCTAAAGTTGGGCCATGTTATTAGTCACATAATTAACATAGTTCTTTTCCTTTTTCGTATACCCAGACATGTACACATGCATGCACATACAAACACACACACATTCATTCATATATACAATCATGGTTTCATGACTGTAACACCTTTCCTGTAATTGTTCATAGATGGATATCCTCCCAAGTACCATAGTATTTTCTTCCCCTGAAAAACGGGAATAAATAGAGAACCTGTGGAAAGAGTAGGGTCTAGAATTCATGAGAATGCTCCCCTGTGTCTCTGCTCTAGTCACTTCTGCTGATGAGGCTAAATTGAAGAGTTTGCTATTCTTATTTTTTACTTGTTTCAGGGTGAATATAAAATCATCAGGTGAAGTCAACTAGAAACTAGGGATAATGTAGTCACATTTCAGAAAAAACTGAATGGATATATGAAGCTGTCATAAGATATACCTGGAAGTTAGGTTTGTGAACTTATACAGCATATAAAGGGAATTGCTTAAGAATATCATCAAACAAGAAGGGAGAAGAACATCCTGAATAGGATAAAACAGCATGATGCACTGTAATATTCCCCACGTTTATTTGACTCTTTAGAATTTACTATTTGGAGAATTTCTGTTATGCTTAGGTTTCAGGGGCATTTTGCAAATCAAAACTCAAATAAAGGAAGTCTATGAAAACTTCTCTGAATATATTTAGAAAACACATACTTTTAAGGTGAGGAAACAAAAGCATCATAATTTGTTGGACAGAGTGTTCTTTATGGTCAGACTTTTTTTACATTCGGTTTTCACTGATTAGCACCCATGAGATGTGTGCAAACCTTAGTGTTTTACTGTGTCTAAACTTTCTCATATATAAAATAGGAAAAACAACATACAGTATAGATAAGTTGTAGAATATTTTTACACAGGCCGAAGTTTTAGCATAAAGGTATAATATGTTGCTTTACATACAGACAAAATTCTTGATAAAAGAATAAAAATGGGGAGGGGTGTAATGGTGGTGTGAGAAGAGAGGCAGAAACTTCTTCCCAAATAACATAAAACAGAAAATACAACTCATCCTGAAAAACAACCTGAAGACTGAAGAACAGACGGCCTACATCTGGGGAAAAAGAGAAGACCTCACAGAAAAGGGTAAAGTAGCAAAGCCACAATTCAGTGATACCCAAGCCCTCCACCCACCCCAGCCCACAGTAGGAGGAAGAGAAACTGAGTGGGGAGGGAGTTGAAGCCCAGGACTGCTGAACACCCAGTCCTGGAGATCTGTTCTGGGAGAACGAACTCACATTACATGGTGCTCAGGAGATTAGTGGGGCTGAAAAGCAAAGACAGGCAGAATACTCGGAGAGACTGAGATTCTAGCTGCTTGTGGAGAATATGTGTGCACAGCTGGCTGGCCTGGAACAAAAGAAAAGTGGGCAGTTTGAAGGATTTCCCAGCAGTGAGAGGGGAGCTAAAGATGCAAAGGTTACACAGACCTCACTGCTCAGGAGAAAGGGCACATGGCTGAAACCTTCACAGCACGCTCAGCCCAGCAGGTTGGGAACTCTCAGGAACTTCCAAACTCCATCCCTTTGGCCGGCAAATCAGCCGCAAGGCCCCCCACTGCTGTACACAGCCTGCTGATCCTTCCTCCCAGCAGGCACCAGTCCTGCTCACCTGCAAACCCCGCCATTACACCAGGTCAGCTGGAATGTAGCCCTGCCCATGGCAGCAACAGAGGCATAGCACAGAGGCTCCTCATTGCATGCACAGCCCCCTGGACCTGGCAGTGGAGGCAAGCATTACAGCCAGGAAGGCAGAAAACCCTCCAAGCTGAGCTCTTTCCACCAGGCAGGTGCCAGTTCTGCTCCCCTGTGACCCGTGCCATTGCTGCAGGAACACAGCTCCAAAGAGTAGAGCTTGTCGACACAAGAGGGCACTTCCTACACAAGGTTATTATTCCATAGAAAACACACAAAAATGAAGTGGCAAAGGAATTTGGTTCAATCAAAACTGCAAGAAAAAACTCCAGAAAGAGGGCTTAGTGAAACTGAAATCATCAATATTTTTAATAAAGATTTCAAAAGAAAAGTTATAAATGTGCTCATGGAGCTACAGAAAAATATTCAAGCTCTCAGGGAGGCTTAAAGAGACAGAAACTTTCAAAAATAGAGTATTGAAATGAAACAGACAATGGAGGGATTTAAAAGTAGATTAGATGAGGTAGAGATGGTAAATGAAATAGAAATTAGAGAAAAGTAAAACAAAGAAGCTGAGGCACAGAGAGAAAAAAGGATCTCTAGGAATGAAAGAAGAATAATAAGATGGCTGTGCAACCAATCCAAATGAAACAATATTCACATTATATGGGTAGCAGAAGAAGAAGAGAGACAAAGGGATGTAAAGTCTCTTTGAGGAGGTAATTGTTGTAAACTTATCGAATCTGGGAAAAGAAATAGTCACTCAGGTTATGGAAATGCAGAGATCACCCAACACAAGGAACCCTAGGAAGACACCACCAAGACATGTAATAATTTAAAATGGCAAAGATCAAGGACTAGGAGAAAGAATTGAAAGCAGTCAGAGAGAGAAAACATATTCCTTTTAAATAAAACCCCATCAGGCTATCAGCAGACTTCTCAGCAGAAACCTTATAGGCTAGAAGGGAGTGGCATGATATATTTAATGCAATTAAACAGAAGGGCCTCAAACAAGAATACTCTACTCGGCAATATTATAATTCAAATTTGAAGCAGGGATTAAACAATTTCCAGACAAGCAAAAGTTATGGAATTTACCAACCACAAAACATATCTACAATGTATCTTAAAGAGACTTCTCTAGATGGAAGTGCTCCTGAGGCTAAATAGCTGCCACCAGAGAAAATAAAACCATAATGAAGTAGGCAAATTAATTACAAAGCAAATCCAAAATTAAATCAACTTCTCACAAAGATAGTCAAGGGATTCACAAAGAGTACAGAATATGACACCTAATATAT
Organism: Phataginus tricuspis; assembly: GCA_029783875.1. Classification (NCBI taxonomy): domain Eukaryota; kingdom Metazoa; phylum Chordata; class Mammalia; order Pholidota; family Manidae; genus Phataginus; species Phataginus tricuspis. The sequence goes on along the minus strand of JAQQAC010013566.1, from coordinate 143,283 downwards.
AAAGAGTGGAGGAGGAGGAAGAAGAAGGGGAGAATTAAAAAAAGAACCTTTAGATTGTGCTTAAAATAGCATAATAAGTGAGATAAGAGAGACTGTTAGATGGTAAGGAAGCTGCCCTTGAAACTTTGGTCACCACAAATCTAAATCCTACAGTGGCAATAAGTACATATATATTGATAATCACCCTAAATGTAAATGGGCTGAATGCACCAATCAAAAGAAACCAAAAGATACTGTTTTATAGAATGTACAAAAAATCAAGACCCATCTATATTCTGCCTACAAGAGACTCAGTTCAAACCCAAAGACATACACAGACTAAAAGTGAAGGGATGGAAAAAGATATTTCATGAAACTAGTAGGGAGTAAAAAGCATGTGTAGCAGTACTTATATTAGACAAAATACACTTTAAAACAAGAAAGTATCGAGAGATAAAGAAGAACATTACATAATAATAAAGGGGTCAATCCAACAAGAGGATATAACCATTATAAATATCTATGCACTCAATATAGGAGCACCTACATATGTGAAACAAATACTAACAGAATTAAAGGGGAAAACAGAATGCAAGGCATTCACCATAGGAGACTTCAACACACCACTCACACCAAAAGACAGATCAACTAGACAGAACATAAGTAAGGAGAAGAAACATTGAACAATGGATTATAACAGATGGACCTCATAGACATCTACTGAACACTCCACTCAAAAGCACCAGGATACACATTCTTCTCAAGAGCACATGGAACGTTTTCAAGAATAGTTCACAAACTAGGCCACAAAAAGAGCCTCAATAAATTTAAAAAGATTGAAATTGTGCCACCCAGGTTCTCAGACCACAAATGTAATAAACCAGAAATAAATTGTGCAAAAAAAACAAAAAACCCCACAAACACATGGAGGCTTAACAACATGCTCCTAAATAATCAATGGAGCAATGACCAAATTAAAACAGAGATCAAACACTATGTGGAGACAAATGAAAACAACAATTCAACACCCGAAAACCTGTGGGATACAGTAAAGGCAATTCTAAAGGGAAAGTATATAGCAATATAGGCTTACCTCAAGAAACAAGAACAATCCCAAATGAGCAGTTTAAACTTACAATTAATGAAACTAGAAAAGAACAAATGAGGGTCAAAGTCAGTAGAAACAGGGACATAATAAAGATCAGAGCAGAAATAATTAAAATGGAGAAGAATAAACTATAGAAAAAAAACAATGAAACCCGGGGCTGGTTCTTCAGGAAAATAAACAAAATAGATAAACCCCTAGCCAGATTTATCAAGAAAAAAGTGTGTACACATGTAAACAGACTCAGAAATGAAAAAGGGAAAATCACCTCAGACACCATGGAAATACAAAGAATTATTAGTGAATA
>JAQQAC010013566.1:119331-131120 GCA_029783875.1 Phataginus tricuspis | reverse complement strand
ATAAATTTACTTTCACTTTCTACTATGGCTCGTGGATGTTCTTTCAGCGGATCGAACCAGACAAATTAAGACTGTGCACAGCTTTAGCAATAATTTTTGTTTGCTCGGACAGAAAGGTTACCTCAAAATTGTACAAACCCATCAGTGACCAATGGTAACAAAATATCTGGTGGTTTAATTAGCACTGTACCACCTGACCAGATATTATGCAAGGATTTTAGTTGCTGATCCTGGGGGTACTGAATCATTTGTAAATAATCATGGAGACTTACTATGATGAAAAAGACTTGCTCTTCTAAATAGCGACACTAGAGGGACCTCTGTTGCAAGAGATTGACTGCAGCTGGAAATTAGCTTGGAAGAAGTACAAAGCTATGAATGGACAAATTGCATAATTATTCTAGTGGACTACCATACCCATCATCATTGATGAGAGAACATTTGTGCCTTATACAAGAAAATATATTGGCTATTTTAATCACTTTGTAATTTGATGTCTATAAAGTCTACTGGCCAAGAGTGGTAGAGGGCCAGCAAAGGAGAATGCATTTAAGGAATGCTTCAGTAAGCTTAGTTTGTGGCATGATGTTATTTCACAGTATGGTCTTTGTTATTTTGAAATGTCCCAATTGCATAGTTTTATCTTCCCTTTGATTCAACCAGTTAAGACTGAACAGATAAAGGAGAAAGACTGTGTGGTTCCCATTGGGGGAGGGGTTGTAGATGGATGGTGTTACACAGTGAAAACTGGAAGCCAGTGTATGAAAGTAAAACTGTACAATGAAACTGGGACATGGTTATGTCCACAAGCCATAGGGAATCCAAAATTCACTAAACAAAGATCTCTAGTTACTATTCCAGTCACTGGGAATGTGTGGCATGGGAAGAGTTTGTGTCTGTTGGGAAGGATGAGAAGATAACTTTACTTGTTGTATGGTGTGTGGGACACTAGTCTTTCTGATATAACTTTATGGTATAATAAAGGGTTTGTAAGTTCATTGGTGAAAAGTTATTTTGAAACATTGATTTGAAGCCCTAAATTGTAATAATACCTATGGAATCAGACTGAGCAAAAGGTAAGTGAATTTTGTCCTAGAAAAATTAAAACTGCAATTAATTGTCCCTATTAATATGTAAAGCATTTTTAAAAACTTGATAATGCAGGAAAAGACTAATCAAACTGTAAGAAGACATCAAAAATTTTTTGTAAAGATATTATCACTATTAGTATGTTTTGTTTATAGAATTCTTATTTCCTATTGGATGGGTCAAAATCCTGGTGGTCACTGAGATATTGATAGGCTTATACTTTTATGAAATTTATGGTTGAAAGTGTTATGAAATAAATTTAAAAATATACGTGAGAATATGTGGAAAGAGATATTGATCAGAGGATGAGCTGAGAAGGAAATAGAAGCAGGTTAACAATACATTTTGTCTCTTTACCCAAGGATGCCTTGTCAAAGACAGTAAGATGACTCAGTTAAAGGCTCTTATAAAAATGTCTTAATGACATCTTGAAAAAGACATTCAGTATTTACCAGAGGGAGAATTCTTATTTATGGAATGCTTGAATCAGGATATATATATCATCTTTCTAGGATTACTGATGGCAAACAAACCTAGAATTTGTGGATTTATGGGACATGGCTTTCTGGAAAATCTCACATGAGCTATATGGTTGTCAGAATATAAAATGTTATGACCAAAATATCTCCATTTTGTGTGATGACTGAATGCATTACTTACAGAAATCGTATTATAGATATAAAGATATAGTACTTTATACTCCATTTACCCCATGGCCCCAAGCACATGGGCCAGTGAAAATCATGTCTGAACTTGCCTCACCTTATCTCTAAACATTTCGTCTCACCACTTAAGATCCAATCACTGACGTCCCCATAGCAGAATACACTCTACCCCTTAAAAATGCACTTCCTCACCCACGAGCTGCTGCTCTCTTCTTTTGAGACAGCCATTCTGTCTTACAGGGAATAAAATCTCACTGACGGAGTTTTCATGTCTTTTCTTGTGATCGAGTCGGGCAGCTAAAGAACCCTTTCAATGCATCGACCAGAGAGCATACTAAATATGGTAAGAAAGGGTCTGGAGAGTAGTCCTGGACTTAAGTTTTCTACTGTGTCTCATGATTACTTGTATCCCTTAAGTTATTAGTAGAACTTAACACTAGATAAGATCTATGAGTTTTGAGGATATGACTTAGCAATCTGATTTTTTTGTTTTCTCAACCAATGAAAACAAAAGTTTGTTCTTTGAAAAGATTTAAAAAATAGGTAAGTCATGAGCAAGACTAATCAAGAACAAAAAAGGTAGAAAGAGAACACAAATTACCCATATAAGGAATGAGAAAGGGACAGTTACTACACATTTTTATTGCAATTAAAATAGTAAGAGGCTTTTATAAAAAGCATTATGTTAACAAAAGTGAAATTTGATATGAAATAACCAATTAAGTCATCTCAAAACCTATAAAAGAAGAAATGAAAATTCTAACATTTCTCTGTATATTAACTTGATTCTGAGTTAAAACATTACCCCAAAGAAATATTTAAAGCCAGATAGGTTCCCTCATGAGTTCTACAAATATTTAAGGAAAAAGTAAAAACCATCATACAAAAATTTTTCATGAGAAAAGAAAAGGTGAGAGCTATATAATCATGATGCTAAAACCTGACAAAGAGTTTACAAGAAAGAACTGCAGGATGATTTTCACATGAATATAAATATAAAAATCCTAAGTAAAAATTAGTATATTTAATACAGCAATATATATAAGAAGTAATACATCTTGATTAAATTAGGTTGTTCCAAGAATGCAAGACTGTTCTAGTATTAAAATTTTAATCAGTATAATTTATCACCTTAGGGGAATAAGGGAGAAAATCTATAAGATCATCTAAATAGATGCAGAAAAAAATGTTATGAAATGAATATTTTTTTATTGAAGTAGCATTGATATACAATCTTACATTGGTTTCAAGTTTACAACACAGTGGTTCAACAGTTACACATATTAAATCCTCACCCCCTCTAGTGCAGTTACTATTTATCAGCATAGAAATATGTTACAGAATCATTGACTATATTCTCCATGCTGTACTACCATCACTGTGACCAGCTTATATTCTGATTGTGAATTATGGTGCCCGTTATCACTCTCCCCCTTCCTCTTTGCTGGTAGAGTATCTATAAAAGTTCTATAAATTTCAGTATATTTCATAGGGAAAAGTAAATACCTCTGAGACTGGGAAGAGTTGATAAGAATGTTTAGTATCATCACTTCTATTCAATGTAATACTGGAGTTTTATCTAGTGAAATATAAGAAAATGAAGGATATTAGGATTGGAAATAAAGAAATAAAATCATCATTATTCAAGATAATGTAATTTTATATATAGAATCCAGGGCTCAGCGGGGCTGGAGAGAGAGAGCTGAGCTACAGGATGTCAGAGTAGTTAATTAAATCAAAGCCCAAAATGAAAGTAACAGTCATGCCTTTAATCACTTAATAAAATAGTATAAATAAGAGGCTAAAACTAGAGTAAGCTCCAACTCCCCCATTCCATTATCCCAATGGAACAGGACACCAATCAAGAGTCAGACTGATCAGTAGATATGTGGGGGCCATCTCACTGCTGAGGGGGTCCTGAACAGAAGATTCCCACTTTTATGGACCTATGGGGTCAGGGATATTGGTGAAACGGAATAACCAGCAGGAGTGGAAAGATAATGAATACTGAGTTAGAGTGGAGAAGAGTATCTTCAAGTTTCTCTGGTAAGGAGTCCTCCAAATGGAAGTACCTGAGAAGTAGGAAAAAAGAATTAAGAAAGAAATGACCAGAACCTAAGAGACCTGGAGAACACCATCAGAAGCACCAACACGTGTGCAATGGAAGTTAAAGAAGGAAAGAGGAGAAAGGAGCAGGAAGAATACTTGAAGAAATAGTGGTTTAATACTTCCCAAGACCTTCACCTCCATATTCAAAAAGCCCAACAAACTCAAAATAAGATAAACTCAAAGAGACTGGATATCACCATCAATCAAAAGCCAAAGACAATGCAAGAATCTTGAAAGCAGCAAGAGAGAAGCTACTCACCAATTACAAGGGATTTTCACTGAGACAAAAAGCTGATTTCCCATCAGAAATTATGGAGATCAGGAGGTAATGGGATGATGCGTTCAAAGTGCTGCCAACTAAGAATTCTATATTTAATAAAAGTATCCTTCAAAAATGAAAAGGAAATTAAGACATTCACATATAAACAAAAACTGAGGCTTCATCATTTGCAGACATGTTCTACAAGAAATACTAAAGGAAGTCCTTCAGGCTGAAATGAAATGACACTAGACAGTAACTTCAATTCACATGAAGAAATCAAGAACTCTGTTAAAGTTAACTACATAGGTAAATATAAAAGGCAATACTTATACATTTTAGTTTGTAACTATTTATCTGATTTGAAAGGGATCTGCATAAAGTAGCAATTGTAAATCTATGTTGGGCACATGCATAAAGATGTAATTTGTATGGTAATAACAATACAAAAGAGGAGGGAGGGAATAGAGCTATATAGAAAAGTTTTTGTGTGGTATAGTAATTATACTGGTGTTAATATAAATTATATGGCTAGAACTTTAGATATTATATTCCCCAGGGAAATCAAGATAACTTAGTTATGATAGTTTAATTACAAAAACAAATAAAAATACAGTAAAATAAGAAACAGGAGAGTTAAAACAGAACATTAAAAATATGTATTTAACCCAAAAAGGCAGTAATGGAGTAATAAATAAATAAAAAAGGCTAGACAGGATATATAGAAACCAAAATAACAAAATAGATGTAAATTCTACATAATCAGTAATTACATAAAATATAAATGATTTAGAACCCATATTAAAAGGCAGAAATTCACAGAATATATATGAAAACATGATCCAAATATATTTTGTCTGCAAGAGACATACATAAGATTCATAGACAGAAATAAGTAGAAAAAGTATGAAAAATATATACCATGCAAATAGTAACCAAAGATGAGTTGAAGTAGCTATGGCTATACTTCATCTAATATTAATATAAGACAAAATAGACTTTAAGATATAATTGTCACTAGAGACCAATAAGAACATTTTATATTGATGGAATAGTTAATTAATCAAGATATAATAGTTATAGACTTATATGCACCTAACAAGATAGTCCCAGAATGCACAAATACATATATAATGCTGGTGCAATAGGAAGGATAAATAAACAATTCAACAATAATAGTTGGAGACGTCAAAGTTCCACTTTCAATAATGGATAAACAACTAGCCAGAAATTCAGTAAACAAAGAGAAGACTTAAACAATGTTGTGAACCAACTACACCTAACAGATATCAAGAGCTCTCCACTCAGCAGTAACAGAATATAAATGCTTCTCAAAGGCACATGGAACATTGTCCGGTTCAGACAATGGCTCAATAAATTTAAAATTATTAATTATTAATCATACAAAGTGTGTTCTCTCACCATAATATAATGAAACTGAAAATTGTAACAGGAAGAAATTTGGGAACTTCACAAATATGTGTAAATTAAATGCACATTCTTAAATAACCAATGAATCAGAGAGGAAATCAGAAGGTACTTTTAAATGAATGAAAATGAAAACACAACATACCAAAACCTATGGTATGCATCTTAATCAGTGCTTAGTAGGGCATTTATAGCTATAAATACCTATGTCAAAAAAAGAGGAAAGTTCTCAAACCAATAACCTAACGTTCTCCCTTAAGATACTGGAAAAAGAAAAGTAACCTAAAACCAAAGCAAACAGAAATAAGGATAACAAAGATTAGAGTAGAAACAAATAAATTTAGAGAATAGAAAAACAATGAAATACAAAGTGGGTTCTTTGAAAAGATCAGCAAAGTGACAAACCTTTAGCTAAATTGACTAAAGAAAGAAATAGAAGACTCAAGTTACTAAAAAAAAGGCATGAAAGAGGGGACATTACTACCAAACCTACAGAAACAGAAAAATATTATAAGGGGATACTATGAATAGTTGTATGCCAACAATTTATATAACAGAAGAAACGGGAAAATTCTTAGTAGAACACAAACTATTGAAGCTGACTCAAATGAAATAGATAATATAAATATACTTATAAGTAAAAAGTTTGAATTAGTAATAAAATCCCACAGAGAAAAACCCAGGCTAAGATGGCTTCACTGGTGAATTTTATCAAACATTTAAGAAAGAATTAACAATGATCCTTCACAAACTCTTCCAAAAAATAGAAGAGGAGGGAACACTTCCCAACCCATTGGTATAGGGTCAGTAGTACCCTATCAAAAGTAGAGAAAGATATCACAAGAAAACTATAACCAACATCTCTTATGACTATAGATGCAAAAATCCTCAATGAAATGAGAGTAAACTGAATCCAGTGGCCTATCAAAAGCATTATATACCAAGAGCAAGTGGGATTTATCCCAGGAATACAAGGTTAAATCAACCAAAATAACACACCATATTAATAGAATAAAGGACATAGAACTTAGTAATAAGAGTTGCTATTATTACTATTTTTCTAAGTTGTCTGCCAACTTCCTACTCATAAATTTAAATATGGCAGTTGCTTCAGCTCTCATGGTATGTGATTTAAACAACACCCTCTCTTTTAAGCAGCAGATTATTTGTTCTAGTATGTGTTTGCAAGGTGGCAGAACATATTTGGATGTTCTAATCTCCACTGGCCTGAGGATATTATGTGTAAAGAAAATTTGAAGAAATCTGCCTAGGTATGACTTCTTTCATTTAAAAGCCAGTGGAATTCCTAGAATTCTAAAAAAAGTCAGTGGGAAGGCTTATAAATCTATCTTCTTAGAGTTCTACACTATACAAGTTTGATTAGGAGTTTAGCCTCCATTTGGCCTCCAATTCTAGATATCACACTGACTAAAAATATATGAGGTCCCAAATGGTCCTGCAAACAGTATGTCCTGGTGTGTTTATAGTACAGCATCTCAACCTCCTCTGGTGACCTCAGCCATTGAAGAAATTTCCTCAGGGATATAGATCCTGAATGAAACCCCATGTTGTTTACACAGCATTTAGAGCCTTTCGTGTCCCAGCTCAGGATACTCAAGGGCTTATAAGAGGAGTGTTTTATCACATAATTTTCTAGACCAGGAATGTAGGCTTTTAATACATAAGTTTAAAGTACAGGGAAAAGAACCAATCAGATGAAGCAGATGAAGGTATGTGGCTCATAGATTAATTCTACCAAGTGTCTGTTTCTAAGGCAAAATATTTTTTTAAAAGATAATTAATTCCTGGGAGGGCAAAGCCTTACATATAAAGATAGGTTCTTTAATGTTCTTAGTATTCTTTCTAAATGCTATGATTCAAGAAGAAGCTGTTTTTCTTATTTTAAGAGCAGAATAAGAGGGGGTATTAAGTGACAGAAATTTTTGTGTCTTCTTGAATAACTAGAGAGTCAGGTGCTAAAGATCCAAAGATTCTCCTCAGTACCTGAGGACTTTGGTTTTCAAATTCAACATAACATTTTCTTTTCCTTTGACTTGAGGCATTGAAGCTTTGAAAATGCTTGCTGAACCCATTTGAATAAATTTATACTATCTTCATATTCTCTGCTTCCTGTAATTATTGTCCAGTAAGTGGGGACTTCAGAAATATAGATGTTTGAACAGCTACATGTAATGGTTATTCATTATTCCTGAATACATTGGACATTCTCCTTAACTACACCGGCAACCGTGGTAAGTTAAGTAGAAATGCCAATTTTTCATTCAATTTCTTACATTTCAATTTTCTCATAATCTTGTCGATTAAAATTATTGAAGCATTACTTTCTGATATTTGATGGAGTATCACTTTTAGATGTTTTAGGACACTTTGCAGAAATATATGTTCTCATTGTATATGTAAATATCCATAACTTATCCAGAACAGGCTTACATTCTATGGACTGCTGAGTCATTTTCTAGACTTTTGAATATGCAGACAGTGCAGTAGTGCAGCAGATTGGAGCTAGATGGGATTTTCTTCAGGGTTAGGGCATAAGATTTCTTTATGTATTGGATAGTCATTTCCTTAAAGCAGTGCTGTGACTTTGATAATTTCCAGGGATGAAAGAGGCAGGAATCTCATCTTGTACTAACAGGAGCAATATAAGAGGCAGCTGGAAACAAAGAAAGGCAAATTTGAAGTGGAGCTGAAACAGGGTGTGTGGCCTTCATTGTAGTCAAGACAGGTCAGCATGAGAAAGAGGAGAAGAACAAATTTGGATTCTATTTCTTGAAGGAAATCTTTAGCCATAAAACAGATCCATAGGAAAATGCATTAAAATACCAAAATATAGGCTCTGCAAGGGAAGAATGTACCTAATCTATGTTTGGGCATCCATGTTAAACTCCAGACTCAGGTCCTTTTTTGTTTTGACTTTATTAAAACTTTCTTGTATCTTATTCTAACCAGATAACACCATATTTCTGCTACAGTGGATGTAGTTAAAAAAATATGGCTGAATTTTTGCAATCTTGAACTCAGACCTAGCCCTTTTTTTTGGAGAGTCAAGACAAGTATTGCTAAAGATAAGAGATGAAAGTTACCATAGGGTGAAATTTTTCTTCATATATACTCATCTTAAGTAATCTTAAGGAAAGTAAAATGTGATGGTAGAAAAAAATCAATGTATTGGGCATTTTAAGACCTATATTTTTGTTATGGTCTGATACTAATTAATTAGTTGTGTCTCTTTGGGCTTTACATCTTGGACTCATCTTCCACATCTCTAAAGAGAGTATTAGTTACCAAATGCAATGTACTGGAGGATTTCTAATATACGATGATTATAGGATCTTGTCCAGTAGACCCTCGACTCATTAACATTTAACTTTGCATTTCATGGATTAGCAAAAGCACTTCTTTGGTTTTCATTTGCTCACAGGTGGTGGATTTAGGTACTCCATTTGCCCAAACTTGCATTCTGATTGCTGGAAGTTAATCTCTATTGGCGAGGCACTAAGTGTTAAAGAGCCAGAGATAGATGCCCTGGATTTGAATACACACTCTTCTGTTTTTTGTAAATCATTATGACTTTGGGAAATTCATTTACCTTCTCCTAAGCACAATTTCCTTTTCTTTAAAATGTAGATAATAGTGTAACAACCTCACAGCATAGCTGCAAAGATTAAGTGAAATACTTTTTGTAAAGCACTTAGTATAGTGTCAGAATATGGCAAACACTCAGTAAACTTTATTATTATAGGAATTATATGGTATAAAAAGAAATCTCTATGTTATTAGGAGGGGGAATAACAGAGATATAGTAAAAATTTGTATTTCAAAATGTTTGAATATGTGTAATTTAAAATAGTAACAAATTTTCTCTGCTTGGAAGAAGTTTGCCTGCTTATGTCCTTGCCTTTCCTTGGCAGTCTGACGGCCAATCTAAAAAATATTTATTTATTTTTATTGAAGTATCATTACATACAGTCTTATATTGGTTTCAGATGTATATACTGTGGTTCAACAGTTACTCATATTATTAAATCTTCACTCCCTCTAGTGCGGTTTCTATCTCAACATAGAAAGATGTTACAGAATCATCGACTATGTTCTCCATGCTGTGCTACTGTCCCTGTGACCAACTTATATTGTGATTGTGAATTATTGTGCCCTTTATCCCCCTCACCCTGAGGGGCCTTTTATGGGAGATCAGGGTCATCCTGCTAGATCAACTCTTCTCCATTTCTTCTTTCTCTAAAAGTATGGGATTAGAGGATTTCAGTGGCAACAGGCAACACTATTGTGTTTTGACTGGGAAAGAAAAAGACACTGATTTTGTGCTTGAGTCTATTAATTATCAGAGGACATCAAAGACATTAATTTGACATAAGATTTTGTTTGTTGTTTTGTTTGTATGTTTGTTTCTGTGTGGTACGAGACAAAATTAGGGATGAAAATTATAAAAAAGAAGTTTTTAAAAATGTATTTTAATTACTTTAAGATTTGCAAAAAATTGAAGTAATAAGTGAAATAATGGTGAAAGGGTGAAATTTGGAATTTCTGTCTGTTTTTAATCATGAAATCCAACTTTTGTTTCAGACCTTCAAGAAGTCATAAGCATATTATTTGGTTGTTGGTTCTCCCAAGGGCCACCTCCTCTACAGAAGAGTCAGCAATTAGAAGTGCATTCAACTTCCTTCTCAAGGTTATTATCCCTGGCAGGATTCCCTGATTCATTGGGATATGCTGTCCTGGGGCTTCGAATGCCAAAGCTTGCTTCTCAATGAAACATCTGTGAGAGCATCTGGAAGAGGTTTCTTTCCCATGTACCTCATTATGTACCTTACCCATGTGTGACAGGAACAATTCATCTTACCCTTTGCTGCCTTTGTGCTTTAAGAATACATTAAGAAATATAGAAAATAATTGAATAGCCATCCATGAAAAAATGAGAATTAATAGTAGCAAATGTTAATCTTAAATGCTATCTTGAAGTTTAATTGAACGAATATGTATTCATTACTGAGTAAATGGAAATAGACGGCATTAAACTATTCAGAATTGACTTATTGACTATCATTATCAATGGCATAAGTTAAAACCAGACATCAATAATCTTTGGTTGGTAGACTAAAAATGGCATTTAAGATAATTGTAAGTGATCCATGGGACAGTTAGGGAAGCCTCATTCTCTGTCCTGTCATCTCAATGCAGTTAGCGCCCAATCAGGCCCATGTTCTATATTTATGTGGCAAACCAGTAATAACAATTTCTTGACTACATTACAGAAATTACTTTAGTTAAATTTAGTAAATATTTCCTGGAGTCCCATAATGTGCCAATGTACAATTTTGTTTTCCAAATATATGCCACTCATTAAAATGTCATGATTTCAACTTTAGTGTCCTCTAAGAAAAAAAATATATATAAATTATATTTATTTTATGATCATAAAGTTAATGCAAGCTGTAGGTATTTGGAAAATACTAAAAGATGTAAGGAAAAAAAATACCCATAATCTCACAACGAGGAGTAAATGTCCTAAGTATATTGATTTATTTCCTCACTGACTTTTCTATGCATATGTTTCAATATAAATAAAACCTACATAAAATTTCATAACAAATTTTAAAATTCTGGCCTCAATATAAATTCTTTCCTTTATGAATTTTTTGTTCATTAAATCTTGGTTGTACAGTAAAAAGATACTATTTATCAAATGCCTATAAGGCTGACATTACGTATTTTCCATATTATATATCACTTACGGTTCAGACAGAAGACAGACCACAAAGTAACTGGCACACAGAAGTTTACATACAATTGTTAATAATATTGGGGGTTAACAAGAAAGGGTTAGTGAGTACTCTGAAGAATGCTCTGGGACTGAGAGATGAAATCCAAGGAAGGAACACATTTAGAATATGGAACCCTTCCCCAAGACTGGAATTCCAATTTTTGGAGAAGGTGTATTTGCCCATTGGATGGTAGAGTTCACTGGTTTGCCTTGGGCCAGAACTAGTTTATGGTAACTGGACAGAGACTGGCAATCTGGGAGCCTCCCACTGGAGTGCTGGTGGGCTGAAGCTGGGGAACAAGAAACTATGGCTACACAGGCAGAGAAAGACAAGTACCAAATGATTTCCCTCATTTGTGCAGTATAACAACGAAGCAAAACTGAAGGAACAAAACAGCCAACAGACTCACAAACTCCAAGAAGGTACTAACTGTTACCA
>JAQQAC010013566.1:101507-113982 GCA_029783875.1 Phataginus tricuspis | reverse complement strand
CTGTGTGCAGTTTCCAGTCTCCTTTGGGAGATGTTTAAGTTTATTGTAAGGTATATCTAGTGTAAATACATTAAATCTTACCAATTTCAGCAGGTAGTTGTTTGATTTTGTTCTCTTGGATGCTAAGCATGCTGAGTTTTGTCAGGTTTTTGATGTTCTTTTCACTGTAGTTACATGATTAAAGCAAAAGTAAGTAGTGGTAAGAGAATCTAACCTATCTATGCACCACTGAGAAAATGTGACTCAGTTCATTATGATGCAAATCAAGTGTCCACAGCTTCTTCAAATTATCAAGAGAGTCAGGCAAACTAGTAAGTGAAATTTCAGAGTCAGTGTCATGAAATTTACTAAACAGCCCACTTCTGCTGGGAGGGGCTCATTTTGCTGCTATATAAATAAAGTTCTGTTAATTGAGCCAATTCTTTGATTTATGATGGCAATATGTGTATAAGGCCTCTTGGATAAGTCCAAAACATTGAATTCTCAACTTAACATTTGTTGAACTCTTTAATAACCTCTGATTAAATCACCTCTCAACTCCTTAATCCTGGATTGTTGGATTTTTCCTAGTTCCAGGTCCTGGATCTGGCCATTTGATCATATTGTCAACTGAAAAGACCATCCCTGGCTGGGAATCACTGGAGTCCTTCTTTTCATCTTTGGCATTATTCCCTTTGGTCTTAGGTTCTTTCTCTTTGCTCTCTTTCCCAAAACTTTGAGGTTTTTGCATCCTTTTCTCTTTCTTTGGCTGATGGTACTTTGGGATGTTTAGTGTCTTTTTCTTTTCCTAAATTACTCATGGTGACTAAAGCTTGGGCAAAAACTACATGAACTCCCATTATTTTCTAACAATAGTAACAGGAATTCAAAGATGAAGAGACAAAGATTCTACACAAATAAAAATGGTGTTGAATTGAAGAAGTAATCACCATGGAGTAACAGCCATCTGTTACACTTTGGGTCACTTCTGGTAACTCATTCCAAGTGGTAAAAGGGTGCTGGTCAATGAAGCATTAGAATTCTGTCAGGAGCCCCAACTCTGCCATCCTCCTTGCTTGGTCTCCTACCTCCTCCTTATAAGTGACACTGCCCAACTGCAGCCCACCAGCCCCACCTGCCTATCCCCCACTTCTTGCATCTGTAGATTTCTTTAGGAAGGATGGCCATTTTGACAATATTAATTCTTACTATCTATGAGCATGGGATGTTTTTACACTTACTGGTTCTTCTTTAATTTCTCTCATGAGTGTCTTGTAGTTTACAGGGTATAGGTCGTTCACTTTCTTGGTTAGGTTTATTCCTAGGCATTTTATTTTTTCTGATGCAATTGTAAATGGAATTGTTTTCCTGATTTCTCTTTCTGCTAGTTTATCAGTATATAGGAATGAAACAGATTTCTGTGTTTTAAATTTTATTCTGCAACTTTGCTGAATTGAATTACTAGTTGTAGTAGTTTTGGGGTGGATTCTTTAGGGTTTTTTATGTACAATATCACGTCATCTGCAAACAGTGACAGTTTAACTTCTTCCTTGCCAATCTGGATGCCTTTTATTTCTTTGTGTTGTCTGATTGCCATGGCTAGGACCTCCAGTACTATGTTGAATAAAAGTGGGGAGAGTGGGCATCCTTGTCTTGTTCCTGGTCTTAAAGGAAAAGCGTTCAGCTTCTCGCTGTTAAGTATAATGTTGGCTGTGGGTTTGTCATATATGGCCTTTATTATGTTGAGGTACTTTCCCTCTATACCCATTTTGTTGAGAGTTTTTATCATGAATGGATGTTGAATTTTATTCAATGCTATTTCAGCATCTATGGAGATGGTCAGGTGGTTTTTGTCCTTTTTTTGTTGATGTGGTGGATGATGTTGATGGATTTTTGAATATTGTACCATCCTTGCATCCCTGAAATAAATCCTATTTGATCATGATGATCTTTTTGATTTAGTTTTGAACTCAGTTTGCTAATATTTTGTTGAGAATTTTTGCATCTATGTTTATCATGTATATTGGCCTACAATTTTTTTGTGGTGTTTTTGCCTGGTTTTGGTATTAAGGTGATGCTGGCCTTATAGAATGAGTTTGGAAGGATTCCCTCCTCTTCTATTTTTGGACAACTTTAAAGAGGGTGGGTATTAGGTCTTCTCTAAATGTTTGATAAAATTCAGCCATTAAGCCATCTGGTCTGTCGGGGTTTTTCTAGCCTCTCTCCTGCCAGTCCTGCTCGCTGTCAGGATCTTTGTGTTACAAGCTCTTTCCACGACCCTCCGAGCCAGCGGAGGGGAGGAAGGGAGGGAGAGAGGCTTGCCACAACAGGCAGAGCAAGGGAGGTAAGAGCCGACTGTCCACCCATTCCCGCAGCCTCTGCCATTCCTGGAGACAATCAGACGCAACAGGGAGCTCAGTCAAAGCAGGAACTTGTTTATTGGGGCTCAGGGCACGGGATATATAGGATATGGTCTCTCCTGATTGGTCACCCCCCACGCTAACAAGGCGAATTTCAATTTTCCAATCACGCACAGAGTTGTGTGCATGTGCAGCTGTCTCTGAGGTAAGAAGCGGACCGGAGTGGGTGCAGCTAAACCCCAGGGGGCTTTCAGTGGCCACCCCTGCAGCGTGACTGAGTTCTCATTGGCCATCTTTGTGGCTGGCTGAGATTCAAAGGCAGTTCCCCACATTTCCCCCTTTTTGTTTTTGTATGAGCATGAGAGATGCCATCCTGTACTCGAGGATGTGTCTGTCTTAGGTTGTCCCCATCTTTCAGGAGATCTTACCCATCATTGACTATCATCCTAGCACTTCCAGTAATGACATTCTCAAGAGGTTGCTTGCACCTCTCTGTAGGGAATTAAATGCTCATGAATGCTCTGGGGTATGGGGAACTCCTTCTTCAATAATATCAGTTGCTGTTGATATGATCTTCACCATGGCACGAGCATGAAAATAACTGATAACAGTAATTATTATACCTCCTAATAACAGCTTGGGTAGACTAAACAAACTAAATTATTTCTTCCCATACTTTGGTAAAAAAGGAAGCAGAGGGTAAGAACATAGAACAGCAAAGATGTCCTTGTTGAAGGATTAACAATGTCACTTCTTCAGCAGTCTGGACTCTGGCAGGAGTAATAGTCAGCCTTCATGACTCCTTTTCTTCTTCCTCAAAAGGTCAGTCCTGCAAGAGAGAAGAAAGACAAGCCCTCAAGAGGTCCCGCTCTTGGGGAGAGTCATGGCTTTCTTCCATTTGCTGAGTGGTCTGAAGGCAGAATTTCAAGTTCCTAGCAGGAACCCAAATTGGATTCGGCCCGTCTATAGGAAATACACATCCGAATCCTCTGCCCATACTTATCAGTGGATCTGGTCCTCGCCATTGCCCAGTCAGCTGGTCTTTCCAGTGAACTTCTATTTTGGCATATGGTGTTTGATTTGTCCAGTGCCTTTGAAAGGCCATTAGAGGTTGATCTTTTGAAAAATTTAAAATATTTAATGTAAGTACAGCCATCCGTAATTGGTCATGGGGGCTTATTCCCCCTTTTTGTTTTTGTAATAGGTCTTTTAATGTCTTATTATGACACTCTACTATGGCCTGGCCCTGTGGGTTGTATGGGATTCCTGTGGAGTGGCCGATATGCCATGTATTAAAAAAGTCTTGTAATGCCCTGCTAGTAAAGCAGGGGCCATTATCTGTTTTTATTTGATGTGGTATGCCTAATATAGCAAAACATTGTAAAAAATGGCTTTGTGCATGTTTAGCTTTCTCTCCAGCATGGGCACTAGCCCAGCAGGCGTGGGAGAATGTATCTATTGAGACAAAGACAAATTTTAATTTTCCAAAGGCTGCATAATGAGTAACATCAATTTGCCAGAGACCATTTGGTTTAATGCCTCTTTGGTTAACTCCAGGGGACTGGAGGGGTGGAGCTTGTAGAAAAGGCAAACAGGATTTACAAGTCCTGATAATTTTTTTCAAGTCTTTAATAGGTATATGAGGAAATCTATGGTGAGGTCCTCTCAAATTTAGGTGGGTAAGTTCATGGAGGTCTTGGGCCTTTTGGAAATCTTGGGCCTGTTGTATGGAAAGGGCTTGAGCAGCAGAGGATGCTAATTGGTCAGTTAATAGGTTTCCTCTGGAGAGGAATCCGGGCAAACCTTGGTGTCCTTGGAGGTGCTGCAAGAATATGGGCTTGGATCGTGCCATTAGCAAGGATCTCACCTGAATCATCAAGGGGGTTATGGGGTTTTTATCTAACTTGATATAAGAGGCTAAGGTGGGAAGCAAGTTCACCACATACAGACTATCAGAAAAAAGATTCATAGGTTCAGAAATTTTACTTAGGGCCAATGCTATGGCATACAACTCCTTAAATTGTGCTGAGCCAGTAACTTTTCAAAATGTTGGGTTTCTTTTAACTTGGTCGAGAGGTGAGGTGGGGAAAGACAACAACAGCAGACCCCTCCTTTCCTCCATTGGTAAACACATTCAAGGCATCAGAAAGGGGCTTACTCATAAAGAGTCTAGGTGAAGCCTCGCTCTTAGTATTTTAAAGGGAGGCACAGTCTGGACCTTGTTGCTAGACACATGTAACCCCCCTTGTCTCAAGAGGGTTTGGAGCTTCTGGTAGGCAGAGCTCAGCTGTTGGGTAGTGGATGCTCCTAAAATAATATCATCCATATATGCATATAGGACCACTCCTGCCCACTGTTGAAGGGGCTGCAAAACCTGAGAGACATATCGTTGGCAAAAGGCTGGGCTGTTAGCCATGCCCTGTGGCAACACTGTCCATTCATATTGCTCATCAGGCCCCTGAAAATTGGTGGAAGGTATGGAGAAAGCAAACTTCTCACAATCAGTGGGGTTGAGGGGAATGGAGAAAAAACAATCCTTAATATCAATCACAGTGAGGGACAAATCTTTTGGAATGGATGGAATCCAGGGCAACCCCCTCAGGGGCATACCCACAGTAACAATCCGCTCGTTGATCTTTCTTAAATCCTGTAATATCCTCCATTTGCCAGAGGCCTTCTGAATAACAAAAATAAGACTATTCCATGGGCTTAGGGAAGGTCTAATATGTCCCAGTTTTAATTGTTCTTGGGTAATTTATTTAAGTCTTTGAAGCTTAGCTTGTGGTAATAGCCACTGCTCCACTCAGACTGGAGGTCCTGGGAGAGCATAAGGTGTTTTAACTCCCAGGTTTGTGCTCTGATATACTGAAATACGTCTAGGCTAACAAATACTTGTTTAAACCAACAAACTATTAGTTAAAATATTTGAGAGCTTAACCTAACAGGAACGTAAAATCTTAGCACAAATATAACTGGCCTAGAATTAAACAAGGCTTATATATTACAAATAAAACATCATATATATAAAATCAATGGCATCTATTGATTTCCAGATCTTAAGTGTCTTATCAGACTTAGATATAACCAATCGGAAACTCAAATCTGGATACAACAAATCCAAGCTTTGCTGATTTGTATGAAATTTCCTCTATATAGATAGGAATTACTAGGGTTAGTTTAAACACTGTTCAATCTCTAATAATAGCAATTTTATGTTATTTCTCAGAATATTTGCACTATTTTGAAATAACATAAACTTAAAACAACTCACACTGACAACTCCATGCACTACAAGATGTCTCTAAATGTATTTCTTTTAACCTGAGCTGAATTTACTGCTATTATATTTCTCAATATCGCTGAGTCGTCAAAAGCATGGAGACTGCTATTTGTCAATAAAAACTGCAAGAAAGGCAATCTAAAATCATAATAACTTACTGGGGAAATTTGCATATAATCTGAAAAATGAACTACTAAGAGTCAGAAAACTTGTTTCAATGCTATATATAAAATTATCTCTTAAATTTAACTAAATAAAAATTCCTGGAGTTTAATTACATGGCAAGATATCCTGAAGCAAACACTTCCATGAATTCTCAGAAAAGGAGAAGTTCAGGCTAGAAAGATCAAACATCAAGTGTTCATCAAACCTCTCATTCAACAGAGCCTTATTAACATGTGAATATATTTTGTCCTAAAGATATACAGGTTTTCTTTATCTTTAGTTCTATTTCAATGTTTTAAACTTAAGGTTACTTCTGGATCTTAACACATACAGTAACCTACTAAAATTGGTCAAAGTAAACTTTATTCTGTCACTTTGACTTTTAAGATTATCATTTAGGTTTATATACAATTAACATTAATATTTAATTGCTTTCAATAAGCTGGATCATATAATGTTAAGTCTTTCAAGAAGAAAAATTGCTTTTTTTTACATCTTGAAGGTTCTAAAAAAACTAGTCCATACTAAGCCAGTCTTAAAGAACTAATCTAAAGACAAACTTATTATTAAAAACCTAACAGCTGACAGTTTTATTTTACTACTAAGAGACAAAAATCCAACTCCAGCACTTCTTTACTCATGCCTAAGTGATGCCTAGCAAACATGCAAAGTAGGAGAGCAAGGTACAGGCTTTTATTTAGGAATAAAGTGATAGGACAGAGTGATAGGACATACCATGCGGGGACAAGAGAGTCCGGTGTGCTACGTTTGTCTGAACACCCAGAATTAACTTAACACAAGGAATTTCTCACCCCATCTCCCTCTGGGATACTGGTGTCTTGGTCTAGGGGCATATCAAAAGGCAGCCTGCCCAGCCCCCACGTGGGCTGAGGTATTGTCTGTTTGCTAAAGAGAAATTTAAGAATCCTGCTTCCCAAACTTCCTGGGTGTTAAAATCCAATCTTATCTTTACGGTGGAATCCTTCTTGCCTTTTATTATGTTGTTTACAGCTGGGTTTGCATGCTAAATCAGTTGCCTCGTTTGCAAAACCACCCCATAAGATCTGAAAGAGGAAAGACAGCACACAGGCCTGAGCCTTTTAGCATGCTAAAGTGAATCCCACAAGTGATTAGCATAATAAAAACATGAGGTACTCCTCTTTATCTGGGGAACACCCAATGATCTCACTGAAGAATGACTCTGGAGCTTAATGTTTAACACATAGCCTTGGAAAGGGGTTTCCCTGCATGCAGTCACGTCGCTCTGACTGAAAATATTCTGCCTTGATTTTTCCTGGAGGTCCTCCTCCCATTCTGACTGCATCCACAGTCCTTGTCTCATTAGCAGAGATGCTGTACTAGCAGAAAGTCAAGGAGCCATTCCCAGACCTTCTCAGCTTGAGAGACCAAGAGTTCTAATCCTCAGCTCTTAAGCATATCAGCGCTTTAAGTGCAGGTTCATACTTAGAAAATTGCCTTTCCCATTTTCCGGGAGTGCTCTTACCACATAACCACCAACTGCTCACTCCGCCGCACTTTTGGTCCATCAACAGAGGGATCATTGATCCGTACTGCATTCCTCACATGCCTCTTCGGACATGCCCCACCTTGTGCACCATCTGTTGGAGTTTTTCTAGCCTCTCTCCCCGCAGATCCTGCTTGCTGTCAGGATCTTTGTGTTACAAGCTCTTTCCACGACCCTCCGAGCCAGCGGAAGGGAGGAAGGGAGTGAGAGAGGCTCGCCCCGACAGGCGGAGCAAGGGAGGTAAGAGCCGACTGTCTGCCCATTGCCAGAGCCTCTGCCACTGGCTGCTGGCCACTCACCGGAGACAATCAGACGTGACAGGGAGCTCAGTGGAAACAAGAACTTGTTTATTGGGGCTCAGGGCATGGGATATATAGGGTATGGTCTCTCCTGATTGGTCACCCCCCCATGCTAACAAGGCGACTTTCAATTTTCCAATCACGCACAGAGTTGTGCACATGCGCAGCTGTCTCTGAGGTAAGAAGCAGACAATAGTGGGCGCAGCTAAACCCCAGGGGGATTTCAGCTGCCACCCCTGCAGCGTGGCTGAGTTCTCAGTGGCCATCTTTGTGGCATGGCTGAGATTCAAAGGCAGTTCTCAGCGGCCACCCTCGTGGCATGGCTGAGATTCAAAGGCAGTTCCCCACACGGTTCAGGGTATTTTTCATAGGTAATTTTTTGATTACCAATTAAATTTCCTTGTTGGTAATTGGTCTATTCAGATTTTCTGTTTCTTCTTTGGTCATCCTTGGATGATTGTGTTTTTCTAGAAAGTTGTACATTTATTCTAGGTTATCCAGTTTGTTACTATACAATTTTTCAATGTATTCTCTAATAATTATTTATATTTCTGTGATATCTGTGGTGATTTTTCCTTTCTCATTTCTGATACTGTTTATGTGTGTAGACTTTTATTCTTAAGCCTGGCTAGGGGTTTATCTATTTTGTTTAGTTTCTTAAAGAATGAGCTCCTCGTTTAATTGATTCTTTTTTTATTTATTTACAATTTATTTTGGTATCATTAACCTACAATTACATGTGCAATCTTATGGTGATTAAACTACCCCCTTCATAAGGTCCCCCCACCAACCCCATTACAGTCACTATCCATCAGCGTAGTGAGAAGCTATAGAGTCATTACTTGTCTTCTCTGAGTTGTACAGCCTTCCCCGTGCCCCGCTACATTACGTCTGCTAATCGTAATGCCCCTTTTACCCTCTTATCCCACCCTTCCCACCCATCTTCCCCAGTCCCTTTCCCTTTTGTAACTATTAGTAGGTTCTTGGGTTCTGTGAGTCTGCTGCTGTTTTGTTCCTTCAGTTTTTCTCTTTCTTCTTATACTCCACATATGACTGAAGTCATTTGATACTTGTCTTTTTCAGCTTGGCTTATTTCACTGAGCATAATACCCTCTAACTCCATCCATGTTGTTGCAAATGGTAGGATTTGTTTTCTTATGGCTGAATAATATTCCACTGTGTATATGTACCACATCTTCTTAATCCATTCATCTACTGATGGACACATAGGCTGCTTCCATTTCTTGGTTATTGTGAATAGTGGTGCAATAAACATAGGGGTGCATCTGTCTTTTTGAAACTGGGCTGCTGCATTCTTATGGTAAATTCCTAGGAGTGGGAATCCTGGGTTGAATGGTATTTCTATTTTGAGGTTTTGAGGAACCCCCATACTGCTTTCCACAATGGTTGAACTAATTTGCATTCCCACCAGCAGTGTAGGAGGGTTCCCTTTTCACCACATCCTCACCAACATTTGTTGTTGTTTGTGTTTTGGATGTTGCCAATCCTCACTGGTGTGAGGTGATATCTCATTGTGATTTTAATCTGCATTTCTCTGATGACCAGTGATGTGGAGCATCTTTTCATGTGCCTGTTGGCCATATGAATTTCTTCTTTAGAGAAGTGTCTATTCATGTCCTCTGCTCTTTTCTTAATTGGACTATTTGCTTTTTGATTGTTAAGGTGTGTGAGTTCTTTATATATTTTGGATATCAACCCCTTATCGGATATGTCATTTATGAATATATTCTCCCATACTGTAAGATGTCTTTTTGTTCTAATGATGGTGTCTTTTGCTGTACAGAAGCTTTTCAGCTTGATATAGTCCCACTTGTTCATTTTTGCTTTTGTTTCCCTTGGCCTGAGGTATATGTTCATGAAGTCGCTCACGTTTATGTCCAAGAGATTTTTGCATATGGTTTTTTCTAAGAGTTTTATGGTTTCATGACTTGCATTCAGGTCTTTGATCCATCTTGAGTTTACCTTTGTGTATGGGGCTAGATAATAGTCTAGTTTCATTCTCTTACATGTAGCTGTCCAGTTGTTTAAACACCAGCTACTGAAGAGGCTGTCATCTCCCCATTGTGTATCCAAGTCTCCTTTATCAAATATTAATTGGCTGTTAATGTTTGGATTTTCTATTCTGTTCCTCTCATCTGTGGGTCTGTTTTTGTGCCAGTACCAAATTGTTTTGATTACTGTGGCTTTGTAGTAGAGTTTGAAGTCAGGGAGCATAATTCCCCCTGTTTGATTCCTCCTTCTCAGAATTTCTTTGGCTATTCGGGGTCTTTTCTGGTTCCATACGAATTTTAGAGTTATTTGTTCCACTTCATTGAAGAAAGCTGTTGGTAGTTTGATAGAGATTGCGTTGATTCTGTAGATTGCTTTAGTTAGTATAGGGTAATGTACTAAAGCATTGATCCAGTGAGATGCAAGTGCTTCCTCCACCCCAGCTCACTGGCAGGAGAAAGAGAAACAGAGTGGGGAGGGTGTGAAAGCCTTGGACTGCTATACACCCATCCCTGGAGATCTGCTTTGGGAGCACAGACCTACATTGTGTGGTGCCTGGAGATTAGTGGGTTTGGAAAGCTAGGACAGGTGAAATACTTGGAGAGACTGAGATTACAGCCATTTGTGAAGGACAGGTCTCCACATCCAGCCACTCTGGGACAAAGCAAAGGCGGGCTATCTGAGAGGCTTCCTAAGAGTGAGAGGGCTGCTGAAGGGGCAGGGTTTTCATGGAGCTTGCTGTGTAGGAGAAGGGATAGGGGGACAAGGTTGTCCAGGCATACTCTCCCAAGCAGGTTGGGAACTTTCAGGAGCTCCAGGAGATTCAGGATCTCCATACCCCTGGCTAGCTACTAAGCTCCGAGGCACCCCACTGTGATATGCCGCCTGCGGCACCTTCCTCCTGGTCTGCCAGCAACAGCTCACAAACCAACTGTCTTGCCCTGGCATCAGGCCAGTCATATGGAGACCATGCCTACAGCAGCTACAGACTCAAAGCACAGAGGTTTACACATGTGTGCTCATTCCACTGGTTCTGGCAGCGGAGACAGGCATAGCAGCTGGGGAGAAGAAAACAGCTCTTTCTTCCTCCCAGGCACCAGCACCGCACCCCTGCAACCCCCAACATCCCTTCAGGGGATCAGCATCTCCAGAAATGAGAGCTTCTTGGCACTAGAGGGCACCACATAGAAATACAAAATGGCAAAGTAACCTGGTTCAAACAAAAATCTCCAAAACACTAGAAAAATGAAACTGAACTCACCAATCTTCCTAAAAGAGTGTTAGAAATAAAAATCATAAACATGCTCATGGAAGTACAGAAAAACATTCAAGAACTCAGGAATGTATTTAAGACAGAGATTCAATCACTGGGAAATTCCATATTTGAAATGAAACATACAATGGAGGGATTTAAAAACAGATTATATGTAGTAAAAGAGATGATAAATGGAAAAGATATTAGAGAAAAGGAATACAAATAAGCAGAGGCACAGAGAGGAAAAAGAATCTCTAAGAATGAAAGAATATTGAGAGAATTGTGTGACCAATCCAAACAGAGCAATATTTGCATTATAGGGGTACCAGAAGAAGGAGAGAAAAAGGGATAGAAAGTGTCATTGAGGAGGTAATTGCTGAAAACTTCCTCAATATGGGTAAGGAGATAGTGTCTCAGGCCATGGAGGTGCACAGATCTCTCAACACGAGGGACCCAAAGAAGACAACATCAAGATATATAATAACTAAAATAGCAAAGATCAAGGATGACGATAGACTTTTAAAAGCAGCTAGAGAGATAAAAAAGATCACCTACAAAGGAAAACCCATCAGGCTCTCATCAGATTTCCCAATGGAAACCTTACAGGCCAGAAGTGAGTGGCATGATATATTTAATGCAATGAAGCAGAAGGGGCTAGAAGCCAAAATACTCTATCTGAAAATATTATCATTTAAATTTGAAGGGGGGGTTAAACAATTTTCAGATAAGCAAAAGTTGAGAGAATTTACATCCCACAAACTACCTCTACTGCGCATTTTGGAGAGACTTCTATAGATGGAAGTATTGCTAAGCCCAAATAGCTGTCACCAGAGGAAATAAAACCACAGCAAAGAAAGTACAACAATTCATTACTATGCAGATGCCAAATCAAATCAACTACACCTAAAGTCAATCAAGGGATAGGCAAAGAATATAGAATATGATACCTAGTATATAAAGAATGGAGGAGGAAGAAAAAGGAGGGAAAAAAAGAACCTTTAGGTTGTGTTTGTAATAGCATACTAAGTGAGTTAAGTTAGACTGTTACATAGATTGAACCTTTGGTAACCACGAAACTAAAGCCTGCAATGGCAATACGTATATACCTATCATAATCACCCTAAATGTAAAATGGTCTGAATGCACCAATCGAAAGACATAGATTCACTAAATGGATAATAAAACAAGACCCATCTATATGCTGCCTACAAGAGACTCACTTCAAACCCAAAGACATGCACAGACTGAAAGTAAAGAGATGGAAAAAGGTATTTCATGCAACTAATAGGGAGAAAAAATCAGGAGTTTCAGGTCTTGTATCAGACAAAATAGGCCTCAAAACAAAGAAAGTAACAAGAGACGAAGAAGGACATTACATATTGATAAAGGAATCAGTCCAACAAGAGGGTATAACCATTACAAATATTGATGCACCCAACACAGGATCACCTATATATCTAATACTAACAGAATTAAAGGGGGAAACAGAACTCAATGTGTTCATTTTGAGTGACTTTAACACAACACTCACTCCATAGGACATTTAAATCAGACAGATAATAAATAAGGAGACAAAGGCACTGAGCAACACATTAGAACAGG
>JAQQAC010013566.1:77054-96507 GCA_029783875.1 Phataginus tricuspis | reverse complement strand
GAGTTTCTCTTGCTTGGTCCCTGAGCCAGCAGGCCTGCTAGCAGATAATAGCTGGGAGAAGTCTGGAGTTGCATGTACATACTTTTGTGTAGACATAAATTTTCAATTAATTTATCTTATGCCCTTGTACCTGCTGTAGGCATGGCTGCCTTCCGGGTGGCCTGACGCAATGGGAGGGGCAGCAGGTTTGGGAACTGGTGCTAGCTGGGAGGAAGGAGTAGCAGACTACATATTGCAGTGGGGAGCCTTGGTACTTCATTGCCAGTCAGGGGAATGGAGTGCCTGAAGCTCTTGAAAGTTACCAACCTGCTGGGCTTAGTGTGCTGGGATGATTTTGTCCACCTGTCCTTTCTCATGAGCAGCAGGCTCTGTGTAATCCTTGCCACTTTAACAACCCTCCCACTGTTGGGAAGTCTTTCAATGTGCCCACCTTTCTTTAATCCAAGAGCATCCGGTTGTGCATTCCTTTTCTTTTGGGAGGAGGTTTCTGCCCCGCTTCTCACACTGCCATCTTGTTTAATGCCTTTTTATCTCTTTTTTTAAACAACCCTGAGTATCTTGTATGTAATTTGTATCAGGCACTGTGTAATCATTTATATATATATTATGTCATTTAATCATCATAATTTCTTGAAGTACTTATTATTCTCTTCATTTTAGAGGAATAAACTGAGGTTTAGAGATTCTTAAAATAACTTTCTTGAAGTTTCACTATTTTAAGTAAGAAGGCTAATACTGGTGAATTCTGTCCAATATATTTGGAATTCTGTTTAAAATCCACAGTTGGCTATGCTCAAAATGGTAATCTCATTCTCTTTCCTAATTTCCCTGTGTCTGTACATTGACTCCAGATTTAGGGCTACAGGCCATCTAGGTTATCCACATACATACAGTTGTATACTTCCTCTTCCTGGACACTTGTCACATTAAAAACTTTATTTTTAGAGTTTTACATTCACAGCTATTTGAGCAGAAAGTACACAGAGCTCCTGCCTGAGCCTTGTCTCCAAGGAACAAATCTCCCCCATTATGGGCATTCCACACCACAATGGCACATTTGTTACAACTGATGTATCTACATTGAAACATCATTATCATACAAAGTCCACAGTTTACATTCATGGTCAGTCTTGTGTTGTGCATTTTATGGGTTTGGACAGATATATAATGATATTATATCCACCATCATAGTATCATAGAGAATAATTTTGGTATCAGAAACCTAAAAGTTCTCTGTGCTATCCTACTCATCCCTCCCCCAATTCCAGACCCTAGAAACCTCTGATCATTTTACCATATCCATAGTTTTGCCTTTTCTAGAATGTCACATAGATGCAATTGTACAGTATGTAGGCATTGGAGATTGGCTTCTTTTATTTTCCAATATACATTTTGGTTTGTTCTATGTCTTCTCATGACTTCATAGCTCATTTCCTGTTAGTGCTAAATAATATTCATTATCTGGGTGTACCACAATTTATTTATCTACTCACCTGTTGAAGGGCATCTTGGTTGCCTCCATGTTGACCATTATAAATAAAATTTCTAGAAATATCTATGTGCAGGTTTTCTCTTCCCTCTACTTTACTGAAATATAATTTAAATACAACAATATATAAGCCTTGGTATAAAATGTGATGATGTGATATGCATACATGCTGTGATTACCACAATAAGGTTAGTTGTAACATCCATTACCTCACATAATTACTATTTTTGTGGTAATAACACTTAAGATATATTCTCAAGTATATATAATAAATTTGTTAACTATAGTCATTATCCTGACTGAACTTATTCATCTTAAAGTGGAAGGTTGTAACCTTTGACCAACATCTCCCAATTTTCCCCACCCCCAGATCCTGGCAACCACCTTTCTATTCTCTCTTCCTCACAGGTTGGTTTATTTTAGATTTCAAATACTCAGTGAACAAAAGTCAGTCATTTTTCTATATATCAGCACAGGGGAGATCATACAGTATTTGTCTGCCTGACTCAGGGAACAGACAGAAGTTTCTCTTGCTTGGTCCCTGAGCCAGCAGGCCTGCTAGCAGATAATAGCTGGGAGAAGTCTGGAGTTGCATGTACATACTTTTGTGTAGACATAAATTTTCAATTAATTTGGGTAAATACTGGTGAGCATAATTACTGGATTATATGTTAAGATTATGTTTACTTTTGTAAGAAACTGCCAAAATTTTTTCCAAAATGGCTGATTTATTTGTCTACTTTTTCACTAATACCACACTATCTTGATTACTGTAGCTTAATAATAGGTCTGAAGTCGGGTTGTGTCAGTCCTCAGACTTTGTTTTTGCCTTCAGGATATGTTGACTACTCTGGGGCTTTTACCTCTCCACATAAACCTTAGAATTGGTATGTCAGTATCCACAAAATAACTTGCTGTAATTTGATTGGGATTGCATTGAATCTATAGATCAAGTTGGGAAAAACTGACATCTTGACAATGTTGAGTCTTCCTATCTATGAAAAGGAATATCTATCCATTTTTTAATTCTTTGATATCTTTCATTAGAGTTTACTAGTTCTCCTTATACAGATATTGTACTTATTTTGTAAGATGTATACCTAAGTATTTAATTTTTACTAACGTAAATGACAATGTGTTTCAATTTCAAATCCTACTTGTTCAGTGCTGATATATAGAAAAATGACCGACTTTTGTTTATTAATCTTGTATCCTGCAGCTTTACTATCACTTATTACTTCCAGAAATATTTTTGTTGGTTCTTTAGGATTTTCTACATAGATTATCATGTCGTCTACAAATAAAAACTGTTATTTCTTTTCTTATATCAGTAAATCTTTTGTTCACTTTTCTTATTTCATTAAATAGGAATTCAACTACGATGTTTAAAAGCAGTGGTGAGAAGCAAAATCCTTGTCTTGTTCCTGATCTTAATGGTAAAACTTCCAGTTTTTCACCATCAAGTATGATTTTAGCTCTAAGTAATTTTATGTCCTTTTTTTTTCACTCAACTCAACACTAAATATTTCACTCCATTCACTTCTCTCTTGCATGGCTTCTGAGGATAAGTTGAATGTAATTCTTTTTTTGCCCCTTGCTGTGATGGCCCCAGTCTTGATAGTGATGTTATTGGCTGGTATTGCCTGAGGCACTCCCTGGGCCCATATTACTTACAACACGTCTCCACAAACATTCCCTCCATGAGATCAATTCTGTGGCTGGCCCTTGTGGTTCTTATTGTGATGGTTCTTCAGCAAAATCCATCAGGAAACTTTGAGGAGCAAGGTTTATTACTCATTGGTCCTGGAGAGTACCTGGCACACCTGAAGGCCAAACACGGAGGTCACAGGTAGAGAGAGTTGCAGTTTGAGCACAAACCTAGGGCTCTGTCTTTATTAGGGACTGAGAGTGGAGTGTCTAGGGTTTTATGTGTTCTTTCTTATTGACTAATAGAGAGCATAAAAACAGGAATTAGGGCATTCAAGGGGTCAGGGGGTTACTCAAGCAATCTGTTATCTGGGTTACTTGGGGTTTTCTGAAAGAGGAAACTCTATGGGTAGATTTGACCTAATTCCTTATCTGGTTATTTTGATAGTAGTTGTATCATGTAGCAGGCAATATATTTATGCAAGATGGATGTCTTTTTGAAATGGATGCCTTGGCAATCAGAAGCTTAATGTCAAGCACTTACCCTACAATCAAAGAGCTTCATGTCAGGTATAGGCAAGGTGGTTTTGCCTCTGGATTTTTTTGAGTTTTAAAATTTTATCTTTGATTTTCTGAAGTTTGAATATGATACACCTTGGTATAGTTTTTTTTCTTTGTTTACTTTATGGCATTTATCTACATGTTCTCTGAGTTTCATTATCTGTTGTTTTGTGTTTGACATTAATTTTGGGGGAATTCTCTTCTTTATTGCTTCAAATATTGCTTCTGTTCCTTTCTTTCCTTCTTTTTCTGTTATTCCCATTTTATATATGTTACACCTTTTGTTGTTGTCCAACAATTCTTGGATTGTGCAGTCTAATAATTGGCCAATCAAAGGTATTCTTGATTTCTTACAGTGTTTCTGATCTCTAGCATTTCTTTTGGATTCTTTATTAAATTTCTTCTCTTCCTACATTGTCCATGTGTTCTTAACTTTCTCATTTTTTCATGAAAGACCTTAACATATTCATCATAGTTTAAGAACATTCCTGATCTAATTCCAACATTTCTTTCATATCTGACTCTGGCTCTAATATTTATTCAGCCTCTTCAAACTGTTTTTTGGCTTTTAATATGCTTTGCAATCCTTTATTGAAATATGTATGTGATGAACTGGGTGAAAGGAACTGCAGTAAATAAGGCCTTAGTACTGTGGTAATAAGGTTTTGGGTGAGTGGAAGTGTTTATAGTTCTATGATGAAATCTCAGTCTTTGTGAGCCTGTGCCCTCGGACTGTGTAGTTCACTATTGCTTCTCACCCCACACTCCATCTGCACTTCGGTGGGACAAGATGCTAGAGGAGGCTAGAGTTGGGTATTCATTTCTTCTAGGAGGATTAGGGTCTCATAAAATTAGGATGTGGTAAAACAGTTTCTCCTGTAGGAAGGTCTTGTGGAGAACAGAGGAATCAGGTTTATTTCAAAATGGTCCCTTTCTCCTCCCACTGCCAGAAATGTGACAGGATTTCTGGAGGCAGAGCTACTAGAGTTAAAACTCACAAAGTGACTTTGATGACTGGCTCCCCTGGAGTCTTTATCTTTTGGGCTTGTCCACATCGAGCCTCCAACAGTTCATCAGTTACAGCTGTTTTTCCTACCTCAGCGTTTGTACCTATGCTGGTTTCTGCTCATGGGTTTCTACTCCAGTAACGTGATTCTCTGTTAACTGCCTGTCTGTATCCCCAGCTTTAGTGATAATGGTTTATACTGCGACCTAATTTCTCTGACAGATCTAAGAGGAATAGTTAATTTTTCATTTTGTTCAGCTTTCTACTTGTAGGAGGAATTGGCCACTTCTAAATGTCTTACTTGCCAAACTGGAACTGGAAGGCCCCTTACTCGCATTTTAAAAGAATTTTAAATGAAATCTAAGTTCCTTGCCAATATCTATAGTGCCCAGCATGGTTGGTTCCTGTCCATTTCTTAAACCTCAGTTTGTTCTATCCTGTTTGGTTCTTATTCCTCTTCAAACACAGTGAGCTTTCAGTCACCCAGGAAGGAACACCTCGGTTAATTGTGGGAACTTACATATTTAGTTTTGTAAATACCAAATTGATATCAAACAGAGGTGTCAATTAAGTTTTTCTATTTGAAATTAGGGCAGAGATGGGACAGAATATACATAATTTTAAAGTGCATTACCATTTTTAGTTTGAAGGAGGATCCAAGTAAAGATGCTAAGGAGATTTTATTGAGCTGGAGAATATCTAGAAAGTGATTGTTTCCAGTCACCTCCTATCAGTCAACACAGTTATGATTCTCTTGTGTCCATCCAAAATTCATATGTTGAAGTCCTAACCTCCAGTACTGCAGAATGTGACCTTCTCTGGGGTGGATTCTTGACAGACATAATCAAGTTAAATAAGATCATCAGTGTGGGCCATACTCCATTCATGGCTGATGTCTTTATTAGGAGAAATTTGGATACAGGCCCACAAGCACTGGGAGCACCATGGAAACACGAACAGAGCCATCTACAAACCAAGGAAAGAAGTTTGGAACAGCTCCTTCCCTTACATATTTCAGACGGAATCAACACTGTCTACACCTCAATTTTGAATTTCAGAATTCAATTTTGAATTACAAATTTCTGTTCTTTAAAGCCACCCAGTTTGTGTTAAGTAGTTATGGCAGCTGTAGCAAACTAATATAGCTTTTGGTACTGAGAATTGAGGTGGCACTGTAATAAGTACCAAAAATGTGGACATGGCTTTGGCATTGGTAATGAGTAAATGCTAGAAGAGTTTTGGGATGCATGGTAAAAATAGCCCTGACTGACTTAAGAGACTGTTGGTAGAAATATGGACATGGAAAAGTCATTGTAATAAGAGCTCAGAAGGGAACTGGAAGCACTCTAGAGAAGGCATACGTTGTCTTAGAAAATAAGTTTATCATTATGAACATATATTGCAAGAAATGTAAATGCCAACATGCTTCTTTCTAAGGTCCTATATGGAAATGGGAACATGTTATATGAAATGGGTCCTTGTTCTAAAGTTGCTAGGCATCCCTCGCAATTAATACACTGACCATTGGTCTATAGACTTAGATTCATAATTTCTTCTACTCATTTTGAATATGTAAATTATCTTAAGTGAGTCCTCAGTATCACTTATTTCTGGCTTTATACATGGTGCATCTTCTCTCCATACTCTCTTGTTCTCTCACTTCACCTTTAAAGCTCAGCTAAAGTATTGTTTCTTCTGGGAAGAGTTCCCAGATTCTAGATTAGGTGTTCCTTAGCACATCATGAGTATATCTACAATGACACTTTAAAATTGTTCTTTAATTGTCTAATCCCTTCATTATATAGCAAACACTGAAATTCAGGGAGCTATGTCTTATTCCGCTTGGTGATCTCAATATCTGTAACAGGTATTTTGACACAGATAATCCATAGGCATTTTTTGATTGAATGAATAAATAAGGATTAAACCCCTACTTTTAAAGATCTCATTCTTTGTTTTATAGGTACAATGCTTCAAATATCTGAAATTAGCACCTGTAAAGCATGATGGATCAAAGGAACAATGTGACTTCGTCCTCTGGGGCCTCACACACAATCCAAAGGAAAAGAAAGCCCTATTTGTGATGTTCTTGCTCTTCTTTATTTTGACTATGGTGGGGAACCTGCTCATCGTAGTGACTATAACTTTCAGTAAGACCCTGGGCTCACCTATGTATTTTTTCTTGCTAGCTTATCATTTATGGATGCCACTTTTTCCTCAGTCATCACCCCCAGATTGATTTCAGACTTGTTCTTTGAGATGAATACTATATTTTTCCAATCACGTATGACTCAGCTCTTTGCAGAGCATTTATTTGGTGGATCAGAGATCTTTCTGCTGTTAGCGATGGCCTATGACCGCTATGTGGCCATCGGCAAGCCCTTGCATCACTTGGTTATCATGAGGCAATGGGTGTGTGTTGTGCTGCTGGTAGTGTCCTGGGTTGGAGGTTTCCTGCATTCTGTAATTCAACTTAGCACTATTTATGAGCTACCATTATGTGGCTCCAATATCATTGACCACTTCATCTGTGACAAGTACCCCCTAATGAAACTTGTCTGTGCTGACACCTATGTCATTGGCCTTTTAGTGGTGGCCAATGGAGGACTGATCTGCTGTACTGTGTTTCTGCTCCTACTCATCTCTTATGGTGTCTTCTTGCACTCCCTCAAGAACCTTAGACAGGAAGAGAGGAGGAAAGCCCTCCAGACCTGGGGTTCCCACGTCACTGTGGTTGTCTTCTTCTTTGTTCCCTCTATTTTCATGTATGTAAGACCTGTTAAGAACTTTCCCATTAAAAAATCACTGAGTGTGTTGTGCTTTATTTTTATTTACTGATTGATTGATTGATTTTATTAAGATATCATTGATACACACGCTTATGAAGGTTTCACAAGAAAAACAATGTGGTTCCTACATTCACCTATATTATTATTAATTATTATTATTATTATTATTATTATTATTATTATTACTTTTTATTTACAATATCAGGGTTTTTTTATTAAGGTATCTTTGACATACATTCTTATAAAGGTTTCATATGAAACACACTGTAGTTACTATATTACCCTATAATATCAAGTCCCCCCCCATACCTCATTGAAGTTACTGTCCATCAGGGTCGTAAGATGCCACAGAGTCACTACTTGTCTTCTCTGTGCTACATTGTCTTCTCTGTGTCCTGCCCCCACACCATGTGTACCAATCATAATATTTCTCAATCCCCTTATCTCTCCCTTCCCACCCATCCTTCCCTTTGGTAACCACTAGTCCTTTCTTGGAGTCTGTGAGTCTGATGTTGTTTTGTTCCTTCACTTTTGCTTCATTGTTATACTCCACAAATGAGGAAAATCATTTGGTACTTGTCTTTCTCTTCCTGGCTTCTTTCACTGAACATAATACCCCCTAACTTCATCCATGTTGTTGCAAACAGTAGTATATGTTTTCTTCTCATTGCTGAATAGTATTCCATTGTGTATATGTGTGACATCTTCTTTATCCATTCATCTACTGAAGGACACTTAGGTTGCTTCCATGTCTTGGCTATTGTAAATAGTGCTGCAATAAACATAGGCGTGCATATGTCTTTTTGAATATGAGATCTTTCTTTCTTTGGATAAATTCCTAAGAGTGGAATTCCTGGGTCAAATGGTATTTCTATTTTTAGTTTTATGAGGAACGTCCATATTGCATTCCACAATGGTTGAACTAATTTATATTCCCACCAGCAGTGTAGGAAGGTTCCCCTTTCTCCACATCCTTGCCAGCATTTGTTGTTCCTAGTTTTTCAATTTTGGCGATCCTAACTGGTATCTAGACATTACACTCTAATGTTTATTAGGTTCCATCCTTGGCCCACTCATCTTCTCTATCTACACAGTCTACCTGTATAAGCTCATTTGATCATTCCAACCACCACTGACTTGTAAATACTGTAAAACTTTTATCCCCTGCTGACATCTCTTTCTAAAGCTTCTGATTTGAATAAGAAATGTTTCTCATAAACCTTGGCAACGATGTCCCCAAACTCCTCTGCAAGTTTAAAAATATGCACATTTTTCTCCTCCTTCTGTATACTTGGCTGGCATCATTACTCTCAGGAAAAAGGTCTGAAGCCTTTTAACATGGCTTTAAAATCCTTTACCATATGGTTCCTGCCTGCTCTTTTAGCCTCATCCCTAACCCTTTCCAAAAGCAAATATATTTAATGGCATTCCAGATACTCTGTGTTTCTTACTTCCCTTGTTCATGCTATTGCCTCTGCCTTATCAATTATCTCTGTTAAAGATGTGTTTAAATTTTAAGATTCATCTTTAGTGTTACCCCAGGCACTCAGATTACAGTTTTCTCATTCCCTAAATTCTGTCACTGTCTTGGATGACTGTGATGTCCATGGGAATGGTCCATCTTAGTTCTGTATATCTAAAACTCAAATAACTTACCATGTTTACACATTTTATCTTTTAATAATTTATGTATTTAGCTCTACAAATACCTATTGAACATCTACTCAGTGCATGACGTGGTCTTAGGCCTAAGGATGATACAAGGAGATAGTCCCTGCCCTCGAAGAGGAGCTAACCCAGGATAAGAGTGACTGCTGGCTGTCTCTTCAATATCCTTCCTTCCATTCTTCCTTTCTGACAGAATCACAAAAAGGCAAGCATCGGTGTGCCCAATTAAAAGATAGCATGCCAGTTACAATTACTCCTGGGAAAGGGGTAGCCAAGGAAAACTAAGCTAAGGTATTGGGTGAGACTGCCAGAAAAGCTCCTTAGGAGAATAAAGAGCTAAAATGGCATCTTCTATTGCTTTATCTTCCTTCCTCCTGTCTAATATGCAGATGTGATTGCTGGAGTTTTCCTGGGTGTGTGGCAACCTTAGGGATGGAAACCATGTGCTAAGTCAGTTCAGAAAAATAGAAGGGACCTAGAAATATGATGACCTTGAAGTTGCCCTATCAGCTCAGGACTTCTTGGATTTCTTTTACATAAGATAAAAATAAGCCTCCAACTTGTTCCAGTCACTGTTAACATTATTATTTTACTATTAGTGAAAACCTGATATTAGTGGATAAAGAAACAAGTTCATAAGGATGATAAATTAGGGTGGGGATATAATCCTTAGGGAACTATGAGATTAAATGTTAACTCAGGAGCTAAGGTTTGGAAAAGGCTTCTTAGAAGTGATGTCTAAACTGAATCCTATAAAATGATTTGGAGTTAGTTAAGCAAAGAGTACGGGAAGGGGTGTCAGGGATACAGAGCCATGTGTGCAGAAAGCTGGGGGATGGGGAGTAGGGAGACAACCCAGTGCATTTGGGAATTTAAAATATTTCAGTGAAGATAAAGGAAAGAGTACATAGGTGGGAGAGTGGTCAGACATGAGAATGAATCATAAAGTATCTTATCTGACTGAAAAGGAAGGCCACTAGAGGATTTTAGGCAGGGGAGTAACATGATAATATTTGGATTTTAGACATTCTAAGTTGATGTGATGGAAAACCAATTAGTAGCTATTTTAATAATACCAACAAAAGTAGAGCAAAAAAAAAAAGAAGATTAGAAAAAGGGAAATTTTAAGAAAGTGATTTTCATCAAATTTGACAGAGCAGATGAATCTGTGAAGAATAGGGAGAATTGAGGTTGATGTCCAGGTTCCTGGGGGGTATTTCATTCACTGATAGAAGGAATTCAGAGAGAGGAGCACCATGCTGTCTTCAGAGGTCACTGAAAGTTGACTAAGATCTCCTTATTAGTGTAAATTTGTAGTCATAATACTAGATGCTTTTCTGAGGACAGATCTTGCCAGGTCCATATCGGTGCTCCAGATTTTTTGTCTCCCAATTGGTTTCACAGATGACAATGGGTGACAAAGAAGTATATTTCTTCTTCTTGGGGGATAAGGAGAGTGGATCACGTGAACTTTGCTTCTCCTTTTATGGGGCCACAGATGCATTAGCTATCATCACTCTTTTATGTGGTCCAGGACTATCAGATGGGCAGTGTGGAGGAGAGTACACAATGTCACAGTCATTTACACAGTCTTCCAAACTGGATCTGTTTGGAAGGATTTTCCAAACTGCAGTCCAGTGCTCTCTCTCTCCTTGGCTTCGGAAGGAAGCAAGCCTCACCTATATTATTGAGTCCACCCCATACTCCATTGCTGTCACTGTCCATAAGTGTATTAAGATGCCACAGAGACACTGCTTGTCTTCTCTGTGCAATCTTCCCCATGACCTCCCCCACACCATGTGAACTAATCATAATACCACTCAATCCCCTTCTCCCTCCATCCCCAACTGTCCTCACCCACCTGCACCCCTCCCATTTGGTAAGCGCTAGTCCCTTCTTGGAGTCTGTGAGTCTGCTACTATTTTGTTCCTTCAGTTTTGCTTCACTGTTATACTCCAGAAATGAGGGAAATCATTTGGTATTTGTCTTTCACTGTCCAACATTTCACTGATCATAATACCCTCTTGCTCCATGCATGTTGTTGCAAATGGTAGGATATGTTTCCTAATTATGGCTGAATAGTATTCCATTGTGAATATGTACCACATTTTATTTTTCCATCCATGTACTGATGGACACAGTTTGATTCCATTTCTTGGCTATTGTAAATAGTGCTGTGACAAACAGGGGTGCACATGTCTTTTTGAATCTGAGAAGTTGTGTTCTTTGGGTAAATTCCTAGGAGTGGAATTCTGGGTCAAATTGTATTTCTATTTTTAGTTTTGTGAGGAATCTCCATATTGCTTTCCACAATGGTTGAACTAGTTTAAATTACCACAAGTAGTGTAGGAGGGTTTCCCTTTCTCTGCATTCTCGCCAGCATTTGTTGTTGTTTGTCTGTTGGATGGTGGCCATCCTAACTGGTGTGAAGTGATATCTCATTGTGGTTTATTATTATTTTTTTTATTTTGGTATCATTAATATAAAATCACATGAGCAACATTGGGGTTACTAGATTCCCCCCATTATGAAGTCCCCAGCACATACTCCATTACATTCACTGTCCATCAGTGTAGTAAGATGTTCTAGAGTCACTACTTCTCTTCTCTGTGCTATACTGCCTTCTCTGTGCACCCCCCATGTTATGTGTGCTAATTGTAATGCCCCGTATTCTTCTTCTCCCTCCCTTTCCACCCACCCTCCCCAATTCCTTTCCCTTTGGTAGCTGTTAGTACATTCTTGGGTTCTGTGAGTCTGCTGCTGTTTTGTTCCTTCAGTTTTTGCTTTGTTCTTATTCTTCACAGATGAGTGAAATCATTTGGGACTAGTCTTTTTCTGCCTGACTTATTTCACTGAGCCTATTTCACTCCAGCTCCATCCATGCTGTTGCAAATGGTAGGATTTGTATTCTTCTTATGGCTGAATAATATTCCATTGTGTATATGTATCACATCTTCTTTATCCATTCATTTGTTGATGGATACTTAGGTTGCTTCCATTTCTAGGCTATTGTAAATAGTGCTGCAATAAACATAGGGGTGCATGTGCTTTAAAACTGGGATCCTATATTCTTAGGGTAAATTTGTAGGACTGGAATTTCTGGGTGAAATGGTGTTTTTATTTTTCGTTTTTTGAGGAACCTCCATACTGCTTTCCACAATGGTTGAACTATTTTACATTCCCACAAGCAGTCTAGGAGGGTTCCCCTTTCTCCACATCCTTCACAGCATTTGTTTTTCATAGTCTTTTCTATGTTGGCCATCCTGACTGGTGTGAGGTGATGTCTCACTGTGGTTTTAATTTGCATTTCCCTGATAATTAGCACTGTGGAGCATCTTTTCATGTGTCTGTTGGTCATTTGAATTTCGTCTTCAGAGAAATGTCTGTTCATAACCTCCATACATTTTTAATAGGGTTCTTTGCTTTTTGGGTGTTGAGACATGTGAGTTCTTTATATATTTTGGATATTAATCCCTTGTTGGATATGTCATTTACAAATATATTCTCCAATACTGTAGGATGCCTTTTTGTTCTGCTGATGGTGTCCTTTACTGTACAGAAACTTTTTAGAATGATATTGTCCCATTTCTTCACTTTTGATTTTGTTTCCCTTGTATGAGGAGATGCAGTCAGGAAAAAGCTGCTCATGATTATATTCAAGAGATTTTTACCCATTTTTTCTTCTAAGACCTTTATAGTTTCATGAATTACATTCAGGTCTTTGATACATTTTGAGTTTAATTTTGTGTATGGGGTTATACAATGATACAGTTTCATTCACTTGCATATAGCTGTCCAGTTTTGCCAACACCAGTTGTTGAAAAAGTTGTCATTTCCATATTGTATATCCATGGCTCCTTTATCGTATATTATTTGACCATATATGCTTGGATTATATCTGGGTTCTCTAGTCTGTTCCATTCATCTATGGGTCTGTTCTTGTGTCTGTTCTTTATTCTTAGGTATTTTATTATTTTTGATGAAATTGTGAATTGTTTTCCTTATTTCTCTTTCTGCTAGTTCATCATTAGTGTATAGAAATGCAACAGATTTTTGTGTATTAATTTTGTATCCTGCAACTTTGCTGAATTCAGATATTAGATCTAGTAGTTTGGGAATGGATTGTTTAGGGTCTTTTATGTACAAAATCATGTCATCTGCAAACAGGGACATTTTGAATGCTTCCTTGCCAATCTGGATACCTTTTATTTCTTTGTGTTTTCCATAACTATGTTAAATAAAAGTGGGGAGAGTGGGCATCCTTGTGTTTTTCCCGATCTTAAAGGAAAAGATTTCAGCTTCTCTCTGTTAAGTATAATGTTGGCTGTGGGTTTGTCATATATGGCCTTTATTATGTTGAGGTACTTGCCCTCTATACCCATTTTGTTGAGAGTTTTTATCATGAATGGACGTTGAATTTTGTCAAATGCTCTGTCAGCATCTATGGAGATAATCCTGTGGTTTTTCTCCTTCTTTTTTTGATGTGGTGGATGATGTTGATGGATTTCCAAATATTGTACCATCCTTGCATCCCTGGATCAAATCCTACTTGATCATGATGGGTGATATTTTTGATGTATTTCTGAATTTGGTTTGCTAATATTTTGTTGAGTATTTTTGCATGTATGTTCCTCAGGTATATTGGTCTGTAATTTTCTATTTTTGGGGTGTCTTTGCTTGGTTTTGGTATTAGAGTGATGGTGGCTTCGTAGAATCAGTTTGGAAGTATTCCCTCCTCTTCTACTTTTTGGCCAACTTTAGGGAAGATGGGTATTAGGTATTCACTAAATGTTAAATAAAATTCAGCAGTGAAGCCATCTGGTACAGGAGTTTAGTTCCTAGGTAGTCTTTTTATTACCAATTTAATTTCATTGATGGTAACTGGTCTGTTCAGATTTTCTGTTTCTTCCTTTGTCAGCTTTGAAAGATTGTGTTTTTGTAAAATGTTGTGTATATCTTCTAGTTTATCCATTATGTTAGCATATAATTTTTCATAGTATTCTCTCATAATTCTTTGTACATCTGTGGTGTCCATAGTGATATTTCCTTTCTCATTTCTGATTCTGTTTATGTGTGTAGACTCTCCTTTTTTCTGCATAAGTCTGTGTAGGGGTTTATCTATTTTGTTTTCTCAAATAACCAACTTCTGCTTTCTTTTATTCTTTCTATTCTTCTATTCTCCTCAATTTTGTTTATTTCTGCTCTAATCTTTATTATGTCTCTCCTGATTTTGGGCCTCACTTGTTCTTCTTTTTCCAGTTTCATTAATTGTGAGATTAGACCATTCATATGGGATTGTTCTTCTTTCCTGCGGTAAGCCTGTATTGCAATATACTTCCCTCTTAGCATGGCCTTTCCTGTGTCCAACAAATTTTGCAGTGTTTTACTATTGTTTTCATTTGTTTCCATATATTGCTTGATCTCTGTTTTTATTTGGTCATTGTTTCATTGGTTATTCAGGAGCATGTTGTTAAGCCTCCCTGTATTTTTGGACTTTTTCATTTTCTTTACATAATTTATTTCTAGTTCTACCTTTGTGGTCTGAGAAGCCTGCTTGATACAATCTTCTTGATTTACTGAGGCTATTTTTGTGGCCTAGTATATGACCTATTCTTGAAAATATTCCATGTGCACTTGAGAAGAATATGTACCCTGCTGATGTTGGATGGAGTGTTGTGTAGATGTCTGGTAGGTCCATCTGTTGTAATGTGTTTTTCAGTGCCTTTCTCTCCTTATGATTTTCTGTCCAGTTGATCTATCCTTTGGAGTGATTGGTGTGTTGGAATCCCCTAAAAATGAATGCATTGCATTGTATTTCTCCCTTTAATTCCTTAAGTATTTCACATATGTAGGTGATCCCGTGTTGAGTGCATAGATATTTATAATAGTTATATCCTCTTGTTGGACTGACCCCTTTATTATGTAA
The DNA here is from genome assembly GCA_029783875.1 of Phataginus tricuspis. Classification (NCBI taxonomy): domain Eukaryota; kingdom Metazoa; phylum Chordata; class Mammalia; order Pholidota; family Manidae; genus Phataginus; species Phataginus tricuspis. The sequence continues at coordinate 81,421 of JAQQAC010013566.1, read as the reverse complement.
TGTCCCTCTTTGTCTCTTGTTGCTTTCTATGTTCTGAAGTCTACTTTGTCTAATACAAGTACTGCAACTCCTGCTTTTTTCTCCCTATTAGTTGCATGAAATATCTTTTTCCATCCCTTTACTTTCAGTCTGTGTATATCTTTGGGTTTGAAGTGAGTCTCTTGTAGGCAGCATATAGATGGAACTTGCGTTTTTATCCACTCAGTGACTCTATGTCTTTTGATTGGTGCATTCAGACCATTTACATTTAGGGTGATTATCGATAGGTATGTACTATTGCCATTGCAGGCTTTAGATTCATGGTCACCAAAGGTTCAAAGGCAATTCCCTTACTATCTAACAGTCTAATTTAACTCACTTAATATGCTATTACAAACACAGCCTAAAGGTTTTTTTTTCCTCCTTATTTTTCCTCTTCCATTCTTTAAATGTTGGTATATTCTGTACTCTTTGTCTATCCATTGATTGACTTTGGGGATAGTTGATTTGATTTTGCATCTGCCTAGTAATTAATTGTTCTTTGTTGTCATTTTATTTCCCTTGGTGACATCTATTTAGCATTAGGAATACTTTCATCTATAGCAGTCCCTCCAAAATTCACTGTAGAGTTGGTTTGTGGGAGGTAAATTCTCTCAGCTTTTGCTTATCTGAAAATTGTATAATCTCACCTTTAAATTTAAATGATAACCTTGATGGGTAGAGTATTCTTGATTCGAGGCCCTCTGCTTCATTGTATTAAATATATCATTCCAGTCCCTTGTGGCTTGTAAGATTTCTGATGATAGCCTGATGGGTTTTCATTTGTATGTGATATTTTTTCTCTATCTAGCTGTTTTTAAAAGTCTGTCATTATCCTTGATCTTTCCCACTTTAATTATTATATGTCTTGCTGTTGTCTTCCTTGGGTCCCTTGAGTTGGGAGATCTGTGCACCTCCATGGGTTGAGAGACTATCTCCTTCCCCAGACTTCGGAAGTTTTCAGCAATTACCTCTTCAATAACACTTTCTATCCCTTTTTTCTCTCTTCTTCTTCTGGTACCCATATAATATGGATATTGTTCTGTTTGGATTGGTCACACAGTTCTCTGAATACTCTTTCATTCTTAGAGATCCTTTTTTCTCTCTGTGCCTCAGCTTCTTTGTATTCTTATTCTCTAATTTCTATCCCAGTTACCATCTCTTCTACTACATAGAATCTGCTTTTAAATCCCTCCATTGTATGTTTCATTTAAGATACGGAATTTCTTAATGATTGATCTCCATCTTAAATTCGTCCTTGAATTCTTGCCTATTTTCTGTATGTCCATGAGCATGTTTATGATTTTTATTTTTAACTCTCTTTCAGGAAGATTGGTGAGTTCAGTCTCGTTTGGTCCTTTTTCTGGGGTTTGTGATATTTTGGTCGAAACCAGGTTCCTTTGACATTTCATAATTCTATGTGGTGCCCTCTAGAGCCCAGAAGGTCTAGTCTCTGGAGCTGTTCAGCCACTAGAGTGAGGTTGGGGGTGGTATTGGAGCAGTATTGTTGCCTTGGGGCAGGACAGAGCTGTTTCCTGATTCCTGGCTGCAGTGCCTGTCTCCAGCATCATAGCCAGTGATCCGAGCACACAGGTCTAAGGCTCTGTGCTTGGCATCTCTAGCTGTTGTAGGCAGGGCCTCCCATTGGCCTTATGCCAGTGCAGTAACTGCCAGTTTTAGGGCAGGTGCCGGCAGGCCAGGAGGAAGGTGCAGCAGGCTGCATGTCACAGTGGGGAGCCTCTGAGCTGAGTAGGCAGCCAGGGGGTTGGGGTGTCTGAAGTTCCTCAAAGTTCCCAACCTGCTGGCCAGAGTGCACCCAGACAACCTTGTCCACCTATCCCTTCTCCCACTTAGCAAGCTCCGTGCAAACCCTTCCCCTTCAGCAACCTTCCCGCTGCTAGGAAGCCTCTGAGACTGCCTGCATTTCCTTTGTCCCAGAGCGGCTGGATGTGGATCCCCATCCCCCACGAATGTCCCCACAAATCTCAGTCTTTCAAGCACTCCACCTGTCCCAGCTCCACAACCCCAGCAACTTCCAGAGCACCACACAATGTAGGTCTGGAGTCCAAAGTAGACCTCGAGGGGGAGGTGTTCAGCAGTTCTAAACTTCAACCCCTCCCCACTCCATTTCTCTTCCTGCTGCTGGTGAGCTGGTTTGGGGAAGGGCTTGGGTCCTGCCGGATCAAGGCTTTCATTTGTTACTCTGTTTTCTGAGGTCTGCTCTGTTCATGAGGTCTGTTTGCAGTAGGGTGCAGCCTTCTTTTCTTTTGCGGTTTTAGGACTAGTTGTATTAACTATATCTTCACACTATGTGTAGTTTTGGGAGGAATTCCCTGTCCCATCTCTCACGTCACCATCTTGAATCCTCTGCCTGATGATTACTTCCTTTGAAAGTGAAAAAAAAAACATTTAGTGTAGTGAAACAACAGACACTTGGACAATATGAAGAGGATAAAATACTAATAACAATATCAGCTTAACAAATAAACTCAAAAATACTAAAATTACAAAGACTCACACTAGATATATATGAACATAAAGGAAAATTTGTTAAGTGAAAAGACCTACCTAGTTCATAAATGAGAATTCTCAATTCTCCAAAAATATAAACTCTAAGTAAAATCTTATTGAAAATACAACCTAAACTTAGTTTTTAATAGAATGGAATATTGAACTTTAATTTTAAAACATAAGTATGCAAAAATAGACATAGTTCTGATAAGTAATAATGAAGGATTACTTTGCTTATTAGATACAAAAGTGTATTCATAAATGACATATCAAATGGAATTACATCATGTCTTTAATGGTACATGAATAAAGAGATCAATGGAAGATAATAAAGACTTGAATTGGGATCCAAACATATGCTGTACTTTACGAAACAAAGCAGTAAGGCAAAATGATTATATATCCATAAAAATGGCCACATGGAAAAATAATTAAAATTTAATCCCTAATGAAATCCTTATACCAAAATAAAGCATAAACGTATAAAAAATTTAAACATAAAATATAAAACTACAAAAAGATAAGAAATTAAATGTTGAAACAAATATTGAAAAATATTTCGGTAACTTTGACATAGGGAAAGTCTTTCTAAGCAAGATATAAAAGCCAAAAAAGTATTAATAGATTTAATTCTACAAATATTAAAATATTTCTACATGGCCAAAAATATTCTGCACAGTAGGAAAACATTAAAAAATCACAAGCTGGAAAAATCATAATCCCACGTACAATAGTAAAAGGGAATCATCTCCTTAGTATATAATTAAACCATAAGAAAAGTATGGTAAAGATAAAAAATCAGATAAAACAGGTAAACATCATTAAACATGTAATTCACAAAAATAAATACAAATAATTTAAAGTATGTGAATAGATACTCAGATGAAATTCTATTTCATCAATTTCAATTAAAGTATACAAATAAAATACACTTTCTTTAATTTCCTTTAGACTATAAAATACCATAAATGTTTATCAAACCCTGGAAACAAAAGCAAAAATGAACAAGTGGGGCTATATCAAACTAAAAACTTCTGTACAGCAAAAGACACCATCAGTAGAACAAAAGGACATCATACAGTATGGGAGAATATATTCATAAATGACATATCTGACAAGGGGTTGACATCCAAATTATATAAAGAGCTCATGCACCTCAACAAACAAAAATCAAAAAACCCAATTAAAAAGTGGAAACAGGAGCTGAACAGACACTCCTCCAAAGAAGAAATTTAGATGGCCAAGAGGCACGTGAAAAGATGCTCCACATCACTAATGATCAGGGAAATGCAAATTAAAACCACAATGAGATATCACCTCACACCAGTACGGATGGCCAGCATCCAAAAGACTAAGAACAACAAATGCAGGCTAGGACGAGGAGAAAGGGGAACCCTCCTACGCTGCTAGTGGGAATATAAGCCAGTTAAACCATTATGGAAAGCAATATGGAGGGTCCGTGAAAAACTGAAAATAGAAATACCATTTGGCCTGGGAATCCCACTCTTTGCAATTTACCCAAAGAGTACAACTTCTCAGATTCAAAAAGACATATGCACCCCTATGTTTATCACAGCAGTTTTTACTATAGCCAAGATATGGAAGCAACCTAAGTGTCCATCAGTAGATGAATGGATAAAGAAGAGATGGTACATATACCCAATGGAATACTATTCAGCCGTTAGAAAGAAACAAATCCTATCATTTGCAACAACATGGATGGAGCTGGAGGCTATTATGCTCAGTGAAATAAGCAAGGCAGAGAATGACAAGTGCCAAATTATTTCCCTTATTTGTGGAGTATAACAACGAAGCAAAACTGAAGGAACATAATAGCA